>JACVVK020000243.1:410000-765000 GCA_018292915.2 Batillaria attramentaria
TTTCGATAGACATAACTGTAGCAGACTAAGATTTTAGAGACCTGACAGGAAGCTCTCCAGAGATTCCGGACCTACCTGCGGCATTGCTGAAGTGCTGGTTGAAAACAGTGACGGCAGCTCTCAGTGGGAACGGCTAGTGTTCTGACGTCACTAACGTTGTGGACCCCCCTGTCGAGGTTGAAATCTCTTTCCTAATGGCGATGATCCGTACTGAAACTTATTAGAGGCACAGGTGACCCTGTCTCAAACGACAGTGTACGGTCAGTGGAGTAACGGTAACGACTCTTGCTACTTATGTGAGAGGTGGTGGGTTCGAGTCCCGCATCGGATTTTTTCCCCCGCTTGCGTGTGGCACCGTTCATTCGGGTCGAGCATTGCGGAGGGGCGAGGTGGGAAGGGGAAAGGGGGTGGTGGGGGGGGGGGGGGGCAAATTTCGGTTACTCAAATTTCCATCCACTAATGAAAATAAATGCATACATAAATGAATGCAAATAAATATTTTCCTATTCTTGTATTTCTGAGTTTACCCTCTGCATTGACGTCTTGTAATGTGTTGTCAGTGAATGCGCGTAATGCACGTGAGCGTGTGTGTTGGGTTCAGTTCGCAGCACAACTGGTTACTGAGCTTACATTAAATCATATCGCTGTTGTTGATGTTGTGGTGGTGATGGTGGCGGTGGCACATAAGGGACGGGGCGGAGGGGAGGGTAACTTCTGACAGGTACCACAGTAAATTCACTGACGAACTAACTAGTACGTAGACGGCACACTACGGGTCTGACAGGAGTCCGGAAATCAACAGCCGCTCCATCAAAATTAAACTTCTCCTCTCCCCCGGGCGTCACAATTCACATCCAGCTTTACTTCACGCAAGCGTGACACGAGCAGGTAATGTGTGTGTGTGTGTGTGTGTGTGTGTGTGTGTGTGTGTGCAGCCCCCAGGTAGAACCTTTCCTTTTCGCTTTTTTTCCATTTTCCAGCCTCTACCACCTGGCTTCTTTGCAGTAGCGTAGGGGTGTGTGCGTGTGTGTGTGTGCGCGCGCGTGTGTGTGTGTGTGTGTGTGTCGTGGGGTTTGGGTGACGCGCTTGAATAAAAGTGAATCCTAAATTAACTTCCTACCTCACAGCTATAAAACAACTATTAACATGTCGAGGACACGTTCAACTGCGTGCTTTGAATGACTCAGGTGCAACAAGCGCGTGACAGATTTCAGCATTTTGTTGTTGCTGCTACTGCTGCTGCATGCGTGTTCTTGACACTTCCAAATTATTCGCCTTGGGCATTCGTTCTGAACTAGCTACTAAAAGAATCACACACAACACACACACACACACACACAACACACACACACACACACACACACACACACACACTGTTAGAAAAAGAGTCACTTTATTTTTTAGGAGTCATGATCAAATGAAAAACGTCAATCAATCAATGGCACTTATTTAACAGAAACCAGCAACCTTGGGGCAGGCACACGAGGCCCTCGGGTACGGGAGCTTGGCGCGAGTTGCAAATGGACAAGTAGTAAGCGGAAGTTACATAGTGTGTGTGTGTGTGTGTGTGTGTGTGTGTGTGTGTGTGTGTGTGTGTGTGTGTGTGTGTGTGTGTGTGTGTGTGTGTGCGTGAGTGCAAGTTTCTAAATATTCAGGTATTTGAAACTGTCAATAAGTTGAGTTCACTGTCCTAGTTGTAGGCACATTCCAGTTATTTAGGGGCTTAACGCCGCGCAAGCAAACAAAGACTATTTCGCGGCGAGTCTAACGTCCTTTTCCACCACGTAAGAGTGATATCAAAGACGGGGCAACGAGAAAAAGACCAACACAAAATATATTCCACCCCAGCCGGGGTTCGAACTCACAACTGACCCAAGCATTGGGACGGGCATTTTCAGGAACTGTCGACACCACATCATGGCCTTTCCCCTTGTCACCGATGAGTGAGCGAAAGCTACAAAGACTAATTCGTGGCTTTGTCACCGATGACACGCTGCAAGCTTGCTTGGACAGTGCTAACACAAGATACTGCACAGCCATCACACGCCATCTTCAGACTCTGCAGTTGCAAGCTTTGCAGTCAATCATTACTAAAGACACCGTATGCATGCCGCCAACAGGTTATGGCAAGTCCCTTGGATATGAAATACTGGAAGTGTCTGGAAGTGGACGTATTCACGAGTGAGTTTGTTCTTTTAAGGTTTAACTCCGCGCAAGCAACAAAGACTATTTCGCGACTTTATAGCGTCCCTTACTGCCAGGTCCTTTAAAACAAAAACAAAACAAAAAATGCACAGCTTAAAACATGATGTAAATAAATATTAAGTATGTGCATAGTTTAAATAAGAATCCGTGCAAGTTGTTTCCCCAGAGCTGAGATCGTGAAGATAAAATGTAACACGGGTTGAATTATGGGAAGAAATTAGGCTTTATAAAAGAGATTGGACTCTTTCAAAAAGCTGAAGATGCTGTCGGGGGGGGGGGGGACATCCCTGAACAGCACCTTCAGCGAGTCCGCAGAATAATGTTTGGCACGAATCTCGGCGAGATCCGTGCACGAAATTAAAAATCGCTTCACTGTGAATGGCTCAGTCGTGACACGGAACACACCAAGGGGGGGGGGGGGGGGGGGGGGGGGGGGGGGGGGGTATTTCTCCCTTCAAAGTATTCACAATGAAGTCATTTCTTGTCGTTGCACCACTGAATGCGATCCTTGACCCGGCCATGAGTAAACTTGGCGATGCTGCTGTCACCTTGACAGAGGAAAAACTGAAAGACCTTCCGCAGCCAGTCAGTCCATTCGCCAAGAGAAGTCTGCCAGGAGATGTGTTCTTTTTGGTTTCTCACCCAGAAGACATTTTGCATAAGAAGTCGATCTGAACCCTGCTACCCTACTTTTCTGTGGTCAAAACTTTCCTTGTTATAGATGAGGCGCATTGCTGCGGGCACTTATGCCATGTTGCCAAAGTTTTGGCACTTCGTGCAACCCTCACTGTTGACAGTACAAACCAACTGACAAAAATCATGGGCATGCAAAATTTCCAAACAGCCATACGTCTCCCTGCTATGATGATTGGGGGGTGGGGGGGGGGAGTATAACGTCCTTTTCCACCGCGTTAGGGTGATATCAAAGACGGGGCAACGAGAAAAAGGCCAGCACAAATATTTGGCCCCAGCCAGGATTCGAACTCACGACCCGAGCAGTGAGAGTCCAACGTTCTACCACTCGGCCACCCCGGCACCCCTATGGTGATGGGGAGACCAGGGTCAAGTGCGGGGGAGTTCAATCTATATGAAGAAGGCGCCAGAGTTGACACACTGCTTCACTGTCCGCTCGCCTGCAACAAGCAGTATTCTGACCTCCGGGAAGTTGTGCGACAGCTGCTTATCCTGTCTCACGGATAGGCTTCTGCAGAGCGAGGGTTTTCCATCAACAAAGACGCGAGTGTCGAAAACAAGGCCAAGCAGACTATGATTGCTCGCAGGCAACTTGTGCAAGAGGTCAGAAGGCGGGGGGAGGGGGGGGGGGGCACTGACAAAGGAGATGGTCCTGTCTGCATCTTCAGCCCACACAAAATATCAGCAACACTTTGAAGAGGCAACAGAAGCTGCAACCAAGAAAGAAAAGAAAAGTAGTGATGGACAAGGTGGAGGGTGGGTGGGTGGGTGTTTGGGGGTTTAACGTCCTTTTCCACCACATAGGACAAGGTGGAGGAGCTGAAGACAGAGAAAGCAAGACTGGCACATGACACTGTCCACCTGAGAGGCAAGACTGACAAGCTGTGCGAAGAAGCCGAGCACAAGGGGGCCCTACCTCTCCTCAGTGAGACCAGGGGGAGTGAGTGAGTGAGTGAGTGAGTGAGTGAGTTTTTAGGGCTTAAAGCCGCGCTAGCCACAAAGACTAATTCGCGGCTGAGTGTGCCTGCACTACATGAAAAAAACAAAAATGTAACGTTGCCTCAGTGAGACCAACGCACTGAGGAAGAGGGTAAAAGAGATAAAGCCAGTCTGCCAGATTTGCAGACAGACACTGAGGAGGAACTGGCCAAGCTGGAGGAAAAAGAAAAAAATATATATTTTTTTTTTTTTTTAAAAGAAACATTTCACGTTTTTGTGGCTTGTAGCGGGCCTACAACTGAGGTTCCACAAAAGAAAAAAAAGAAGAAGGGAAAAAATGTCTGCCAGCGTCCAAAGTCTCATCCAGACTCCCTCCAAGCGACAACACATCCGCTGTTTCACCAGCTGAAGAGGGAAGGACAGGGTTTCACTTTCACTGTGGTGGACTTTCCAAACACAACCTGGCAAGAGGTTGCATATGAAGCACTTTTTGTGGCTTCTAGCCGGCCTACAACTGAGGTTAAAATTTAAAAAATAAAAAAAAGTCTGCCAGCGTTCAAAGTCTCATCCAGACTCCCTCCATGCAACAACAAATCTACTGTTTCACCAGCTGAAGAGGGAAGGACAGGGTTTCCCTTTCACTGTGGTGTACTTTCCAAACACAACCTGGCAAGGGGTTGCATATGAAGCACTTTTTGTGGCTTCTAGCCGGCCTACAACTGAGGTTTAAAAAAAAAAAAAGTCTGCCAGCGTTCAAAGTCTCATCCAGACTCCCTCCATGCAACAACAAATCCACTGTTTCACCAGCTGAAGAGGGAAGGACAGGGTTTCCCTTTCACTGTGGTGTACTTTCCAAACACAACCTGGCAAGGGGTTGCATATGAAGCACTTTTTGTGGCTTCTAGCCGGCCTACAACTGAGGTTTAAAAAAAAAAAAGTCTGCCAGCGTTCAAAGTCTCATCCAGACTCCCTCCATGCAACAACAAATCCACTGTTTCACCAGCTGAAGAGGGAAGGACAGGGTTTCCCTTTCACTGTGGTGGACTTTCCAAACACAACCTGGCAAGTGGTTGCATATGAAGCAGCACCAAGCGTTCTCGGAAAGGCGCCATGCACTGTGGTGAAGCAAAACTAGAAAATGCAATAGTGCAGTTCCACCCTTCCGTCCATAGTGAAAGTAACGAGGTGTGTACATTAATCTCTATACTCTATCACTATTTGCAGCAGGTGGCATTAATATTTATTTTCATTAAAATGCCTTGATCATTTCTTGTAAATCGGCTTTTAAGGGTGTGCAACTTCACCATTCACCAAGTTCACAATTACCACCTACTTCAGTGTTCACATGGCTCATTGTCTTGGGCATGGCCAGTTAAGATCTGCATTGCACTGCCTGCTGTGTGACATACAACATTTGACAGTCTAGTGTCATTTCGAATGCACAAGGTGGCAGGATAATGTCCTCCGTAAATATGCGTTATTTCAGGTTACAGCTTGTGCACAGTCACAGCACTGGTATTACTTAAGTGCAATGCCAACTGATTGTGATTCTTTGGTCTGTTCACAGGGTCGGGTAAAGTCAACCATCTGGAGAAATCTTGCGAAAGACCCAGCAGAGACTCCATTCAGACTGGCACTGGCCACAGCAGCCCTAGGAATAGGGTGTTGACCTCCACAATGTGCAATAGTCATCAGTACTGCACGTAAGAGGGGGTGGGTGTTTGGAAGTTTAACGTCCTTTTCCACCACGTACGGGTGATACCAAAGACGGGGCAACGAGAACTTAAAAAGGCCAGCACAAATATTTGGCCCCCCAGTGTTGCACCTACGGAGCTTGAACAAATGACATGTTTTTACAACAGAAGGTAGGCTTGAAAGGTAGTATTTGACAAGGCTGAAGAAAAGGGTTGCCGGATGCTTGAAATCTGCGCTCTCTGAAGTGTATGATGTCTCGAGATCTTAAGCCATAGGCATGTGTCTGGGTCAGGGCAGGACCAGAGTGAGCCCAATGACTGAATATCTCTTTTGTTATTCCAGGACACAAAATGCTAAAAGACCAATTCTTGTTGTCATGGCTCGCAGCGAACAATGGCAGACCATGAAGGTGCTGAAGGTTTGAGGACCAGGACCATCTGATCGTCCTGCATCACCTGGCCAAGACTGACGGCTGGTACCTGGTGGAAGGTTTGCTTCTTGCTGGCCTTGGTTTCTGCGTCCAGAGCGAGTGAGGCTGTTTTGCACTGGCAATCTGGCTATAGTCTATTCACAGGTCAAGCATGCCATGCCTTAATGCCTTTCGTCTGGTAACAAGAAGATGGTGGAGGTGAACTGAACTTGTCTCTTTTTCTCTGTCTGCAGAGCGTGCAAGGATCATCAGGATGCTCATGGCAAACGGCGTGGACGTCAGCGCACAAGATCAAAGTAACAAAACAGCAGCGCAAGTTGACGCCATGCACCGCACATGGTGCACAAGCTGATCTGTACGGTCATACTTCAGTACTGGCTTCTGACATCTGCAGATTTTGTGGTTTTCGCGTCAGTCTGCCACCCCCCCCCCCCCCCCCGCCCCCCCCCCCCCTCCTCCAATTTTTTTCCCATTTGGCTGTTTTGCATTGGCAGTCTATTCACAGGTCAAGCATGCCATGCTTTATGGCCCTTAGTCTGGTAACCACAACATGGTGGAGGTGAACTGAACTTGTCTCTTTTTCTCTGTCTGCAGAGCGTCTGAGGATCATCAGGATGCTCATGGCAAACGGCGTGGACGTCGGCGCACGAGACCACAGTAGCAACACGGCCCTGCAAGTCAACGCCATGCACCGCACATGGTGCACGAGCTGATCTGCGCTCGAGCGTCCATCGACAAAGGTGCATCAGACGACTACAAGCTGCTTCACTACCTGGCTCAGTTGTCACCACTGGATCGTGGCAACCATAACATTGGTCCAGCTACAACACTGCCTGGAGATCTACCAGCGTACGAGCAAAGAAAACGGAAGGGCAGGCGACAGCTCAGGTCCTCAGCTGACTCACGTGTCCTTTGTGTTCCATGAATCAGAACTAAGACGTGAGCAGCGGTCCTTTTCGCATCAAGTACCCACCCTCTGGAACACTCTTCCAAATAAAACATCAGGCAAACCGACTCAGCCCCCAGCTTCTAAACTTCTGTTAAAAACATACCTGTTCCATCAGCTCAGCAGCAGTCATGTGTGAATGACAGATCGGTGAGTGTGTGTTCCTGTGTTGGTTTTCTTTAGTTTTTCTTGCTGTTAGCTCATTTTTACTAGTTTTAGTTCTTTTACTAGTTTTAGTTCTTTTACTAGTTTTAGTTCTTTTACTAGTTTTAGTTCTTTTACTAGTTTTAGTTCTTTTACTAGTTTTAGTTCTTTTACTAGTTTTAGTTCTTTTACTAGTTTTAGTTCTTTTACTAGTTTTAGTTCTTTTACTAGTTTTAGTTCTTTTACTAGTTTTAGTTCTTTTACTAGTTTTAGTTCTTTTACTAGTTTTAGTTCTTTTACTAGTTTTAGTTCTTTTACTAGTTTTAGTTCTTTTACTAGTTTTAGTTCTTTTACTAGTTTTAGTTCTTTTACTAGTTTTAGTTCTTTTACTAGTTTTAGTTCTTTTACTAGTTTTAGTTCTTTTACTAGTTTTAGTTCTTTGCTCCTTTAAGTATTTTAGTCCTTTCAGCCAGGCTTCTATCTGCTTAGAGCTGACTGAGAAGAAGCGCTCTATAAGTATCCGGTATTATCATGTTGTCGTCTACGACACAAAGCAGTGATCCTACATCCCACACACTTGTGCTGCCCTGTTGTATAGTTGGCTCGCTGCATCCTAGGACACTGCCCACAACCAATACCCTGTCCAACAAAGAACCATAAACATATACCCTGCCTACTGTGGTACAGCCACAATGATCTATGCACATCTCCACCTGCTCCCGAGTCCAACTGTGATCTACGCACATCCCCACCCGTTCCCGAGTCCAACTGTGATCTACATATATCTCCACCTGTTCTTGAGTCCAACTGTGATCTCTCGCACATATACGCACATGTCTATCAGTTATCAAAGATCATGACCTGAGGAAGACAAATCAGCCAATGTGCTGAAAGAGCAACCTTGTACATGTACTGGAGTTCAGCTGTGATCTAAGCGCATCTCCATCTGTTCCTGAATCTGATCTACACACATCTCTATCCATCACTCAAGATCATGCCCAAAGGAAGACAGATCAGCCAGTGTGCTAGCTGCAAGGTGAATCTGTTGTTCCTCATAAGATACCCTCCTGTCCCTTTGTACATCCTGCATCATGGCTCCCACTTTTTCTCCAGCGGCAACCACTTCCCAAGCCCTTGTCTCCTTAACTGATGATGCCTCATTTTCTGAATATCCCAGCACAGCTGTGCTTAAAGCCTGGCTCAAAATTCCGCTGTCCCCAACTACAATGAACTGACTGTCACCTGCTTCAACAGCCGCACTACTGTTGCTGTCTGCACCACCTCTTCCTTCAACAGTCCTCTTAATCAGTCTACATCCAGACTCTTGCTGAAGAGTCGTCAACTGGCCTGAAGGAAGAGCACGCTTGTGTGATGACGCCACCTCAACGTCTTGGAGGTCTGAAGATGCATCGTTCGCGTTACTGTGATTAGAAAGTGCGTGTTGCTCAGCAACGTTGAGAGACGAGAATGCCTGTCCACACGTACCACACAGGAAGACAGGCTCTGAGTTGTCAGACGGTGGCGAGTCTGGCGCAGGGATGTCTGCACCACTTTCCTGCCCGACGTGTGGTTTGGCTGACACCGTACATCTTGTCAGGTGACGCTTAAGTGATGCTGCGGCTGTGAATACCTGCAAATTCAAGAAATGCAAGTAAGCAAGCTACAACACACCTCCACTTCATACATCCTGATGTAGTCAAAATTTTATACAGAAGTATTCTCAGCAGTGCAAGTTTTTTTTAAACATCTCCTTCACACCAAGTGGATACTATCATCACAAGCAGTGGTTCCTAGTGGTGGTGGCGTTTTGTGATGCCCATGCTCATTTAGTAAGAAAGCATGTGAGAGGAATTCTACTATGGGGATAACATGATACAACAACCACAACCTCTAGTTACAAAACATACTGTGAAAAGCATAGTAAGGTTCCAAAGTTTCAATATTGTCTCTGTGTGTGCACGTGCGCATGTGGATACTTCTCATTTGAATGAAACCTTTCTCTGTCAAAGCAAGAAAATGACTAAAACGACAAGCAAACAACACCAACCCGCTGGCAATGGTGACACCTGTGTTTGCTGACACCTGTATGAAGAATGATGTGCTCATTCAGTTTGGACTTCAAGCTGAACGCCTTGGGACAGTGTGGGCACACATGGGCCTTGTTCTTGTCATGTGTCAGCATGTGTCTCCCTAGTCCCACCCTGAAAAACAGTTCTTTACTGTCAGTAAATCTGAGATAATATTCATGTCAAATTGACTAACATGCATTGTCTCTACAGTTAACTCAGCAGGGAACAAAACGGTTACAAATTGACTAACATGCATTGTCTACAGTTAAAACTCACCAGGGAACAAAATGGTTACAAATTGACTAACATGCACTGTCTACAGTTAAAACTCATCAGGAAACAAAATGGTTACAAAATGACTAACATGCATTGTCTACAGTTAAAACTCACCAGGAAACAAAACGGTTACAAAATGACTAACATGCATTGTCTACAGTTAAAACTCACCAGGAAACAAAACGGTTACAAACTGACTAACATGCATTGTCTACAGTTAAAACTCACCAGGGAACAAAACGGTTACAAGTAACAGATTTTTTTTTTTTAAATGGATGATACATCTTCACCTTATGCCTTGCGTAAGTTACAACTGTAAATCGCCCAGCTGAGTGGAGAGCTGGGATACCTTTGCCCCCCCCCCCACCCCATCACATCCCCCTCCCTCACACCTTCTCCCTCCCCCACCCCCTCCAGCCCCTTGTCTGAAAATGACTGGGGTACATTTGCACCCCATAACGGGTGAACTACACCAACTGAGCCAAATTAACAAGCTGCATACCTATGTCGGAAGCTGGCTTCACATATCGGACACTGGAAGGGTCGGTTCCCTGTGTGCGTGTTTAGATGGTCCATCCACCCGGCCTTGTTGTAGAACTGTCTGCTGCACAGCTTGCACTGGTAACGCAGCTGCCGCTCCGTCTCGTCCTTGTGGGACTCCATGTGCCACTTGAGTTTCTCCTTCTCCATGAAGCGCCAACCGCAGACGGAGCACTCAAAGTTTTTAACACCTGCGTGCCGCTGGAGATGTATGCGAAGGTAGCGCTGCTGTTTGAACTGCTTCCCACACAGCTGAAGAAAGTTTAATATAATAATAAATAATAATAATAAATGGTATTTGTAAGGTGCATTCCTTTAGAATAAACTCAATGCGCCAATCACTCACCGACACACACGCACAATTTACAGACCGTGGACACGCATACAATGGTGAAACCGACGAGCTACTGACACAGGAAATTACTGGAAAGCTGTACAAAAGAGGAACGTTTTAAGATTGCTCTTAAAGATAGACAGTGTGGGGGGCATTTCTCAGGTTTGCTGGCAGCAAATTCCAAAAGGTTGGCATCACGAAGCTGAAAGAACACTCGCCAAAGGACTTCAGGTTAATTGTGCTTGGGAATTTTGAGAAGCCTCTCGGACAACGACCGGATACAGAGAATCTGACTTCCATTTACAGCTTGGGAAGCATGAAACAGTTTCAGACTTTACAGTGGAGAACCTACTGCAATGGGAAAAATAAATGACCATGCTGTGCACTTGCAGCTTCAGTCCGAATGTCTGCTCTGCGTCATGGCTAAGACTTGATGCTAATGCACATTTTTATGAACTGTGCCAGCTTTCCACCCTACTTTTGAAAAGTGATTTGACTCCTGTCTGTGAACCACATACATGTAATTAATAAAAAATCAGAAGAGAAAATCTGTCAGGGTTTTTGTCTGTCATGCTCTTCATCAAACCATAATGTCAGTACTTTCAATCTGCCTTAACTCGGCCAAGCCCAACCACCCCCTGTCTGCTATATAATAAGACTGGTTAAAAAGAGCAAGCCACTGCACATCAGTCAGAGCCACTTCAAGCCACCCTTACACAAGCCTTTCTGCTAGGTGCGAGACTGCTGCAGATTGTGCAATAATAATAATAATAGAATATTTATATAGCACCTAACCTTATCTAAGCTCTATGCGCTTTACATAAAATACACATTTATTCATATTAAGACAAAAAAAACACAAACACAAAGACAGATAAAACACATGACAGGTAAAACTGACAAAACAGATAAAAAAAAATAAAAACTAATAAAAACTCATATCCACACACACACACACACACACACACGTTCCCTGCGCACACACGCACTTACACCAGCAGAACGACAACATGGCACAGCTATGAGAGGGTGAAGAGAATAGTGGCTTCAAAGTAAAAATGCAATTTTTGCATGGACTTAAAGTTCAACAAAACACTTATCACAGCCCAACAAAGATTACTTCCATACTGTTGCACTGCTTGTCCTGTTTCTCCACCTTCAAGACTGAGAATTCAGAGGGGGGGGGGGGGGGGGGGGGGGAATCCCACTCACCTGACAGGTAAAACCAGCAGCTTCGTGCTCACTTCGAAGGTGTGCAAACAGTAAGCGTTTCTCTGGAAAGGCCAAGCTGCACACCTGACACCTGACTGGATCCCCCGGAGCTGCATGCCACCGTCTCATGTGGTCGGACACACCGTCTTCATCGCAAACTGCACTGCACACGCCGCAACACAGCCCTGTAGAAATGGGCGTAGACAAGCCTAACGGTGTCAAGTTTGACACAGACAGCTGGCTGTTCGTCATTAATGTCTTGGTGAAATTCCTGCGTGAATCTGCATGTTTGCTCCGTACTGCAGCATCTTGTATAAGAATGGTTCCAAGCTCAACTTCTTGTGCCACCGTACACCGACCATTGTTGCCAGTGGAATCGGTTAGCGCACTGTTGGCTGGCAGACTAGGACTGCAAGAGGGCACCAGCAAAGAGTGGAGCTCAGAGGTGGGCAAATCAGCATCGTGAGTTTCTGGTGCATCTGCCAAATTGCTGTGGGTAAAGTTTTGCCGATGTGCAACTGTGTTGTTCAAGTCTGTGTGCTTGGCATTTCTGAGAGTGGAAAATGCACTATCTCCTGCCGCTGCATCTTCAGCTGCTTGAGGTGAGGTAGAACTGACCATGTTTACTTCACTGCCATCCACATACACCACCTGACCTGAAAACAAAGCAGAATCTTGTTGTCACATCTACACAACCGAGATCCATAACCTAGTCCCCTTGCCCTGGTTTAAGGGAAGTAACTCCAGTCAGAAAATTCGAAAGTCTGAACTGACTGCTCTCCCTTTGATAAAGGAAATGACCCAGCCTCTCTATCACAAGCTAGCACATGTATGTATATATATATGAATATTCCTTTTTGTAATGTGCAACAATTGTCATTACCACAGTAAAGGTTAACTTTTTGCTCACCTGTCTTAAAAAGCACCGAAACTGCCTTTTCTGAGGCATATCATTCCAAACAGGTGTTACACATACATCATTACGCAAAAATCTTTACGCAAACAGAAACACAAGGTGTGTGTGTGTGTGTGTGTGTGTGTGTGTGTGTGTGTGTGTGTGTGTGTGTGTGTGTTTTCCGGGCAAAGCATTCATACCAGACACACCACAAGGTACAACAGCACCATCTTTAGTTACAGCTGAAGAAACAGCATCTTGGCTGAAGCTGCGGTCTCCCTCCATCTCCCTCTCTTCATGAGGTGCATGTGGTTGTGACAAACTCTTGACTGGACAACACTGCTCTTGCTTGAACTAAAATAAGAATTAGAAGACGAAAATGATGTGGTTTCATGATAGAGGCACAATGTATAGTGAGCCCTACATACAAACCCAAACCACTAATGATGAGACACAAGACATGCACAAATGGAGGTAACAGACCCGGCGAACAGGGTCCGTGAGCGCCCCGCGACCGGTCATGCGCGACACGCGCCAGGTCAAAGGCGGCGAGCGACAGGTTGAAATTGGTCATGAGCGACGGACGGCGATCGGCGACTGATTATACTCCACCCGGGAGGTGGCCGCGACCGGTCACGGACGGCGGGCGACTGGCTATACGCGACTCGCGCAAGGTCATGAGCGGCGTGCGACAGGCCAAAATTGGTCATGGACGGCCATCGGGCGATGAGTGGCGACTGGTTACGGGCAGCGGGCGATCGTCCATAAGCATGTATGGAAATATGCGTTTGACGAAAGTGTCTGTGTTTAATGTACGTGTGCTTTAAAACCTAGACAATGTTTTTAACAGATGAATTTTGTCCACAAGTAAGGACTCAAGCATCTACAATTCTGTGACATATTCGAGCTTGTGTGTGTCCATGAAAAACCATTTTAGCAAGTGTACCGTCTAACATCTTAATGTCTGACAAAAAGAACAGAAATCACACACACACACACACACACACACACACACACGTGTACGTCTGACAAAAAGAACATAAATCACACACACACACACACACACACACACACACACACACACACACACACACACACACACACACACACACACACCTCTGAAAAAAAAGAAAGCCACACACATATACGGCGCAACAATTTATATTCCAAGCGAATCAACATCCTAAATCAGCCACGACTCATGGCCAAAGCTTCGAGATGCAGGGGCATGTTGTACTTCACACTTCAGCCGCCCAACAGATTCTAAGCTCTAGGCTTATTGACATGTTCTTCGACAGGTCCTGGGAAAGATATTCTTCCGTGTAAGCCAATCAGAGCAATGCAAGTCCCGCAACATGAGTGTCAACCAGTACTGGGATGACCGCCCGCCGTTAAGGTGTGTTTTTGTGGTTGTCAATCATGGTCAATCCTTGCTTGACAACACGCATGTCTCCATACAAACGGAGTTGATGTGTTTTGTGGTGTTAACAAAAACAATAGACCTCAAGCTGATCCGCACGGTTGGTTGGCTTAGCCACCTACCAGACGTCATTGGCGCCTTTCTGACTGGCTCACAGGGAAGAGCGTCGCCCCCGTGTGTCTAAGTGCATGTCAATCAAGCGGGATTAGCACGCGTTGTTGTCTCACCGCGCACAGGTGGCCGGGATGTGCCGACGTGTCTATCATGAGTTGAGTGGCACTTATCACTTCTTTGGTCACGGTCACACAGACGTACAAGAGGGCCAAGTAACAAAGGAGGTGTGATGTGGGTTGTTGCTGTCGTTAATGTTTTTTGCTGATTGTGTGTGTGTGTGTGTGTGTGTGTGTGTGTGCGCGCGCGCCTGCCGCTAATAACCAACTGTGGGTCGCCTATGACCAGCCGCCGGTAGTTCATGGCCAGTCGCTCATGACCAGTCGCTCACAACACTCACACGTCGCTCATGACCAATTTCGACCTGTCGCCCGCCGCCTTTGACCTTGCGCGGGTGGCGTATGACCGGTCGCAGGGTGCTCACGGACCCTGTTCGCCGGGTTTGTTATATATGACAAATGTGACAGAAGTATCTGCAACTGTCAATTTATGGCACAGTCCCCAATATCAAAAAAATGAAACGGGAAACGCAGATTAACGGTAAGTTAAATTATTTTTAACATTGATTATCCACACTCACTCTTCTTCTCTCTCGATGAGAAACTCACACAAAATTCTCCGGCATCACAAGAATGGACAGAAAACGTGACAAAAAGATACGCGCTTCTACCCTCTATCCCACATTTTCCAGGTCTGGTCTCACCTTTGCCAGCAGGACAGCCACTTGACTGATCTGCATGAGCGTTCCAGATACGATCAGTTTAGTCCCTGACTGATGCACCTGCACTTTCAGTTGCTGCGGCAACACAGTACACAGATATTCCATCGCCCCTGGCAACAAAGTGATGTCCTTGTCCATGACAGCAAAGACAATTTGAAACAGGCCCTGAAACATGACAAAGCATGGTAGATCCTAGGAATTAGAAGTTTGCTCTCTGCTGTTGACCGCATTATCTATTGTATGGGTATTTCTAATAGACTGCCACATGTTTTTCTGTAGGAAATCACAATGCTTGTCAGCTGTCATAACTTCTGACAGTCATACAGTAATAATAATAATAATAATTATAGGGCGCCTATCCCCTGGGAAATCTAAAACTGAAGTTAAAAAAAAAAAAATTCACTTAATGTACACTACATAAGAACAACTAAAAATGTAAAAAAAGCACACACACACACACACACACACACACACACACACACACAAACACAACTGAATAGAAATGATAAAGGATACACAGACAATTAAAAACCAAGAACAAGTACCATGTACCAGTGATAAAACAAAAAACAAAAAAAAGAATAGATGGGAATGAGCCAGATAAAACCTTAAAAAATAGTGGTGAGGAGCTAAAAGTGGGACCGACACTTAAGACTTGCATATGATGCCACCCTTGCGCATTTTGTACATATATCCTTGTTCTACCATGCATTAAAAAATGCATACCTCTTTGTCTGGTTCATCCTGGTTCCTGTCCTCCTCACTTGTCACCTCCTCAGTCTGTGTTTCTGCGTCGCTAGCAGTAACACTGGCAAGCGCATCATCCACATCTTCTGAAAGGTCTCCAACAATACATTTGTACTCAACAGACACATCTTTCAGTGCTCCTATACTCCTCTGTGCTTTTAAAGTGTTTGCGCTCCGTTTCAAATGTGAAACAGGTTTCGTAACGGAGTCAGACAGAGTGGATAAGTCACTTGTCACAGGCATCCCTCCACTGTTCACAGAAGAATGAGGGCTTTCATGTTGAGATACATGAGCCATTTTTATACTGCAGGCTGAAGGAATTCTCGTGGTGTTGCTCAGTCTGTTTGGCGACAAAAAAAGAAACACAACAGACAGGGTTAAAAAAAATAAAAATAAAAAGTCTTGCAACATTAAAACACTGAATTACTGTCAGTAGTGTCAAAAGTTTTCCAAGAGGTCATAAACAGCACATTATCATTTCCTTGTTAAATTTTCCTATTGTTGTATTTTTCTCCTGCTATGTCGCTCTCTCGGTGCACTCGCAGAGAAGACACGGGATACAACAGGCTGGAACTCCAATACTTTATTAACAGAAGATGCGCAAGAACAAACTCATGAAAGAGGAAGAACCCAGAACGCTGTGCGGTGCTGCTTATATACTAACAGGTCAGATCTAGAACATTCTGCAACTTACTGGCAAGTACGGAATCTTTCCAAGGTTACGTAATCTACTGACGTTACTGCACTCGCATCTTCTGGGATGGTCTAGAAATTTCCATCGAAATGCAGTGACTTTTCGCGATCTCTACAACACCTATATTTTCAGATTTTGTAGAATTTAAATAAGGATCAATAATTAGCCAGTTTTCTGAATATATCGCTTCTCTAACCACAAACGTGCTATACAGACAAGGGATATGGTGTCAGTGTGGGTGTCACTACGCCAGCATTCTCTCTTATTGAGACTGGTAAATATTACCTGCTTCGTACAGTCTTTCTGCCAGACAAGCTGGAGTAGTAGCCCTGTTGCCGTCGTACACGTGTCTTCCTGCTGCTGTTACGCGCAACAAATCCTTCCTCGTGCCTTGTGGAAAAGGGTCCCTGTAATGGACACGGGCAAGCGTCACGATTTATGTATAAGAAACCTATTCTACGACCCTCGCCCCCTTCACGGACCTTGCCATTCTTTCGAAGGGCCACGCGTACGTTTAACCTACGTGTGTGGCACGTGCAACAAAAACCTCGAAAGACGCCACCAACTAACAAAACATTCTTGCGCTCTTACGGTGGAGTCAAACACTGATTTAGCACGGTTTTCAAGTTGGTCTGTCCGTACACACGCATACTGTACGTCTCTGGTCCGTCCGACCGACTGACTATGCAAACACCTGTGATAAAATGTTAAAAGAAATTCAACCTTGTCTGGTTTCTTCCTGGGCATCGCTACAAGTGACCTTCAGCGTACAGCATGGATAAACTTCTGAGAGTCCAACCACTTCAATGCCGCACGAGAAAATGAAAACAAGCGTAGGCTAACAAGATTTGTTAGTCACTTCCCTTGTTTATGTGTGTTTCGCGATAGCACATTGGTCCCTGCCTACTTCTCATCGTTGGTGTAGCGTTTTTAAGTTGTTTCTCTATAGAGAAATAACTTTATGAGACGGGGCAGATTTTGCTACGCGCAGCAGCAAGTTTCAGTGATACAAAACAAGACTGTGACGTTTCTCCACACAATACTTACTTTCACGCACACAGTGACGTAACGAAATCTGGGTCATAGACACCTTACGTGCACACTTTGCTGCTGCGTTCTTTTTGGCGGGAGTTGACGTGTGTGTGTGTGTGTGTGTGTGGACGGATGTAATGATGGCTATCTGCTAAACCACGTCGCCGGACGGCTTTTTACTTTGAGATAAAATGGGCAGTCATATTCCATATAACAAATCCGGCAAACAGGGTCCGTGAGCGCCCTGCGACCGGTCATGCGCGACCCGCGCAAGGTCAAAGGCGGCGGGCGACAGGTTGAAATTGGTCATGGGCGACGGGCGGCGATCGGCGACTGACTATAACCCACCCGGTAGGTGGCCGCGACCGGTCACGGACGGCGGGCGACTGGCTATACGCGACCCGCGCAAGGTCATGAGTGTGTGTGACTGTGTGTGTGTGCATGCGTGTGTGCATGTTTACTTTATTATCCTTTTCAGGAAGTTCGGGCTGCTTCCCCCAGGGAAACGCGTCGCCTCGGTGCAGCGCCACCCAATACCTATCCTAAATTTTTGTGCAGTTTTGTATCTTGTATTGTGTGTGTGTGTGTGTGTGTGTGTGTGTGTGTGTGTTTTATTTTTTAACGATTGTTTACAAAGAAATTATTTTATTTATTGCTTTGTTTCTCTCTAGCCGCGATTTTGCCTTTGTTGCTTGCACGGCTTTAAATACCTAACAAATCATAAGGATAATTAAAAACCCAAAAAACCTAACAACAACAAAACAGAATCAGTGAAGGGAGGCCGCATTACATAATAACATACATAAGGAGACTTGAAGTGGCCTGCACTCAACTTAGTTTTCCACCACAAAATGAGTCTTTGTGAAAACATTACCCCCCCCCCCCCCCAAAAAAAAGAAGCCATTTGAAGCCTACTGTATGGCCGATAATTACATTGATTAACAACCTGCGCTCAGGTCAGTCACACACTGATTTCGATAATGATTTCATGATCAACACCGAAAATTGGCATGTGCATGTGTGTGAGTGTGCCCGCGCATGTGTTGTCATCTGTGTGCATGTGTGAGGGTTTGAGTGTGCACCGTGATACAGTTATCTTTTACTATAGATTACTTTTACTACACTGAAGGGTTGTAGTCTCGTCTTAATGGTGGCGTACTTAAATGAGAGCATGGTAATTAGGATGCGTGCGTGCGTGGGCGTGCGTGCGTGGGCGTGCGCGCGCGCGTGTGTGTGCGTGCATGTGTGTGTGTGTGTGTGTGTGTGTGTGTGTGTGTGTGTGTGTGTGTGTGTGTGTGTGTGTGTGTGCGTGCCCCAGACACACCCTTTTAATTGTACGGGTCGCCTACGGTCAGTAGCTTATGACCAATTTTTATCAGTCACCAGCCGCTAATGACCAACCGTGAGTCGCCTATGACCAGCCGCCGGTAGTTCATGGCCAGTCACCCATGACCAGTCGCTCATGACCAGTCGCTCACAACACTCACACGTCGCTCATAACCAATTTTGTCCTGTCGCCTGTCGCTAATGACCAACCGTGGGTCGCCTATGACCAGCCGCCGGTAGTTCATGGCCAGTCGCCCATGACCAGTCGCTCATGACCAGTCGCTCACAACACTCACACGTCGCCCATGACCAATTTCGACCTGTCGCCCACCGCCTTTGACCTTGCGCGGGTCGCGCATGACCGGTCGCGGGGCGCTCACGGACCCTGTTTGCCGGATTTGTTACCTCCATATTCTCCAGAGCTATTTTTCACGATTTTTAGCCTGCCGCATTTTGAGAACAGTTATCGCCGATTTGAAAAAATCGGTCATGTCACGAATTTTTTCGAAAAAAATGTTCAAATGGCTTCATTTTCTGAAATTGGGAAGATCATCCAATTATACTGCCTGTTTTCGTAGCACAGCTCTGTAGCTCTGACAGGTTTTGTGTAAGAAAAATATTTCCGAGGTAGGGGTGGTTTGCATATAAGGCCAAATATCTATGAAACGACTGCTTCAAATTACTCATCATTCCGGTATTTTTGTCACTTGTGCCAACTGCACATATGACATGAACTACTGCACTATTATAGCTTTAGTATTAAGAATAGCAGAGCTTTTAGATAAACAAATTTTTCACGTTTCTGCGAGAAAGCGCCGGTCAAAAAAACTCCTAAACACCCACCCACCCACCCTCTCTCTCTGCCTCAGTCTCTCTCTCTCTCTCTCCCCCTTCTTCCCCCACCGGGCCCCACCCCCAGTCACGTGGCTAATCGGTCGAGGTCGTAGAGGATCTAGTGTCATCGGTAGAACTTGGAGAGGGGAGAACCGGCAACAATAACAACAAAACAGACAAAATAAAATGAAGTTTGGAGAAACAACTTTGTAGGACGGGGCCGTTCCTCCTTGTTTGTTTTGTTGTTGTTTTGTGAGGGTGATGGGGTATGCATACCCCATGGCTGGTCTTGCATCGATACAGTGGATGTGCTGAGTGGATGCACACAGTTGTGGTGAAGATGATAGTGCACAGCTGGTTGTGTGATACAGTTGTGGCGAAGATGGTGGACAGCTGGTCCTGTTTCTCCGAAAATACTCAACCGAATTGCTTCAAATTTGGGGTATCCGAATATATCAAAATGTTAGATTACTAGTAGAGCAACCGAGCGTGTGATGATTGCTTAAGTGATTTGGGAGTTATCGCCCTTTTGAGACAAGTTGGTTGTCTGGCGTTTACAGGCGTAATATTTATTTAAATCACTCAATTTCTTGGAAGTAGATAGCTTGAATACGGACTCTGAACAGAGTCACTATTAGGAAATGGTCGCTCTTATATTTTTCATGTAAACCGTACCTCAATTGACATTGCATGTGAACCTAGTTCAGATGCCTGTATCTCCGAAACTACTCAACCGATCGATTTCAAATTTGGGGTTTCTAAATGAATCATGATTTTTGAATAGAGGGCCCAGGATCCAGGTACGATGGCACACATGATTTACGAGTTATCGACCTTTTCAGAAACGTTGGCTTTCTGGCGTTTAAAGCCGGGCGTAATATTTATCTAAATCACTCCATTTTTTGGAAATAGATAGCATGAATACGGACTAAACAGGTGTGAATTTTGGAGGTAGTCGCTGTTATACTTTTGACGTAATCCGTACCTCATGAAAGTGCTGGAGAAGCCATATTAAATCTCAAAATCGCTCCTACTGTATATAGATAATTTGTCTGGGGTGCCATAAAAAGTAAGTACATGTCCCTTCTTGTAAAATGCTGGGTGGTGATATGGCCATATGTCTGTCCCTTAAACTGCTGGTCGATAATTAAGCCAAAAGTCTGCCACTACAACTGCTGGGTGACGATATGGCCTTAGGTCTGCCTGTAAAACTGCTACAGTATACGCCGGTTATAAGAAACTCGACGGGGGTGAATTTTTTGGTTTCTTATATCCGAGTTTTCTTATATCTGAAAGTCGGATATAAGAAAGTATTTTGAAAAATATTTCTTATAACCGAGTTCAGTGAAAAAAAGGTTTAAAACATTTCTTTTTTCTCAGTTCGTGTATGTTTTGCATTAAATTAAGAAATATCTGGTTTCTCTTAAAGACCTGCACAGAATATATATGTGTGTAGTTAACCTTCACCGGGCTATGTGGGTCATTTAGGACCCAGAAGGGTGTTTAACTCTAATTATCTCCTGAACTATTGGGAATTTTTCAGTCAAACTTTAAGTATTCCTCAAACTCCTAAAAGATCACATTTTCCCAAAATCTGGTACTATTTGGTAAAAAAATAAACAAATAAACAATGTCTGATTTTGAACACCACACAAACAACAACGTGGGTCGTTTAAGACCCATACTTTTTACAGAGAGAGAATAGCGAATATTCCTGTCAGGACGATGTGGGTCGTTCAAGACCCATGCATTTCAAAGAGATTCAGCTGATTCTTCATGTCTGGATGATGTGGGTCTTTCAGGACCCATACCTTTTGTGACGAATAAAGTACAGCATTGCACGTACCTCATCTCAATCTTCTCATTTATTGTATTTTGTGTTTGTTTTCCTTGCGAAGGAAACTGAGTTCTCTCTCATAATCCAGTCTGTTTCGGTATAGTTCCTTGAAAGTGAGGAACTTTCCAATTCTCCTTTTTCCAAGAAATCAAGAAGTATCACCAGAAACAAAAGCAATATGACTGGAAAATGAACTTTCATTATCTTATTTGGGCAAAACCATATGCAGATGCTTACGTTTCTGAGAAAAATCTGAAATCTTGGAGGCATTGTTCTTGGAATCGTGCCAGCTAATTCTAAGAATCCAGCCACTGAGCATCGTTCTTGGAAGCGTACCAGCAAATATTCAAATTTACAATTCAATATACAGTTACCCTCTTTTGGAGATTCCTTATCTGGGAAGGCCTTTGGGCCAAGACAGGCAAGTGAACATTGGCAGCAACATGGCTCTCCAGTTAGCAACACACTTCTTCAAAACAGGTCGCAATGTCACTTGTGACAATTATATACTACTCCACATTTGCTTTGCATCACTACAAAGACTGTTGAATAGACAATTTGCTTTTATTTCATTATGGTAAATACATTGCAATCCTCGGGCATGAGGCAACAAAACAGAACAATCATAACCGAAAATTTCATTCAAAAAACAGTTGAAAAGACAGAAGTCCCAGCCTACCCTCAAAATCAGGGATATTCAGCATATGGGCAGAAAAAGGTGGTGTCATTCAAAAGCGAACAAGGTGTTGCTGAACGAGATGAAAATTAATGGAATGTCAGTATCGCGTGTGACCTCCTCGAGCCGGAATGACAGCCTGACAGCGCCGCCTCATGAACAGATGAGGTTCCGGATCGTCTGTTGGGGGATCTGGTCCCACTCCTGCTGAAGGGCCTGTCCAAGCTGCACCAGCGTGCGGGATGGGGTGACACGTGCACGTACAGATCGTCCGATCATGTCCCAAACGTGTTCAATTGGATTGATCCGGGGACCTGGCTGGCCACTCCATGCGCTCCATGGATTCCTCTTCTAGGTACTGGTCCACAATGCGTGCTCTGTGTGGGCGGGCGTTGTCGTACATGAGACCAATGACGCCAGCGTAGGGTCTCACGACAGGGTCCAAAATCTCATCCCGGTACCGTATTGCCGTCAGCGTGCCGTTCCAGAACACGTGGAGGTCGGTCTTGCCCTAAACACTGATACCACCCCAGACCATCAGGGAACCGCCGCCATACCGGTCGTGCTGGGCCACAAAGGCATTGTGGAATCGTTGATTTCTACGTCTCCACACTCTCTGGCGATGATCTGTCATGTCCAGGCAAAACCTTGACCCGTCCGTGAACAAGACGGGCGTCCATTCCGCGACGGCCGGTCCACCTTGCGTGCTGCTGTGCCCAGGCAAGTCTTCCTCTCCTGTGTTGCTGAGTCAAAGGAACGCGGATTGTGAGGGCTCTGGAGCTTAGGCCAGCCTCATGAAGTCTCCTCCTCACAGTTTCAGTAGAAATCCGACTCCCAGTTGCATGGCGGGGGTCATTTTGGAGCTGAGTCGCGTTCCAGAAGGGGTGTCGGTGAGCCTGCATGACGAGGAATCCGTCTTCTCGCTGAGTTGTGATACGAGTTCTGCCACCAGAATGCCTTCGTGAGACAGTCCCTGTAGTCCGGTAGCGATTCCATAGTCGTGAGATGACACTTTGCGTGACATTGACAGCTTGAGCCACCTGACGCTGAGAAGACCCAGCCTCCAGCATCCCGACACCTCTGGCCATCTCAGTGTCAGTCAAACGTCTCTGGAGCAGTTGTCGAGACATGGTGTAGCAGCAAGCAAGACCAAAATGACACTAATCTTTTTCCCATCACTAAACCAGATTTTGCCATGAGCACTATTCACGAGCAAATTTGAGGGTTATGGTGGTCAACTGCATTATGATGCATGGCGTGCACACAATTCACGAAGTTGGCAATGTCATTACAATCAATAATCATGCCCGTACCCGTAAAAAGCAACAACAATTGCAAATCTAGCAGTGGGCTTTAATCAATCCCGAAACGAATGGTGATGCAAAGCAAATGTGGAGTAGTATATTTCACGGACCTTGTCCTTGCAGAAACTCTTCTCAAAAATGGTCTGACAATTGTAGGCACAGTGAGAACCAACAAAAGGTTTCTGCCTGTGCCTTTCAAATCGGACAAAAGCCAGGGTCTCCATGAGAGCCAGGTTGCATACCGCCAGTCAACCACTATGGTCAGCTACCAAAGCAAACGAAACAAGAACACTGTTGCGCTGAGCACTATGCACGATGAGGGCATCATCGATGCAAGTACGCGTAAACGGAAACCAGAAATGGTTTTGTTCTACAATGAAACGAAAGGCTCTGTGGATGCCATGGACAAGCTGGCCCACACCTACACAATGAAGAGAAAAAGACAGAGATGGCCAATGGCCATGTTTGCCAATGTGCTTGACCTGGCAACAATAGCTGCCCGTTGTGTGTTCCGCATAAAATTTCCCCCAAGGATTCCCGTGGTGGGTTCATAAGGCATCTGAGCAAGCAACTCATGCTCGCACACTTAGAGCGCCGAGTTGAGAACGTGTATCTGCCCAGACAGCTGTAAGAATAATAATAAGGATAAGAATAATTATTAAAATCCCTCTTTGAAAAGTATGGGTCCAAAACGACCCACATAGTCGGAATAGGAATAATCACCAAAATCGTTCTTGAAAAGTATGGGTCCTAAACGACCCACATCGGCGTTTGTGTGTAGTCAAAAGTCCAGCCCGGTGAAGGTTAATGCTGCTGCGTTCTTTTTGGCGGGAGTGACGTGTGTGTGTGTGTGTGTGTGTGTGTGTGTGGACGGATGTAATGATGGCTATCTCCTAAACCACCTCGTTGGAGGCCTTTTTACTTTGAGATAAAATGGGAATTCACCTTCTCCAGAGCTACTTTTCACGATTTTTAGCCTGCCGCATTTTCAGAAGAGTTATCGCCGATTTTAAAAAATCGGTCATGTTACGATTTTTTTTCGAAAAAAATGTTCAGATGGCTTCATCTTCTGAAATTGGGAAGATCATCCAATTATACTGCCTGTTTTCGTAGCACAGCTCTGTAGCTCTGACAGGTTTTGTGTAAGAAAAATATTTCCGAGGTAGGGGTTGTTTGCATATAAGGCCAAATATCTATGAAAAGACTCCTTCAAATTACTCATCATTCCGGTATTTTTGTCACTTATGCCAACTGCACATATGACATGAACTACTGCACTATTATAGCGTTAGTATTAAGAATAACAGAGCTTTTAGATAAACACATTTTTTCACGTTTCTGCGAGAAGCGCTGGTCAAAAAAGTTCCGATTTTGCAATTTCGTAGGTACAACTCGAGGCACTTAAGTCCAAGTTTCATCAGCTCTCTAGATCTTCCAGATTTTATATCAAAATTAATTCAGTCACGGAAGTCACAGAAACAACAAGGAAATCACAAGATATGAAGAAGTATCACCTGACAGACGAGCAGCTTGAGGCTGACGTCAAATGTTTGGTTCACAGACAAAATCTACAAGTATCGTCACTGCTTCCGACATTTCATCAGCCCTCTACATCTTCCAGATTTCATGTGAAAAATAATTCAGTCGGAGAAGTCACAAAGCCAACAGGGAAATCACAAGACATGAACAAGCATCCTCAGACGATCTCAGTGCTAGAGGCTGACGTCAAAAGTTCACGGAATTGACGTCATCTCTCTCTCTCTCTGTATGACGACCTGCCTGAGGCTGACGGCAAATGTTTAGTTCACGGAACTGACCTCTCTCTCTCCCTCTCTCTCTCTGGGGAGCCAGGGTGGCCGAATGGTAAAGCGTTGGACTTTCAATGCTTGGGCCGAGAGTTCGAATCCCAGCCGCTGGGGCCAAATATTTGTGCTGGCCTTTTTCTCGTTGCCCCGTCCTTGATATCACCCTTGTGTGGTGGAAAAGGACGTTAAACTCCTAAACACCCACCCACCCACCCTCTATCTCTGCCTCTCTCTCTCCCCCTTCTTCCCCCACCCGGCCCCACGCCCAGTCACGTGGCTAATCGGTCGAGGTCGTAGAGGATCTAGTGTCATTGGTAGAACTTGGAGAGGGGAGAACCGGCAACAATAACAACAAAACAGACAAAATAATATGAAGTTTGGAGAAACAACTTTGTAGGACGGGGCCGTTCCTCCTTGTTTTTCTGTTGGGAGGGGGAAGGGGGATGGAGAAAAGATGGACCACGTATATTGTCAAAGAAAGGAATTGATCAACAGTTAGTCTAATACTGATAGTTTTATTCTCCTTAACGCGAGCCCTGTAGACAGAGACAGACATACAGAGAGAGAGAGAGAGAGGGAGAGATGATGATGATGATGATGAAACTTTATTTCTCAACGGTAAAAGTTTTGACAGAAAGTACGTCAGTTTGCAAACTTGCCGTTGTAGAGAGAGAGAGAGAGAGAGAGAGAGAGAGAGAGACTGAGCTCCCAATCAGGCAAAAAAAACAAAATAATAATAAAAACAACACATAACAATAGAACAACAAAAATGCACCTCGTATTTTTTCTTCTTGCCAACATTCAATTTTGCACGGAACACAATGGTAAAGAACCAATTCAAGAAAAGAAAATCATGCGCCATCATGTGCCTGTCCTAAGTGACGTCAGACCTGACCTGTTTTCTTAGAATGAGTGAAATTTTCTTGGAAATGTACTTTCGGTTTCTTACAATGAGTGAAATTTTCTTGGAAATGTACTTTCGGTTTCTTATATCCGAGTTTTTGTATCAAGCGGGACAAGAAATTTGCTTTCCTAAAACCGAGTTTTCTTATAAGCGAGTTTCTTGTATCCGAGTTTTTGTAATACATAATAAAGAAGAGTTTGGCCGGGGGAAAAAAATTCTTTGGCAATAACCGAGTTTTCTTATATCCGAGTTGCTTATATCCGGCGTCCACTGTAGGTGACAAGTAGCCCGTAGGTCTGCCGGTAAAACTGCTAAATGATGATCTGTCCGTAGGCCCGTCACTGAAACTAGCCGCAGGTGCCGTAGTTCCCAGGCCTGGTTAATGCCGGGATATTTATGACCGGAAACGTGGAATGCGGCCCTGTCCCGCAGTCCCAAACCACACGGACCTCCATAGCATCATCTTACCATCATCCTCATCTCCACCATCATGCATGATAAAAAAAAAATTGCCCCAGCTTCCAAGCCCTCCGTGGATTCCACCGATCACCTCGGAGGAACACCGCTGGAACTGGCAAAAATAGCTGGGGCAGCAAAAACTAAATAAATAAATAAACTAGCTGCTGGGTGACAAGGCCGTAGGTCTGCCTGTAAAATACTGGGTTTGTCTCCAAAACTGCTGGGTGATAAGTAGGCCATAGGTCTGCCTCTAAAACTGCCGAGCGACGATCTGGCCGTAGTTTTGCCTTTAAAACTGCTGGATGACAAGCAAGTCGTAGGCTGCCTATACAACTGCTGGGTGGTGATCTGTCACTACTACTTGTCGATCACCAGATGGTGACGCCTGTAGCTCTGATGAATGTTGTAGTCCTCTGCAAGGCCGCACTGCCAGGTCTCCGTAGATTTTGTTTTGTCCTCTGGCCAAGACACTGTCCTGGCTTCATCATGGAGCGGGCAGTCCTGGAGTAGGTGTTGGCTGCGTGGGCATGGGGGCAGTGTCACAGAGCCATCAGTGCATCTGGCCAAATGTTGAACCGGTGGGCGTTCATCCTGTTGTCAGTGTCCAGTTCACAGCTTGCATATGACGACTGTGTTCAGATGGTGGTAGCTGTCAGATGGATTGAAGTCTGGGTGTTGCTGGCACCATTTTCTTGCCTGGTAGTAGGTCTGCCTCTCGAACTGCTGGGTGATAATCTGGCCAGAGGTCTGTCTCTAAAACTGCTAGGTCTGCATTTAAAACTGCTGGATCACAATCTGGCCATAGGTCTGTCTTGAAAACTGCTGGCATAGTTGAAGTGTTGATAATCTTGCCATAGGCCTGCGTTGACTGCATGGAAACTGTGATCTCACTGTATGTACTCGACTCAGTCCTACTGCCAGAGTGCCAAGTTGGTGAATGTGGTGACGTCACATTCTGGCCTGTCCAATCTTTCGCGGTTGGTGCTAAACCCCTGCAGCTTATCTCATCAACCACTGTGGTAAATTGTGGAAATTGTTCACATCTTTTCTTTACTAGACAGGCAGAAGCCTCCATGGCTTTCTTGTGACAAGGGTCAAAGTCATTCAAGAGAGTATGTTTGTAAAGCTCTTATCACTATCATCATGCCAAGAAAGATGTCTCTGGCATTCCAAGTTCCTGGCAATATTACAATTTTCCCCAAAACAGTTTGTAGGCCTTGACCTTGGGTCAATGTCATTCACATGAGATCTCATCAATGTCTATCATTATGCCAGGTTTGACGCCTCTAGTATTTGTAGTTCCTCCAAAAATGTTCCTCCAGTAATGTTCAAATTCACAACAGACAGCTTTAATGACCTTGACCTTCAGCAAGGTCATTTAAAAAGGTAGGTCTTATTGCTGTCTACCATCATGCCTTGTTTGGTGCCTCTACTGTTTGTTGTTTCAGAGAAAATTCCAAGGTTAAAGTTTCCCAAAAACAACTTGCATGGCCTTGACCTTGACTAAAAGTCATTGAGCACAGATATGTCAGTAAAGTTGTTGTCAATGTCTATCATGCAAAGTTTGATGCTTCTAGTTCTTCCAGATTCTGAGAAAATGCAAATGTACAATTTTCAAAACAGGCTGTTTTAGCGACCTTGAGCTTGGGTCAAGGTCATTTAAAATGGTATTTGTGCATAGGTCTTATCATTGTCTATCAGCACGCCAAGTTTGGCGACTCTGCTATCTGTTATTTCTGTGAAAATGCCAGTGTTAAGGTTTCACAAAAATTGCTTGTATGGCCTTGACCTTGACATGCGGCCACTGAATACATGTATATCTGTAAAGTTCTTATCAATGTCTGTCATGCAAAGTTTCAAACCTCTGGTGTTTGTAGACTCCGAGAAAATGCGAATGTAAAATTTTCAGACAGACAGCTTTAGTGACCTTAACCTTGAGTCAAGGTCATTCAAAATGAATCCTCAAGATCCAGTTCCAAAATTTCTTCAACATACATAACTTATTCACTATAGACAATGTATAGTCTAGTCTTTGCCACTCATTTTTCTAGACCAGGTCCTGTGGTGCGGTGTACCAAGCACCAGTTGCAGTAAAGCTGATGTGATATACTGGTTTTGCTTGCTGACTGGATGTGTGCCGTTGGTCTGCCTCTAAAACTGCTGGGTGAAAAGTAGTCTGCAGGTCTGCCTGTGCAATTGCTGGATAATGATCTGGATGTAGGTCTGTCTCTAGAACTAGTGGATCACAAGTAGGCCGTAGGTCTGCCTCTAGAATTGCTGGGCGAAAAAACAGCCAGAGTGAAAAACTGCCGGGTGAAAAGTGGGCTGAAGGTCTGCGTGTAAAACTGTTGGACGATGATGTGGCCGTAGTTTTGCCTAAAAAAATGTTGGATGACAAGTAGGGTGTAGAAATGCCTCTGAAACTGTTGCGTGGTGATCTGGCCATAGGTCTGCCTCTAAAACTGTTACGGGATGATCTGGTCATAAGTCTGGCGGTAGGTCTACCTCTGAAACTGCTGGATAACAAGTAGATTGTAGGTCTGCCTCTTAAACTACTAGGTTATGATCTGGTCATAGGTCTGTCTATTAACTGCAGGGTGGCATGCCGTAGGTCTGCCTCTTAAACCTCTGGAAGATAATCTGGTGTAGGTCTGTCCCTAGAACTCCTGGGTGAGGATCTGGCTATACGTCTGCCCCCAAAACTGCAGGGCGATTATCTGGCTGTAAGTCTGCCCCTAGAACTGCTGGGTGAAAAGAAGGCTGCAGGTCTGCTGGGTAATGATGTAGGGCTGCCTTTCAAAAACTGCTGGGTGACAATCCAGTGTTGCTCCTAAGACTGCTGGATGACAAGTAGGTCGAAGGTATGACTCTACAACTGTTGGGTGATGATCTGGTTGTAGGTCTACCTCTAAAACTGTTGGCATAGTTGAAATGGCGATAATCTTGCTGTGGTCCTGCAACGACTGTATGGAAACTGTGATCTCACGGCACTCTAGCTACTTGGTCCTGCTGCAGGTGCGCTAAGTTGGTGATTGTTGTGCTGTCATATTCTGGCCTGTCCAGTCTTTCCCACAGCTCGTCTCAGCAACCATTTCGGTAAATCTGAAATTGGATGCAGTGAATATGATTAGCATAGGCTTTCTAAAAAAAAAAAATTTTCAATTGTTCAGAGGTAAACTGTTTTTTAAATATATCAATTAAGATCTATTTCCTAAATTTCCTGAACGACTAGAACTTATTCCTGTATATGTACACTCACTTTTCTGGACTAGGTCCAAGCAGACAATTGCAGTGAAGGTGATGTGATACACTGGTCTTGTTTGCTGACTGGAATTGAAGATGTAGCAGGACTCCACAACTGTTGCATTGACTGCAAGGAGATGATGACCTCACTGTGCCAGAGGTAAATCTGGAAATAGATGCAGTGAATATAACTAGCACAGGTTTCCTCAGAAGAAACAATTGTTAATAACTGAACTCTTCTTAAAAAGAAATCATATAACTTATTCCTGTCTATGTACAGTCTAGTTAATGCCACTCACTTTTGTAAACCAGGTCCTTTGATCCAGACAGACAGTTGCAGTAAAGGTCACGTGATACACTAGATGGTCTTCATGCTGAATGGAAGTGAAGATGATGTCCAAAAACCCTCCACAACTGTTGCGATGACTGCATGGAGATGATGACCTCACTGTGCTAGACCAGGTCCTGCTACTGGTGAGCTGGCTGGATAGGACTTGGCTATAGTGACGTCATGTGGTGGTTGCTCCTTGTGCAGTCACAACTGGTGGCAAGTGGTGATCTCAACAGCTCATCTCTGTAACCAATGGGATGACTCTGGAAGCAAAGAAAATTTGTGCAATAGGTACATGTGCTATATCCTAAGATCTGATGACAACGAAGATCCAATGATAACAAAGATCCGATGACAACGAAGATCCGATAAAGATCCAATAAAGAATGAACACAATTATGCACAGTCAACCATTGTATTAAAAATGTTAACTACCACACATAAAGCGGCCCTGTGCCGTGATACTGGTTGATCGTGATCCACGTATGCACATCCATCCTGAATGCTGCTACCGCTGCGGTGACAATTGTTGGCTGTAATAAGACACAAAATTCAACAAAGTCATTAAGTATGCTCTTGTTTAATCTCAATTGACGAAGTTAGCAATTAGCAATGAAAATTATTTAAAAGATTCCTGTAAGAAATTAATACAGATGAACATATGAGTAATCAGCAAATGCATTTTTAGGAAGTTACAACACAAGCTGCATGACATCTTTCATTGTTGAGATGTGATTCTGAAGAGTGAAGTTGATGGCATATTCAGTCTGGTCTGTCCCTGTTGAGGGTGAAATTGTTCAAGCTAGTCTTGTATCCGTGTCCATAGTAAAAGATCTTGCCACAAAGCAGAGGCGGCTGCCAGCACACACTGTCTGAAATTCACATCCAGAAAAAAAAATTGTGTTATTGCATGTCAGTTTTGACTCTTTGCAACATCAAAAGTAAAAACTATGCATCATCACTCTCAATTTCTATTCATTTTTTATACGTATATTAATTGTTTTCACCTGAATTTACTTCTGAAATATTTGATAATTTTTTCATGGCATTTATTTTCCACGATGACTATACATACTGTATGATGGAAACATCAGCAATGGTACGTACACTCCAGAAACAAAAAACAAAGAAACGTACAGTCAGTACATGTCATGTAATTTTCCATAATGTGAAACGACACGCATAAAAAAGGTCATAATACAGACTTCAAAATTTAGCTATTCATTGTTAGATGAACCATTTAAGTTGCACCTCTGTGACAATCATGAATGTAAATTGCGCTAGTGACACATTATCAAAGTATCATACATGTACATCAAATAGATGAACCGTGATTTTAATCCACTGAGTACATGATGGACCATGACCAACCTGCAATGACTAAAGCACTCCTTACAGATCAGAGTGGCCTCTCTCATGAGAACGGTTGATCTGGACACCAGGGAGGGAACTGAGGGAGACTGGAGGAGGGGGGGTCATTGGGGTAGGGATAAGGAGAGTAGGGGTGTGTGTGCGTGTGCGTGCATGTGTGTGTGTGTGAGAGAGAGAGAGGATCACTAAATTTATAAAAATAAAAAAAGGGAAAAGGGATGTCCCACCACTCTTTCCCACCAGGCAAAGCTGCCAGTCATGCTATTTCAGAACTTCAGAATTTGGATTGTTTTCCATCTTGTGGAAGACACATTTAAATAGGGGACGGGACACAGCAAATTCAAAAGCAAAACGATCAAGGATACCAGAAAGAAATGCCAAATTTAAATAAAATAACAGACAAAACAGTTGCTGTGCCCCAGAAACTTCACTGCACTTGAAACGTTTTAGAATTTTATTCTTAGAAAGTTTCTTTTCACTCTTATCGCTGACTGAAGACTGGCAGCGGCTGGTGACCAACTAATTGTGACTGAGCAAGGGAAAACCTGGCTCAGCCACAATTGCAAGCAAAGTTTCAGTGATCTGTCTGTAGGTTTAAATATGCAGCCAAAAAATAGAAATAAAAATAACCAAATAGATAAATATTCAAAACTATGCCCCCCTCCCTACTCATCTAAACACAAACCTCCCACAATTACCCACCCACTATAAAAGCTACCTACACATTACCCACCCATTCACCCAACCACCCATCAACCATATTCCCATAAGGAAAAAATAATAAGAAAACAAAATGAAAGCAACTAGAAAACAAAAAAATACAAAACCCTCTCACACCAGCACACCCTCTCTCTCTCTCTCTCTCTCTCCCCATCTCCAGTCTGTCAGTCTGTCTCACACACAAGCACTTTCTCACTGTTTCTGGTCATGGTCAGTCGGTCACACACAGCATGTGCAAATGTGAGAGATTGTATCTTTCACACTTGCACACTCTCTCCATCTCAGTTTCTCGTCAGTTGGTCACACATGCATACACACTCATTGTACCTTGTCTGAAGTCAGTCAGTCGGTTACACCAGGGATCTTGGTACATTGTACCAGTATATGATGGTAATCAAGATCCCTGGTGACACACATCCTCTCCTATTCTCTTGTAGGGCGTCAGTTAGTTGGTCACATGCACCCAATGTTGTTTAAGTCAGTAAGTCAGTCACACATGCACCCACTCTCTCACACACATTCACACGCCTATGTCCCCCCGGACGAAAAAAGGCGTGCTGGTACGTTAACACATAGACAACTACCTCTACTCCCCCCGGACAAATGAAACACAAGACAGCATAAAAGAATATGCAAACAAGCAAGTAGTACTTGTACGAATTCATGTATGGCACCAAGGATATGGTTGCCTTGAAAGTTAAATGCATGAGAAAAAAACACCAAATCGAACACCTAATTTTTCTGGATACATGTAGTTCGAAATTTTGCATTTCAAGTGCGGTACTTTCGCAACTCTACTTGAAAATATAGAGAAGAAATTTCACACAGTCTCAACGGCACCAGAAAACCAAAATCATTTTGTCACAGCTGAGAAGATTCCATTTCCAAAGCGCGTTTGTCCACAGCACATCCTCATGATTACCGTTATGAAATATGTGGTCTACATCTTCAACTAAATCGAATCTGACTTTTCCGGCTCTTATATGGTAGCACTGCAAGTGGGGTTGCAATTTCTCATCTCTGTTCTGTTCAGACACAAGTGTTGTTGAGTGACAAGATGTCTGAAGCAAACGGATGTTCGTAGCATCACATGCCCAATGAAAATGTTCCTAGCACGGCGCATCAAAGAAAGATGAAACAGTCTATAATTTCATTGTTACTGCGATCTTAAGAAAAACACAGATTCGTACAAGTACCTGCAGCGCATTCCTGCTTGATTACAAAAGAGATGGAAAGAGGAGAGAATAGGCAACTGTCAGGGCTTAAAATCAATTTCCAGGAAAATTCAAAGTAAAATTAGTTTTGAAGGAATTTCAATCATTTCAAGAAAAAAAGAAATACGCTTCAAATGAAGACAAGAAAACAAAAGCCAGACGACTGAAATTAAATTTTGAGTGATTTTCAATTTTCATGAATTTCTGCAGTTTCAAAGAGGTTTTGGAGCCCTGACAGAGGAGGAATGACATATAAACAGAGGCCAAAGTAAAACATAGGTTCTGGGTATCCTGTAAAACCGCCTGCAAAAAAATTTAAATAATGAATAAATAAATAAAAAAATAAATAAGTAAACAAATAATACATACTAAATAATGAATAAATGAAAAACAAAAAAAAATATTCAAGAAAATAAATGATAAAAAAATAAAAAAGTAATATCCCCCCCCCCCCCAAAAAAAATCAGGATACCCCAAACATACCTATGTTTTAATTTGGCCAAAACACAACACACCCACGGATCCTACTATTAGCTGGAAACACACTGGAAATACACGGCACCAGAAACACCAGGTTTAAGATGAAGAACCTATATTAGAGGAGCTTTCTCAAAATCCAAAAATCACTTTTTTTTTAAGGAACGCTTTACGACATAAAGGATTTGCCAAGGAAACCTTGAGGATATTTTTCATTTGCCGTGACGATCATCACAACACTCTACCATTTTCTTCTTTGTACATGACAAAAAATCCACATGTACTATGAAAGGAAAGACACAGAGGGAAAATGATGTTACTTTTTTCAAGATCATCTTATTGATGTGATGTGTAAAAATAATGCTGCGCAATAGAGAAAACTCCTTTATGAAAAGAAAATGAATTAGGGTTAGTGTTAGGGTCAATTTTGAATCTCTCTCTCTCTCACACACACACACACACACACACACACACACACACACACACACACACACACACTAAAATGTGTGTACACACACATGCACACTCACAGACACACACCTGCCTACCAGTACTGGTGTTGCTGGTGGTATTTCCAATGTGATCTGGTAATACTAGGATCCCCCGCCCCCTACCACCCCTAACACACAATCATTGGCCACAGACGACAAGATTACAGTGAATTAACTATGAGGAAATCCTCAGGGCACTATTGTTAGAGTGTCAGAGAGTGAGTTTATCAGTAAAAGTTAGTGATATTAATCAAATAAGAATACATGCAGTATACACTAGATGAATTAGTACTAGTGTAGTAGAAGGTTAGTCATTTCTGGATTAACGCCCCACAAGCAAACTGACGTATTAGGAAAAGTAGGAGTTACTTTATTATCATTAGTTACTGGAAAGCATGAGAGTATTCAGACAACGATGTACATGCAGCCAAATCATGCGTTAAGACAAGCAAAATGAACATAGCGGAAAGGTAACTCAGCAGAATGAAAATGAAACAACTGTTAGAAAAACAGAAACTGCACTAAGTTTTTCAACAGTCAGAAACTGCTGAAAAACTCCCTATAAAAACTGTAATCTTGTCATACTCTATGACCAATGATAATTACCAGCACGCCGGAGGGGGGTTGGGTCGTGGGCTCTCCCCCAGTGGGGCAGCACATGCGCGCACACCGGGATGAACCAGGGTGCGCTGTCCCATGGTCTCTCCCAGCACAACACCTCACTGCACGAGGGAGGCCGCCACTGGCCAGATCTCCCTGCCGCCCCCGGTCAGCCCCCTCTCCCTTCCTTTTCCCGCTCCTCTGCCTTGCCCAGCATCCACACTCTGGGTCGATCCTGGTGGCCCACCTTCCTCATTGCCCCGCAACCAGTGGAACCATGCCCCACCAGTGGAAGGAATCGGTACTGCAGTTGTGCCGCACTGACTTGACGGCGACAGAGTCCCTCAACCCCCAGAAAGGGGACTTTTGGGTTGTGCACCCCTTTCCAGGGTTTCCAGCATTTCTTTCATCCAGTAGGCGTGTGCCTGACGGTCTAATTGTACTACCAGACAACTCACAAAGCCATTGCTGGAGTTTACTGCACATTCCACTCAGCACTAAAAACTGTACCACATACTGTCAAGGGTTGATGAATGAGAGAGGTAACCATCCCGGCCGGCTAGGATGCCTTACCTTTCTCGTATCATCAACCCCTAACAGTATATGAGACAGTCGTGCTGAGTGCATGTGCAGTAGACTACAGCATGACTTCATGAGCGTACACCAGAATGTGCATGAGACAGTGAGTTCAAGACAAGCATCATATACTTTTACTGCACTTAACGTTCCTGGGAATCTTTTGTAGGCTTTGGGAGCCCGCCCTCACACCCACTTGATGAGAGGGACACCTATCTACCAGTATAAACATTAAAAAAAAAAAAAAAACAGGTGGCTCCTAAATGATTAAACATCAATCACAAAAATATGCATGTCTAATAAATGACATCCCATGGAACAATGGGAATGTATCATATATGTTCATCCTCAAAAGTGCTAACTGTGAACTGTACATCATCTCCAGCATGTGGAATCTCAAACTTCCCAGCCACTTGTATGGTATATGTTTGGGTGTGGAGAACAAATTGTGGGAGTGAATAAAGTCAGTGGTGCAAAGACTCAGCAGGACTTGAAAGAGCCATTTACAATTCATGCAATGCTGTATAGCAACAACCGGCTATCATACAGCATACATCATTGAGAAAGCTTGACAGTGAATTAAAAAAGACTGAAAATTATGGCAAAGACTGAAAAGAGATCTCTGTCCTTGAAGGAACATTTATATGAATGAACAAGCACAGCTTGTGGAGAACAAATTGTGGGAGAGAAGTCAGTGGTGCAAAGACTCAGCAGGACTTGAAGTCAAATGCTGAAAATTATGGCAAAGACTGAAAAGAGATCTCTGTCCTTGAAGGAACATTTATATGAATGAACAAGCACAGCTGGCAGTGTTGTACTACAGGTCACGGTCGTTACAATTTTGCCTCGCAGTCTGGGTGCGTAATTCTCATAGATCTGTTTTTCTGGATGTAAATGTGCGTCCAGAGTTTCTGAACGGGGGCAGGGAAAGGGGGGGGGGGGGGTGATTTTAAGCTGCAGAAGCAACAAAGACCATTTTGCAGCTACTATTAAGTTCAGAATGACAAGATTTGTGTGTGTATGTGTGTGTGTATGTGTGTGTGCATGTGCGTGTAAACTTCATCAAATATCCTGAATGTCCTTCAAACCCTTATTGTCAAAACTTGCTGTGCGCTTCCTTAATTCTCCTCCTAGAGTGTGCCAACCCTTTCAGGGCATATGATGGTCAGCTCGTCACAGGCTGAAACTTTAGGCAACAGTTTTGAGCTTTTTTTTTTTTTTTTTTTGGTTGTTTGTTTGCTATTGTTTTTTCCCCCACCTGAGCTCTCTGCGATAGTCCTCCAGTAGTATTCCTCCCCGGTTATGAGTGGAATCCACGGAGGTTGCAGAACCCACAGGCTGAAATTTTAGGCCACAGTTTTGGGGAATTTTTTTTTTTTTTTTTTGTTATTGCATCTGAACTCCATGCGATGGTCCTCCAGTAGCATTCCTCCCCGGTCATGAGTGGAAGCCACGGAGGCCGCAGAAGCCAGAACAATTTCTGTGCACCCTTTTTTAATTGCTCTCTGTATGCCCATGTTTTTAATGCCAGCACTGTAATATTGCACACAGTTTGAAGCTTTTCTGTAAGTTGTGAACACCTGCCAATAACAGTCCATTCTGAGGTCAGGTTTGAGGAAACTGAAAAACAAGTTCTGGCAAAGAGTTATTTTTCTTTAAATTTCACAAGTTCTGAATTTTCAAGTGAGAAGGTTGGACACTGGTTTTTGTTGTTCATGTTGATCTATATGTGTATATTGGTATGTGTATATGTACAAGTCTGTTGAAAGGTAGGGTGATGAGCCATGTGTGTGTGTGTGGGGGGGGGGGGGGAGGGGTTGTCAGTTTTCCTGTTCTCAGGAAGACAAGTGAAACCACAGATGGCAACAGAAACGCTCCAGACTGCTCACATTTCAAATGTGCTAATGATCTTAGACTGTGGATAGCATCCAAGTGAAAAACAGGAGTCCAACTGGCCTACGTCCTGCTGGCAACAGATGACCATCGCAGGGCATATTGACCAAGGTGAAGGTTGGTTGGTTGTTTCCTTCCAAAGGTTGAGGTGGGGAAGGTATGACCTTTAGATGAAGACAGGCTGACAGCACAAAGCAACAGAAATGCTACAGACCGTTAATCACATGTTCTAAAAACTTCTTAGGCCGTGCACATCCAAGTGGAAAATAGGAGTTTAACTGGCCTAATGACCTGCTGGCAATAACTGCCCACCTCAGGACATGGTAATAGAAAGTTGCAGGACAACAACAGATAAAGTGTAATCCATCTTCGACAGATGTGTGACATACATCCAGGACAGATAAAGGGTGGGTGGGTGTTTGCGTGTTTTACGTCCTTTTCCACCACATACGGGTGATATCAAAGATGGGGGGCAACGATGAGAAAGCCAGCACAAATATTTGGTCTCAGCCAGAATACCGGAACTTACGACCCAAGCATTTGAAGCAGGACAGTTAAAGAAAGAGATAAAAGAAAGAAGAAAGAGATAAAATGATTTATGCCACCTCTACAATTACTCTATGCCACCTCTAGAATTACATTGTACTCAATGCCACCTCTAGGAATGCTTAAAAACACCCCCTCCCCAAATAAAACAATTGCCGCAACAGCAACGACGACGACGAACAATAACAACAGCAGCAGCAACAACAACAACGACAAACAACAACAACAACAGCAGCAACAACAACAACGTGTCCCTCTCTATACTCTTGGGGGCTAACTAAGTGTTAGCCCCCAAGAGTCTCCCAAGCGAACAAAAGTTTTCCCAGTGTAAAAGTAATGATGCTGGTGATGAAATCACCTCTCATGTACATTCTGGCTGTCTGATATACAACCAGACGTCACACACACACATACCTTCAGAAAGAAATGCTAGAGCCTGAAAAGAAGTGCAGCCCAAAAGCCCCTTTCTGGGAGAAAAGGGAATCTGTCACTGCCAAGCCAGACAGCACAGCCACAGCACTGAAACCTTCCACTAATGGACCATGCCTCCACGGTTACGAGACAAGAGGAAGAATGGACCTACCAGAACCGCCCAGGTGTGGTGCTGGGGGGCAGAGGATCCCGGGGGGTCTGCCGGGGGTCGGACAGGGAGACTGACCAGTGAACGGCCTACCCTCGCACAGTGAGGTGGAGTGCTGGGAGCTACCATGAGATGGCACACCCTGGCACACCCCGGTGTGCGTGCGTGTGCTGCCCCACTGGGGGCTAGCCCACGCCCCTACCCCCCTCTTAAACGAACAAACAACATGTAATAATTGGAAAAATGTGTTTAAAAAAGCTGCATCTTTAAACCTGCGATCAGATAAGTGCACAGTTTATTCTGAAATAAAGGTCACCTTCAGTAACATGGTCCCTAAGGTCCTAGTACTAAACCAGCTGATGAAGGATGCATGGGTAAAAATCACATGCTTCATCTGCAAGTTGAATAAATAAATAATGGTCCCCCCCCCCACCCCTCCGGCCCAAATTAGTCTGAAGTACACTACTGATATGAAACTGAAGGTGACCACTGAAATTTAGTTTCAGAGATGAAAGGAATTTTAAACAAAAGTTTCACTACAAACATATTCTGATTTTGAACAAACAAAAAAGACTGAATTAAATTATACTGAATTTTGAATATTACACGAATCAAACAAAGAAGATTGAAGAGAAATTCATCTTTTTTAAAAAGTTAAAAAAAAGAGACACAGCTAGTATCTTGGGAGCTGCTTGAATTTCCAAAACACGCAAGCTTTGAAAAAGTATGTCAGAATAAACTGTGCACACCACTGAAACATTGCTTACACATCTGCTGTGAAGGAGAATTCTGCACACAAATAAGCCAGTCCATTGGGTAAAAATAAAAAGGCTATGGTTAGGGGAAGAATGAATGAATACGTTACATGTTTATAGCCCTTTTCGATAATATTTAACCCCCGAACACCCACCCCATCATCTGATTACTGTGACCATTGTTTTGGAAACAGTATGACTGCTAAATGAGGATCCCCCCCCCCCCAATTTTGATCAATACACTGAACTTTATAAACATGCACCACCACCACCACCATGGGACACTAGAAACAATGGACTGGCATATTTGTACTATTCCTCATATATTTTCAATGAAATTTAAATTTTTTTGTAGAGAAAGCCAAAGAGGTGAAATTACCAGATGGTACACGTTTACCAAAGCCAAAATGTTGATTTAACTCTCTGTCATTACATTTTCTGGTCTTTTTATCTTTGAGTAATTTTTTCTTTCACTTTCAGGTTTTAAAAAAATGCGGAATTTTCCTTCACAACAGATGAGTGCAGCACCAAACAGTAACCGGCCATTAAAGCACAAAATGTTTTTGCAGTTTTTGCCTAACCGCCAAATATGTAATGGCCTACATGTAAAATTTGAAAATGACAGGCAAAAATGACTGAAAAGCCCTTTTAAAAGGCCAAAACTGTTGCAAGAAAATTGAAAAATACATGCAAAAAAAAAAATTGTTTTCCAAAAGACTGATTCGTAATTTTGACAAGTATTGAGAATGAAAAACACAATACTGACATATTGGTGCTGCACTGCCCACTGACCCCATGTGAGACATGACATCAGGAGCCCTACTGGGGAGGGGAAGGGGAAATGATAACTACAAGGGGAGAATAACTACCATGCAATAGAAGAGAGGAGGAAAGAGATGGTTGGGTGGGGGGGGGGGGTAGGGATTGGGGTGGGGGAGGTAGGGATTGGGGTGGGGGAGGTAGGGATTGGGGTGGGGGAGATAGGGGTAGGAGATTGGGACGGGAGGTGGAGGGCTGGGATGGGTGGCTGGCATCCGGTGGCTGATCTGCAGTGCATCAAACAGAACAGGGCACTTATTTGAAATGCAATATACATACATGACAAAGCAATTTCTATACATGTGCAAATAACACAAAGTGCAGCATTTCACCCACGCCACACATCTTAGGCTGATGTGAAATAGCACAGTACGAATTTAACAAAGTGTGCAAGATACAGTGATGTCGAATATCAAACTCACCCAGTCCGGAAACAGCACCAGCTGTAATCCAGCGGCATGGCCAGTGTGTCCGGGGGTACTCCAGCGGTGTGGCCTAGCCCATCTCCGAGTCCTGGATCAGAAACAGATGTTGGCTTACTTACAACTGTCTAGGAGGGGTTGGGGTGTTATTAGCACATTTGACTTTGAGGCACAGGTTTGCATCAGATAAACCTCCAGCAAACAATTGATGAGTCAGCTGCATGGTCTGTCTGAGTCCTGAATCAGAAATCCAAAGCTCAAGAAATACACACTTTGGTTTACTAACAAGTTTTTGTAGAAATGCCTCAGGATATTTGGGTGGGTGGGTGAGTAGGTAATAACGCATTATGATGAAACTATTCGTGCACACTTTGGCTTACCGGGTGATGTCCATCTGCATGGCCAATCTTGTCATATCCAACGCTGTCCCCCATTTCCTGGCGTTGTCCGGCGGTGCAGTCCTTCTCCGGGTGTTGTCCTGCGGCACGGTTCACCTCTTGCTCCTGGTCTGCTGAAATCAATCGTACAACTTCAGTGACAAGCAAACAAATACATTACAACCTAATCCTACCTACCTAACGAGGCCGGCCCCATATAACTACGACTACTATCTACACTATTAACCATAACTATACTAATGTAACCCGTGTCCTGTCCGGCCCCGCTTGCCGGTCCTGTAGATGAAGTCGTCCGTCTGGCGGCTCCCTCAGGTCGTCCCCCAGTGGTCACGTGCTGTCCTCCATCAGATCTGAAACAGTAGACAACGAGAAAGATAAATATAAATGCTTTCAACAAAAGGAAATAATACATTTTACATATGTATGCCTCACCAGAAGTGAACGTTTTGCAGAGCACCGAATGGCAAATATCAACGTAAGACACTCACCCTCAGAGGTCGCCTCTCTTCATTTTCGTGTTGTTCATCCAGCGGTCCAACCCTCAGTCCAGTGGTCACCCAGGCTGCAGTCCCACGTCCTACAAAACAGCAAGTGCAGTCAGAACTAAAAACACAAACATGAACATTAGAATTCTACCATAGATTTCAGTGTTTTCCATGGACTTCAAAATGTTCACAGTATATTCGTACTTGAAAGCTTACGACGAACACTCATTCTATTCTATAGACTGGGAGGATCTAATTTTCATTGTCTGAGGCGAAAAGGAACTCACACTCACCCGTCAGGTCTCTTCTTCATTTTTGTGGACCCCATCCCTCCAGCGGTCCATCCCTCAGTCTGATGGTGGTCCAGGCAGTGGTCCAACGTCCTACAGAAACAATGAAGCAGTCGAGGAAACTTTCAGATTTTGAAACAACAATCACTGATTTCCTGGACCAAGTAAGCTATGGCTACAATGGTCAACAAAAGTGGGAATACCTAGCACATTCATTTTGGACATATACACTCAAACTACCCTGAGATTGTACAAAAGCATGTCATTTGTTTAAAGGTCAGCACAAAATCAACACTGAGAGTATTACAACTGCTGGGTCAATAGAAATCAGTCAAATACTCACCCCTGAGAGGTCACCTCTCTGCAGTCCAACCCTCAGTCCAGTCGTCACCCAGGCTGCAGTCCCACGTCCTACAGAAACAAAACAGCAGTGCAGTCAGAACTTAAAACACAGAGTATGAAATTTTCAGCATTTGCTCATTGGCCAAACTGTTGTGAATCTTAACACACTCACAGTACAGCACCTCCCTCCCTTGAAAGCTTATGACAACACACGTTATGTAGAACAGAATAATAAGATTCCATTCTCTGAATGGAAAAGGAACTCACACTCACCCCTCAGAGGTCGCCTCTCTTCCATCTTGTGTTGTCCACCCATCCTCCGGTCCAGCCCTCAGTCGCCCAGGCTGCAGTCCTACGTCCTGCAGAAAAAAGCAGCAAGATGCAGTTAGAACTGGGAACACAGGGGTGAAAATTAAAGTGAATCATGTAAAGCACACTGAAACCAATGTGCTAACATGAACAGTCTTTTTTGGAAGTACAAAATTCTTCCTACCTCACATAGAAAACATTAAAGGGAGTGTCAGAACAGTCTGGCCAACGAGACTATTGCGACAAACACTACTTGTATTAGCAGGAAAGAAAATCTAAGTAACACACTCTGACACTCACCCCTCAGATGTCTCCTCTACTCTCTGCATTCTTGTGCTGTCCATCCATGGTAGTCCTTCCCCAAGTCCAGTGGTCGCCCAGGCTGCACTCCATCCTATAGAAACAGTTGAAGCAGTAAGATGTGAACAGAACTGGGAACACAACCATAAATTGGGAACTTGAACAACAGTTTTCATTACATGTATTTCCAACAGGAACAAACCCTTACCATCCACAGCTGCATCCTAGACTGGGCTTGGCAGGGGCCTCCGGAGGTCCATCTTCTTTCTTGCTGTACCCTACCTAACCTTGCGGACTTTCTGTCAAGTATGCTGCTATTTGTGCAACACATTTCCCAGCTAATCATGGAACAATGTGCACTGATGCCGCCCAGAGAACATGCAGTGCACTTACGTTTAGGGGGGACAACCTAATTCACAACACAAAGCAGGTGAACCATCCAACCCGACTGACTGTTTACAAGCCAAATACAATTCATGAAACAGGACCAAAACTGTGGCTGTCCCAAAGCCACTCCAACCTCCAATTTAAACTTTAACAAAACTGTTTATGTACCTATGTTACATTTCCTAGTAAAATGTAACAAGAATACATAAAGCAGATTACCAATTTGACATAAGTGCCTGAACTAAAGCCAAAAACAAGACACAGCACAGTCTGTCCCATACACACCAGCATGAGGTTGATGGCCACCTGGGCGCTTTCTCTTACAACGCCTGCTAGTTTTAAGCTAGTCCCTACCAGCCTGAAGAGTTTTAGCCTACAATTTAGTCATGCAGTAATGCGGCATGAGAGAAACAGCATATCCCAAAAGTCACATATGCTGTTATTCGCATACTTGACAGACATTTTTGTAATAACTGATCAGTTTGTGTATCTCACTACCATTCCAAAAATGTGTTTAGATTACGCGCAGGAAGGTGGAGAATGGAGACCCTAACGTGGGATTCACCTACAGCCCGATAGAGAATGGACTATGGGTGGCGCTCAAAGTCTCCCTCCCGTAAGAGCCAAGGCACAGAGGCCCCATGACTAGAGGCGTTTAGTCATGGTACTACCGGCTTAAGAAGAGCGCTCCTAATAGCGGACACACGAGGGCCACGTCCTCAGATTGCTCGTGCCGGGCGGTCTCAGACGAACTGCAAAGTTTCACCCTGCAACAAAACAAACCAAGCTTGCTGTGTAAGAATATGGTACATGTACATGAATATATGTGTTGACCAGCACTGCTCCATCTGCCTCTGAAACAAAAAAGCATTTACTTACCCCTGTTATGTATGTCTCTGCTTACACATAACATACCACAGTGACACTTTGATGCAAAACATTGGTGTGTTTATATCAAGATAATGTTGAAGATTATTCATCCAAACGCAGTTACAAAGCTCCATTCCTTTATTTTGAAATGGTTGAAGACTACATGTACTAACTAGCTCAAACGACACTTTAATGATCTCTCATCCCCGATGATTTCTGGTACGGTATGGTACGGCATTTACTTACCAACGCGGTGTACAATTAATCACCTTCGATCTTCAAGCTCAGAGAGCGACGAGAGCTGCTTACGATTGAACAACACGCACAGTACCATTAGGATAAGTGCAAATGTTAAGACCTGTCATTCTTTAGGCTAATGTCACCGAGGTAAGAGGCAAAACATATGTCAACTTTTAACTTTAGCCTCTGATTGGGGTGATGTATATTAAGCATTATGCGGCCCGTTTATTTAATGCAATGCACATGAGGCTGGTTGAATGGGCGTTTAATGTCCTTTTGCACCTACGTATGTAGGTGATATCAAGGAAGGGGCAACAAGGAAAACGCAAGCCGTGGTTCGAACTCACACGTCGAGCGTTGCAAGTCCAACACTAAACCAATCGGCTACTCTGGCTCCCCAATAATGAGGGAGGAACTGAACTATTTTTTGTTGACAGGGCAGCTAAACGCCGCCTCCGGCAACTCATCAAAATGTATTTGATAACGCAGAGCCTGCATCACCATGATTGCCTCTGACTAATGATGATCTAACCCAATGTCCAATGCTAAATCGCAGATCATGTGTGTGTGTGTGTGTGTGTGTGTGTGTGCGCGCGCGCGCGCGTCTAAATGTCGCCATGGCTCCATGATCAGCCTTGCCAGTCACTCAGTGATAATGGAGGCTGGACTCGGTAACACGGCCCGGCGGTTAGCCGCTAATTTCGTATTTAATCATTGGAAATATTAACAAATACCCTATACAGCTAAACAACATCATGCACCGGTCCATTACTCTCAATTAGCCTTAATTTGGTTCGCTAGTATTTTCAATGTTAAAACCAAATCGACACTGAGGCCGCGCACAACCTACCAGCCAGAAGTCTCCACCTCAAAGGTTCACTTCGTACCTCAGAATTTTACCTCGGTTTGGGGACCGCTCCAAAACTGAGCACAGGGGTGGGAGGGTTGGTCAATGGAAAATTATGAAACTGAGTCAGCATCAAAGAGCAGTCAAAAAGAATGAAAGAGGTATTGATCCAGGTATTTATCATGTGACACGGTTTGATTGAATTTTTACTAATAAGGATAGGTGTAATTGAACGAAAATAACAATGAAGCTGAGAAATACACCCCTTTCTGGTTTTGGTGTGTCCTTTATCTTGCCCGGCGCCCTAGGTGAGCGACCGTGAGTTTTGCACGGGATTCACGCACTGTATTGTCGCCAGACAGTGTGTAGCCTACTACTGAGTGCTTGTCGCGAACTTTGCGCGTGTTCACAGACTTAGTTAGGGAAACTGTCGTCTGCTTTCTGCGGGGTTGGGTGGTGGTGGTTGTTGTTGTAAACTAAGATATGTCTTAATGAGATAGGTACCCAAAGAGACCATACTTAAAGAAAGCAAAAGCAGCAGCAGATTTAATTGATGGCGGTAGTCTTGTATAAACTGAGTCTTGGGCAAGAGAGAATTTCTCTCTCTCTCTCTCTCTCTCTTTAAACAATTCATCACACCAGACAAACAAAATAAAAAAGCCTGACAAGTAACTTGACATGACTGTGTCCATATTTAATCAAACAACCACAAAACAAATTATGTAGTTATATGTCCTACCGACAAATACAGTCAGGTTAGATGCAGAAACAAACATGACACTAAAAGCAGTGTAAGTGTTTCATCAGTCAGACATCACAGAATCCAAACAACAAACTGGCAAAAGTAATGTGATGGTGTTGAGTGAGTTAGGCAGGCAGGGAGGCAAACACAGCGGTCGCTATGACATGAGTTTTATTGCAACAGGAAAACAACAGCAAATGGCAGAGCGGGGAGCGGCAATCCGTGCAGTGACTCGCGGCAGGGCTGGCTGGCGACTTTGCAGTGATGCGTAGCTCGCGGCTACTTATGCGCCCAGCGCGAGCCGCAAAGAAAGCAACGGCCGCTCGCAGCAGAAACAAGGGCTAGATGCTCGGGTAGCAGCGAAATCTGTGTTTGTTTACACACAGAAAACTAACAATAGCGGGCGTAATACAACAGCTACAAACTTCAAACAAACTGTACTTTAAGATGGCATAAGTTTGGCACATTATCAAAGTACAGAGAATTTCCTATCGCCGATTTCAGAGCGTAAAGGCTGGGACCACGCATTCGAAAAGTGGTGAAAATGGCAAAATACACCCGTTAAACTACAAAACAGCGCTAAAAACAAAACATAACTAAAAAGTACAAACTCTTCCGAAACTACTATAGTTTAAATGATAACTTTAGGCTAATTGACTGCGGAGATATTTAGCACTAAATGGACATAAACAAACACAACCAATTGGCACATGAGCGATCGTGGTTCCGCAACGCCGCACGCGTGCGGTAGCCTACAGGCGAACAAAGCCGGCGGCACACAGCTGGCCGGAGAACCTAGGGTAGTGGGCGAGAGGGTCCAAACCACTCGGCTACAGTAAAAATCACAGAAAAAGGACAGTTTGTCACTTTGTGCCAAACCACTTGCTAAACTTGCTTGTAAGTATGCCGGTCAACGGCAAAATAAATAAGAAAGAATGCAGTCATCATGATGTTAATCTAATTACATGCGTGTTATGACAACTGCACATGATGCAAAGAGATAACGATCACAGTCTACTCATAAACATGAAATGATTGCAGATCAGTATATAATTATTTCTAACAGTAAATAACCTTTGCATAAATGACATACCAAAGTGTTGATCCAAATTCCGGACTACATCAAATCTCAACATCAAACATTTCAAATGACATGGTGAGCAGATTAAAAAAAAAAAATCCGCCATATTACAAGAACTACAGGGCATTGACCATTTGAGTGATGTTAGGCGCTAGTTTCTCTTCGATCTTTTTTCTTTTTCTTTTTCTTTTTTTTTATCCACCCTTCTCAAAAGAAGTATAGAGTAGGTGTACGCTCGGCTATCAAAGCAAAACTGATTACTTTTTTTTTCTTTCTTTCTTTCACACTGCCTTTATTTTTTTTCTCTATTAACCCTTTTCCCTGGTTATAAACACGGCTGTTGTGCGCACACAGTCTTAACTACTACTATGGGAGGAACGCTGGTGGAACTGGCAAAAGAGTAAAAAAAAAAAAATAATGAATTTGATTAAAATAAAGAAATGTCATACACTATCGCAGTGAGGGCACAGTTCTTTTTTTTTGCGGTGTTGTTGTTGCTGATGCAAACAGATGCTGCCGTGTTTTCTGCGTTTCAAGTTGCTCTTAGTATTGTTTTGTTTGTTGTTGTTGTTGTTGTTGTAGTTGTTGTTTTGGTTGTTGTTGTTTTGAGTGTTTGGGATATTTGTTCGGTTAGACTGTTTTTTGTTGATTTTGTTTTTTTTTTTTGGCCAGTTTTTCTCTTTGTATTTGTTTTGGTTTGGTTTGGTTTGGTTTTGGTTCGGTTTGGTTTGGTTCGTTTGTTTGTTTGTTTGTTTGTTTGTTTTGTGTGTGTCTGGTGTATGCAAACAAAGCCGGATCAAGTTTGCTGTGCAAATTCCGCCAGTCTGTCACAATACTGTGTCTGACAGCCTGTCTGTCTTTCCAGTCGCGAAACGGATCACGAGACGTCAGTCGGTGACCCCCGGACGACGGACGGCCACAAAAACCGGCTCAAGCACCGCCCACGCCCGGAATGGAGAATACTGACATTTTAGTCCTAACCGTCATGGTTTCTGTACGCGGCAGGCAGACATTGTTACTGCACTCCTGCACTGTCAGTGCCCGGCGGCTGGAAATGCTTGCTTACGAGACTGATAGTAAGTGGCGTAAATTAGTGCACCTACACGGAGAATGGTCATGCCTCGCCGCACATAATTGTACGACTTCTTTGTCGATACGCACGGGCTACATTCTGTGCACTTTGGCCGGTGTAGGAGGCAAAAAAGACTTCCAGGATAAAAAAAAACACTGGGAGTGTATTTTTTGGGTGAAGGAGTGTAATCTTCCTAAAAAAATAACACTGGGGAAAAAACACTTCTGTAGTTTTTTTTTTTTTCCCCGCAGTGTTATTTTCCGACTACACCGGTCATCCGTGCGTCAGTGGTCACACTAAAGACCGTTGTGTGACTGACTCAGTGTCTTTGTAATCTATTCTGCGTAGTCACGGCTAACTGGGCTGAGTGGAACCCGCTCTACTCGTTCCGGCGGTGTGTCCGCCCCCACCCTGACTGACCAAACTGTGTCCGCCCTCTATGGTGAAAAGTCCTCAAAACCGCCGTTCCAATATCCCATGAACAAACAATGGACACCTAAAGTGAGCCACACGTAAGAGCGAAGGGCGCAAGGGGGGTCGGTGGGAGACAAACGGGGCTTGTTGTTTTGGTCTTGGAACGAGTAAAATACTAGTTTACAGTTCGGGAGAGGACAGTTCGGGAGGGACATACAGCAGCTCCTAACGGCTATACTGATTAAATTGGGGGGTGGGGGGGGGGGGCAGAGTTAAGTGATTGATGGTCACTTTCGTACTGACAACGTCCAGGTTTGCGGCCTCAGGGGTTTTTCTAAGCAGCTAAGCCATACAATGATTACCACACCTAACCATACAATTCATGTGTTCCTCGTTATAAGGCTGTATGGCTTCTCTGTTAAACGCTTTTCTTTTTAATAATAATAATTAATAATAAAACGATAATAATAATAGTACCTTATATCTAGCGCATATTCTCGCACAAAGCAACTCATAGTCACACACACACACACACACACACACACACACACACACACACACACACACACACACACACACACACACACACACACACACCCTGATGCAGATATATAATTACAGACAGAGGCACTGGAAACAATGGCAGACTTCTGAAGTGTGAAAGGCTTGACGGTTTGAGGTGGGCCTTCGGTTTCGATTCGAACTGGGATTCTTCTTGATTTTTTTTTTTTTTTTTTTTTGCTGGGAAAAAAAGTGACTGTCATACGCAGTTCAGTCAATCATCATTGTTATCCGGCTATGATCACCGCATGCTTGCCATGCTTGCTGTGCTTTCACATTGGTCGTAACTGTCAGTACCACTAGTAATGCTAAACAGGATACTAGTAGTCGTACCGGTTACCAGAAAGTGAACAGAATTCTAATAACAATGATGATAATAATAATCTCATTAATGTAGGCGCTTTATCCCAGATATTTGGCTCAAAGCGCCGCGAGCTAAACCCAACACGCACGCTCACGTGAATCACACGCATTCTCTCACACACTGGACAGGAACACATCATAGTTACAATCAGGTGGTGCGAAGGGCCAGCTCAGCGATTTAAGTTTCGCAATTTTAGAATTGTATTAATTTTTTTAATTTTGTGGGCTGAACATTTCCAAAGCAGAGGGGGGGGGGAGGAAGCCGGAGTACACGGAGAGAACCCCCGACGGTTGGCCCGAATAAACGGTGCCACATACGAGAAAGAAAAATTCTTCAGTCGCCTCCGCCGAGTGGGACTCGAACCTGACCTCTCACACTGGTGACTAAGTCTTAACCACTAGACCACCGACCGCCTCATTCATTCTATTCTGTTCCTAGTCAGTAGTCCAGCTAACCTAGACCAGCTTGAAACAGGGTCACTATTGCAGAGTGTTCAGCTCTTGCATGGTAGGATCGTTTGAGCCAGATATTTCTCCCGAGAAAGCATTGCCTTTCATCGCCTGTGTACCCTCTCACTTTCAGTCTTCGCTGGTTTGACCGGTCACTCCTGCTGAAATTCTCCTACACTGTCGCCTGCTAATCCCCTCACTGTTCGCACGCCCGAACCGGCCACGTGAGAATGTTCCTTGGGTGGACGCTGAGCCCAGCCCCCAAACCGGGTACACGTTTGAGACGTTGCCGGGCTGGTCAGGTAGCCCTATTGTTAACCGACCAAACTATTCCGAGATGTTTTCTCATGGTCAGCCCTGGGCTTACTTCTTGGGGTCTACAAACAGGCCTGGATCTGGCTGTAACCTGGGGTGTACACGGCAGTCATGAGATTCTTGTATGTATCTGGAAAAATTGCATTTTTTCCCCTCGTATTTAGAACTTTCACAGACCTGTTAGAAAGAAAAACTAATCAGAAACTTGACGGGTTTAAGTTTGGTGTGTTTTGAACTGTCTCACGGTCTCTCCATCGTAGGATTTTTCAGTCGTCTGCTAGAAAATGTTCAAGCTGTGTTGCCAGACGGGGCACAGTGTGGGCAATGGACTTTCATGAACACGGTTAAAATAGGGTTAATTAAGCAGCTTCTGTTAGCGTCTGACAGTAAGCTTCGTCTGTTTCTGCTTTTGCACAGCGACCACGTCGTTATCCAGTATAAAAGAAAAATTAAAAAGCTAGGTATTTGTGTGTGTGTGGGGGGGGGGGGGGGTAGGAAAAAGCAAAGAGGAGGGGTGAGGGGGAGATAAAACCATGAAATGGGCAGTTGATAAGGGTTATCCTATAGTAGAAAAAGCAAAGGAGAGGGGTGAGGGGAAGATAAAACTCCATGAAATGAGCACTTAATAAGGATTATCCTGTAGTAGAAAAAAGCAAAGGGGAGGGGTGAGGGGGAGATAAAACCATGAAATGGGCAGTCGATAAGGGTTATCCTATAGTAGAAAAAGCAAAGGGTGTGGGGGGGGGGGGGGGTGAGGGGGAGATAAAACCTGAAATCAGATGAGCAGTTGATAAGGCTTATCCTGTAGGAATAAAGGACCCCAGAATTGAAACCTTTGAATTTCATTTTGATAACCTAACGTAGTCAATGTAGATTCAACTATATCTCTTTCTATCGTCTACTGGTTTTTCCACTGTGATTACACAAACCACACCTTCAGTGTACAATTATGTCAACCATTGTCCTCCTCCGGCTAAGACCCTGTGTGTATGTTCCAAGACGAACTGCAGCGCGGCAATGGCTTTCTGCTAAGGGTCATCCGTCACGTTACAGCGTTTTCAATATTTCGTACTTCAAACTGACTTAAACTTTCAATAAAAGCCTCGTAACGCCGCTGAGATGGAACACTGCTGCTTTCGAAGCTCGAATGTTGTTTGCCAGATAAAGGATGTTTCGTTTGGCCATTAATTGCGACCGTTTTGTGACTTTGTTTAACTCCAGCGAATTGTTGTTTTCTTGTGGCAGAAGAGTGGTGGCGTTATGCTGCCTGCTAGCAGCAGTGACCGGTCACCGGCAGAAACGGACATACCCGGCTCGCTGTTACCCGGGTACACACTGCTGGCCATCTCACGAAGCCATCGCTGAGCTCGATACAGCCACTGCCGGATCCCTCTTCCAACCCTCGGACGCGGTAATGATACCATTTTCATTATAGATACATGTGATTTTAGTGTATATTTATTTCATTTTATTCAGGTGTGTGACAGTATAGCTGTGTCTGTGTGTTGAGGGTGATTTGTGTTTATAACTGTTTATGTATCTGTATTATCGTACCCCTCCTACCCCCCAACCCCCTCCCACCCCCCACCCCACCTTTTTTTTTTTTTTTTTTTGGCCGCAAAATAGTCTTTGTTGCTGGGGTGGCTCTTCTACCCCTGCCTAGCTGCAAGATTGTCTCTGTTGCCCCCCCCCCCCACCCCTTCTTTTTCCCCTTGTTTGTGAAGCGCTAAGAACTTCCCCAGACATTTTGGCTTTTGTGAAGCCTGATAAACATGAAATAAGACCGTTGAAATCGAATTGTCTCATATTTCAGTCCTACCGTAGCAACGTGCTGTACGTGAACCAGCGTGTGACTGGACACCCCGGCCTTGTCTTCCTTGCTGCCAGCGAATCGGACGTGCAGAAGGGCGTGCTGTTCGCCAGGAAATACAACCTCCTGCTGCTTGTACGTGGAGCCAATGCCCAGACCCTCGACTACACTGGAAGGTAGGGCATGATTCCCAGCCTTTCCAGAAAGGCTGTTCAGGGTTGGGGTGGAGATGGGAGGTGGAGGGGGAAGGGGAAGTGGGAGATACAACTGAGGGGTTGACCATTGCATGGCTGAGTCGTTCCGCCTTCCTAGCAAAAGGCTTTCAGTGCTCTGATCGTGAGTTCGAATCCCGTTTGGGGCCAAATAGTTGTGCTGGCCTTTTTGTCGTTGCCCCGTCTTTGATATCATTCATACGTGGTGGAAAAGGACGGTAAACTCTCTCTCTCTCTCTCTCTCTCACACACACACACACACACACACACACACACACACACACACACACACACACACACACACACACACACTCCTAGCAAAAGGAACCCACAGCGCCATCCTTACTGGTATAGCTGTCCACCCGTGCTGTGCTTGTCCAGAATGATACAGGTACTGAAGACACCGCCCACCCCACCCCACCCCCACACATACCGAAACCTACATCCACCCACCCTCTCTCTCCCCAGCCCACACCTTAAAGAAAAAAAAAACTCAAACACTTTTGTACTCGTAAAAGGGGCAGTACTCTACTTTCGCTTTGTTCCTCCGTCTCACGCATCTGACCACGATGTTTACAGGTTCACTGTTGATGGCGGTTTCGTCATCGACCTGTCCCTGATGAACGCCGTGTCCCCCACGTCTCTCGTTTTCTCCCTGGACGCCGAGTCCGTCACAGTGCAGGCTGGAGCCAAATGGCAGGATGTCTACAACCAGGTCGGTTACCTCCCTGTAGTAGCAGCCTGGCATGGCTTTGTGTATGATGATAATTTTCACGAGTTCTTTTACAAGAATGTTACGAGTACGAAAACCTTTCGTGAAGTCCTTTCGATTCATTCAGGTAAGCACTTACAGCGAGCTCACCTTGAGATCTGAGACGTTTTCGTCTTTAGATTAGACAAGACGTGAATCTTGTCCTTCGCAAATATTATCCTGCTTTCAAGTTGATTGATTGATTGATTGATTGATTGACTGGTTGATTGATTGGCCGTGTTTCTAGATTGCTAATTGATTGATTGATTGATTGATCCTGTTTCTGGATTGATTGAGTGAGTGAGTGAGTGATTGATTGATTAAACCTGTTTCTGGATTGATTGATTGATTGATTGATTGATTGATTGATTGATTGATTGATTGATTGATTGATTGATTGATTGATTGATTGATTGATTGATTGATTGATTGAACGTGTTTCTAGATTGATTGATTGATTGATTGATTGATTGATTGATTGATTGATTGATTGATTGATTGATTGATTGATCGACCGTGTTTCTAGATCGACACTTCCCGTATCGTGGTCGGGACCAACCCGTCAGACAGCGTGTACGAGACAACCCTGACCGGTGGCATCTCCCCCATCTCTCGCTCACTCGGCCTCGTCGTCGACAACCTGCTCAGCGCGCGCGTCGTCCTTGCCGACGGTCGCATGGCAACACTGACGTCAACAGGAGCCACGATCGAGGGTGCGGATGGGAAAGTGGTGACGACTGACGATGCCGAGCTGTTCTACGCTCTCAAGGGGGGCGGCTTCAACTGGGCCGTGCCCGTGTCCTTCACCTTCAGGCTCTTCTTCCCTCCCAACCAGGTGAGTGCGGGACATAATTTCTGTTTCTGGATAATGAACCACGGACAGTGACGGTGAAATATTTCATAACCTGTTACTTCCCGATAGGATGAGTAAAAGGCAAATATTGGTTGCTGTTCAATTATCGAATGAACACATTATGACCTTGCTGGTGCAGAAAAACGAGCAACATCTGTTTCTTCTTCTTCTTTTTTTTTTTTTAATGAAGTGTTGATGCGAAATACTCAATGGCGGGGAATTAGCTGAGAATCACAATCAACATTGATCATGGAACTGATGTTCCGTCTTAGGTGTGGGTTGGGCAGTAGTTGTTACTGCTGTTTGTAACCTCCGAGAGACTCGATGACAGATGGCAATGAAAACGTCTCCGATTCTTTCCTCTAACTGAATGGTCGCCAGCTGTTCACTCTTCTGTCACCACGTGGCGTGGGTTATAAGAGCTGGCCCGTTGCTGTAAGGGGAGCCGGGGTGGCCGAATGGTAGAGCTTTGGACCCTCAATGCTCGGGTCGTGAGTTCGAATCCCGGCTGGGCAAAATATTTGTGCTGGCCTTTTATCTCGTTGCCCCGTCTTTGATCAGGCTGGGGAATTGCTGAAGGAAAAAAAGACTGAAACCTAGGCCGGGGTGCAGCAGTAGCACACTACTGTGGGACCACGAGGGCAACGCCCCACTTCAGAAAAACAAATTTCAGCATTTTTAAAGGCATTTAGTAGCCTCTACTGGCACCCCGAAGTTAAATTTATACTCCTTAGTACTGATATGCAAGCCTTCAAAACTGAAGTCCCATATACCATTACATGATTATGTGTGCAACCTTTTCCCCCTTCCTTTTTTTTTCGACTGAAACTTGTATTTTTTGGCTGAAAGGATAGGAAATTTGACTGACAATTGCCAAATGACTGACAATTCCCCAGCCTGCTTTGACATCACCCTTACGTGGTGGGAAAGGACGTTAAACTCCCAAACACCCACCCCACCCGTTGCTGTAACCGTGAAGTGGAATATACCTGTGGTCAGTACTGACGTCTGTTTTCTGTCCGGTAGGTGGCGTACGTTGATGGCCTGTACAACCTGTACATTGACGGAACCTTCCTGGGCAGGGATGCACTCAACGTGAGTAGAATTCGGTAGTTTAGAAAACTGAACAATTAGTAGGTGTACAACTTGCGAAATCAGCAACATTCGTATCGTTTACTTCAAGTACACGAATGCACCTAAATGTGAAAACTCTCAATATGTAAACGTATACTGGGGTTCAGCCATGCCTGTTTCCCGTCATGACTGTTATTGTGGATTTTCTAAATGAAAGAAAAATGAAACGAAAAAGAAAAGGTTACAAAACGTTTCATAACAGCCTTAAATGCATCAGGACATTTCCATGTATCGTGCGTGTCACTAAACTGCATACACCCACATCACTGAAAGTCTGTTTATGCATAAAATAACATATAATTTTTTCTCTTCAGTTTGTCCTGCGCGAGATCGTCAACCTGCCCACGCAGTGGGGAGGTTACATCATGATCGACGGTTCCCCGTCCGCTGTGGACCCAGCTGATAAAGGTAACGTCGTCCTCAACCTCTTCCACTATGGGCCCTGATCCGGCACTGGAGTGACGCCCCCACTCAAGTCCGGGAACGTCTGGACGTCAATATCCTGGACAACTACCGTCAGTACCGGGACGCCAGTGGCGAGAGGGATGTCTTTGAGTAAGAAGCTTTTCAGAGTCTTCCAACCCATCCATTGACACGTAAATGGTTTGCTCACCTTCGCGATTCCAGAGCAAGGGATAAAGTGCATACCCTGCAGAGTTCTGGCCCTTTAGCTGGTGCTATTACAGCCAGATAAAGCCTGTTCCCTCAGCGTACTAATACATGGATGACCTCCAGGACGCTCATGCAGCTTGGCCAAATGTGAAAAATGGCACAGGGTAGTCACTTTGGATTGGTAATCCGTTTGAATTCCGCCAATCGCTGTGCGAGTGAAGGGTAATTCATATGACCTATTATCTTCAGGTGAAGGGCAGATAACCAGACTATAAACTGCACAGATAGGTTACTTCCCTTCCTGATATACACATACATATGCAAAGATCGAACCATTAAGACTTGTCCAGTGAATGCAGCATATGAGTCAGTACGTTACTTTTACCCCCACTTCAGTCAAACTTCTCTGCCACAAATCCTTGAACACTTAGCTGTTGTGGCGTTTATCTCAAGTGAAATCCACAGATGATCAGCCCGCAGGCTTAATTTGAATTTAAATCTTTTGATGATCTACAATGCAGTCCTGCCTAAAGATGGCAGCTGACTAAAGACAGCAGGGCCGAGGGTATAGTCGTTCTTTGTCCCACTGTTCATCGAATAATGATTACGCGGTATCATTCCAGCTCCGGGAACAATGCGTACGTCTTCAACTCACTGCTGGATCGCAACGTTTTCGACAACGCTACCCGCCTGAGCAATCTAGTGGAAGGTTTGCTGTCAGTCGTCAACACCCCCTCCGTTAACTCCAACAAACGCTGCATCGGTCGTCTGCTGGGAGGTGAGATGTTGTGTAATGCTTCCAGGGGCCGGTTTTGGTTTGGTTTAATTTTGTTTGATTTGGTTTAGTTTCGTTTCGTAACTAAACCAAATTGAATCAAATTAAATCAGAGTAAAGTATTTTCAGTTTAACTGAATTCGTTCTGGGTTGGGTTGGGTTGGGTTGGGTTGGGTTGGGTTGTGTTGGGTTTAGGTTTGGATTGGTTTCATTTCGTTTCGTTTTGTTTGGCTGGTTTGGTTTGGAATTGGTTTGGGTTGGTTTCTTTGGTTTGATTTCGTTTCGTTTGGGTCTGGGTTGGGTTGGGTTGATTGGGTTGGGCTGAGTGAAAGGGGGTAGGACCGGAATGGCAATTTACGTGCATAGAACATACATTGATTACAGAGACAAACCAAAGTCTTCTTCTTGTTGAGTAAATTCGTCCCTGAAGTAGCCAATACCTCTTCCAGTTCAGAGTCAGTTGAACATGAACATGACTGCCACTGACGTGCATGTCTACAGTGTTTTTGTTTTTTTTGTTTGTTTGTTTTTTTTAAAGCAGAGGCGGTTGTCAGTAAAAGATCACTACATATCCCCTGCTTTGATTCTTTACTGTGTTGTAGGTGCAATCTCGTCTGCAAGCCGAGACTTTGACGCAGTGAGTGAGAACCTGCGAACCGCCACCATGTCCCTGACGTGCGGCCTGACGTGGAACGGCAGCATCCTTAAGGACTCCTTCCTTGTCGATGACGCCATTGACAGTGCCGACTCCGTGAGCAAGGTACGGCAAAGTTTCGAACCTGTATTTCGGATAAAGAAATACGCCAACTACATGTACTATTGCGTAATATTTGAACTATCAGGATTTGCATATAGCCACCGCCAAAAGCCCCCCCCCCCCCCGGCACCCCCAACCTTCCACACACCCACCCTTCCTTCCACCCCCTCCTTAAAGAAAGACAGCGTTTCAGCGGGTAAAGTTCTTCCATTTCAGTCTCAGTGGAAGACGTTCTTACTTGTTATGAAATTTCACGTGACCACGTTCTCTACTAAAAAAGCAGATCGCGAGCCGAAGTCCGTATCCTGTCTTTGGTAACGCGTTAAAGGTCATCAAAGCCAGCCTACCACTTTTTGCCGCTCTCCTGTCGCCACCCCCTTCCCCTCTCCCTGCCCCACCCCTCTTCCCCACCCGTTTCCATGCACCCATCCCTAACCAGAGACCGTACACTGCCCCAGCTTCCTGTCGCTGTCTGTTTTGCCGTTTGAATGAATGAGCCATGCCTGACAACAGGGGGCGATCTCGTTATCACGAATTGAAATGCATATTGTTGTTGCCGTTTCTTTATGGGTTTGTTTGGTTGGTTGGTTTGAGGGGTGAGTGGTTTTTTGTTTGTTTGTTTTTTGGAGGGGGGGAGGGTGTTGTTGTTTCATGTTTTGCTTTTTGTTTGTTTGTTGTTGTTGTTGTGGTTGTTGTTGTTCTTTTGGGGTTTTATTTGTTTGGTTGGTTTGAGGGGTGGATGCTTTTGTTTAGAGTTCGGGAATGACTTTTTGTTTTGTTTTGTACTGTTGGTGGTGGTGGTTGTAATAAAAGTGCCGAATAGAGAGTTTACCCCAGGGCCTGCTTCAGTCCGAAAGATCTCCTCAAACCTGAGGAGCCTGCGTGCTGTCCCCACACCGCGCTGTCCACCCACACCGCGCTGTCCACCAGACAGCACGTGAATCCTGGTCCAAAACTCTATACAGCTTATTTAAGTCCTGTGTTCTTTTTCTGCCTCAGATGTTCGGTGATGGCGTTGACCCCAGGTTCGCCGCCGAGGACCTGCCGAGCTGGAAGAGTGACTTGTACGGCAGCAAGTACAAACTGCTGCTGGAGGTGAAGAGCCGATGGGACGTGGACAACTTCCTCTGGAGTCACAACGGCATTGCTTCCGACTTCCACCTCGACTGCAGGCGCGGACGGTGCAGGCATCCTTGAAAAGTAGTGAGCGCGGGCAAGAAAATAGTCCCAGTAAACGTAGCCAGTTCGCGAAGGTTTTGTCTGTGAATATTCATGTAGGCTACGTGATTGACGCCTGCGTGGCAGTCTAATGTTATTGGTTTCTTCCACTGCTTTTTGCATTCATGAACATTTAATTCTTTTGTCATAACTTTTATTCATTTTATCCGAAAACCAACTCGTGAAACCCGTTGTACGTGTACACCCTGAACCGAATTCCTCTAACCGGCTTTTTCGTTACGTTTCCGGCCACTTTCCACTCCAGTTGCGATGAATTGCAAATTGCAAAGTAATACTGATAATTCTCGGTATCTCAAAGAATTATACATGTTCAGGAGGAAAATAAAAGGCATGTTTTACCAAAAAAAAACAAAAAAAAACATGAGTTTCCAGATTAGACAGATAAACTTTGTCCGAGTAAATCATGAAGGTCTCTCTCGTGTTCATAGTTTTGGTTGACAGTGGTGGTGGTGGTGGTGGTGGTGGTGGTGGTGTCAAATGGTGGACTAGCAGATGTTTGCATCCGTTCGCAAAAATATCGTGTTTAACGACCGGCATGATTGATTATCTGAGTGTGTCACTTGCGCCTTTCCTCATCACCTATTGTGTAGCATGCACATATATATAGAGAGAGAGAGAGAGAGAGAGAGAGAGAGAGAGAGAGAGAGAGAGACACACACACACACAAAATTGATGAACTTTCGGGTACCCAACACACACACACACACACACACACACACACACACACACACACGCACACACACACACACACAGAGCTAAAAAGAAACACGAGCATCAAAGGTTTCGTTTTAAAAACACACTCCAAAAAGGTGTGTGGGTGTTTTTATTGTAAGAACGCGGCAAAATATATGCTTTTGTAAACAAAAACTTTGAAAATTCACCGTATGGCACTTATCCGTACAGAGAGACCTGTATAGCTGTGCCAAGCCTCTCTCACACACACACACACACACACACACACACACACACACACACACACACACACACACACACACACAAGATTCAGTAAGTCAATCCGCAAAGCAAAAACATCCCTGTGGAGTAACCTGAGCGTTATTTTTAAAATCATAAAAACTAATTGACAAACATATCACACTGAAAATTACTTACAAACAAAAAACAGGTCTCATGACTCATGACTTAGGGAAAACATGCAATACTGAACATACTGCACCAACAATACACCATAATTATACACAGGTACAGAATATGAAAATAACATTATGCATAATTGTAATCACAAAACGACTCTTTCGGTTTAAAAATAACCTTTACCGTATAAGAGCCAGGGCTTGTACGTTTTTGCGCATTACTCTCTCCTTTTTCCAACTAGTGTTTAAAGGCTCTATACGCAGAACTGAGGCTCGGGGGAAAACTGCCGTTTACGAAGGTCTAAGGCTTATTTCCAATTAGAGGGATGTTTCATTTGGCCGTCGCGACCGTTTTTGTGACTTTGCGGCTTTTAGTATTAGAGAAATACTACTTTCTTTGAGCCTACCCTCCTTTTTCGTCCGGTCACTCGGCCGAGTGAGATTCTAAAAATAGCCACCAACCAGCGCCTCAAGCTGCTGGCCGAGACTGAAAGCAATGACGTCACAGTCAGTGCGAGCGAAAACAATGGCTTCCAGTTCCAAAGAAGTGATGGCAAAACTGCGAGGCATGATTCCAAAGTCAACCCGACGACCCACTCCCCGCAAAACCGAAACTGACGAGTTCAGCGAAGAAGCGGCGCCAATAATTATATGCACAAGCGCCAGTATGACCAGTCTAGAGTTTCCTTAGGAAAGGAATTGCCGCGGTGGCAGAAGCTGAGGGCTGAGCTTGGCTTCTCGGGACCAAAGGCTAACGAAAGTTTGGCATCCATTTTGATAAACACGTAAGTAATCACAAAGCATACATCACAAAGCAAAATACAACATTCAGGTCAAGCATTCCACCTGAGGAGTGGCTCTTAAGGCCGTTCTTAACCGGGCGGACTTTTGGTTCGCGAACGAGGTTCGGAGAGTACGGCGAAATAGGTTCGCGCACGTTGTTTCTTAACCGACCAAATACTTGTGCGGAAACCCTGGTTCGAAAGGTTCGGCGAACTAGGTTCGAGGACTGCATAGCGTGTCGTGGGAACCCTCGCAATCCTTTTGCCGATCCTGCGCTCTGATTAGTTGCTCGGGGAGAGCTGGGCCGCGTTTCTTACGGAAAGGCGCTCGCGGGCGCTTGCGAAAGTCGCTTTGCCTCGTTGGGAAACGGCCAATTAGAACCAAGGCGCTTTCAAAATGGCGGCGGAATCACGAACACTGTTGTTGGCAAGGTTGAAAAGGAAGAAGAAAACTCTAGTGCTCGCAGCTATCAGTCATCTTTTGAGCGCAGAAGACGACGTTTTTGGGGAGGAGCAATAATTACTGGCTTGGAGCATGATATACCGCTAGTATGCATGTTCTGCTCGATGCAAAACGGAGATGTAAGGCACCATTACGTACTCACTTTGACCACTCCTTCCCCACAAACACGCACGACATATCCCTGAATGACTGGCGACCACGGCCCGGTGCAATTAGCTCAAATTATTTTCGTATACTATTCTGCACAATTACAAGTTGGGACAGAAGGTCTCCATCCACCCGCAAATTCATTTTAAGCCATTTCTTAGTTCCACTTCAACGAAGCCTTCGGTGGGCGCCGCCATCTTTGTTTACATAGAAACTGACCACGTGACCTTTTGCTCGCGGCAAACTAGCTTCAGACGTCGCGCGCGGGCGCTTTTTCTGCCCGCCGCGGGCAAGGTGCCTATAGACGGTTTCATAGGAAAGCGCCCCGGAACGTTTCGAAGCGCCCGCCTTAAGAAACGCGGCCCTGTTGTGCGCATGTACATAGTTCAGGAAAATGGCGGACGGATTGGCGGCTATCGATTCACTTGACATTTCAATGAATGAAGAAGAAACGATGTTATTTGTGGATTTATGGGAGCAGTTCCCGTGTTTGTGGAACTGCCGCGACAAGCAATATAAAGATAGGAATGCGCGGCAGACCGCACTGCAGGAGATTGCCGACAGTTTCGGCAGGAACTGGACAACCGGTAAGTCGATTTTTCTCTTCGCCATTGCATTGTAGTGAGACAGTGATGTTGGTCGTACCGAAAAAAAAATAGTACGTGTTGTTGCCCAGACATCAAAACCTGCCACTGAAACGGCAACTCTTATCCCATCCCATCTCTCATATCGAATTTTTACATGAAAATTCTCTTCTTCCAGAGGACTAGGACAGGAATCAGAATCTTGAGAATGCCATACCAGTATTACCAGAGAATGGTATTGCCTATCTGTAGATCTATCCATTCCAACACTTGTTGTGGATTTACTTGTTCCTAGAAGTTCAATTTATTTGTTCCTTGTGCAAGGATGTTTTGTGCCCACCACTTGTTTTAGACCACCACTTCTTGCAGACTTTTTTCTCTGTGCAATGACTGCGCAGCTGGGATGGGGTTTGAAGTGTGATGGAATTTGGGGTAGGTATTTGCACAAGATATTCTTAATGATTCATTATTTCCTACTCTTCACAAAAGCATATTTTCTTTTATTTTTAGGTGCAGTGCTGCGCAAAATCGACAGCCTGAAAGCGTATTACAGGCGTGCAAAGAAGAAGGCCAGCGGCAGCACTGGCTCACCTGGAGGGGCGAAGAAGGTGTGGCCATTTTTGGAAAGGATCCACTCCTTCTTTGGCCAGACTGTTTACAATGCTAGCACCGTCACAGGAAGTCAGTGCCCTGGGGATGACTCCCAAGTTCTCAGTGTAAGTTCTCCTGTGCTCAATGAAAATTTTTGTAATTAGACGCAGTCCATTCTCATTGTGCAAAGTCCTGATGCATGGATGTGAGACATGTATGGTTGTATCATGCTGATGACCTTTTTGTCGGTTTCTCAGCATTAGTTCATTTTGTATTGCAGTGATCTGTGTCTGTAAATGTACAAGCGACAGAGTGGCCTGAATGGGCTGAATTGAAGCGGCAACTTGCGTTGCGTTTCAACGATGTGTCAGACACACAGCACGCACTCGCCCTGCTCACGAAAATTGGACAGGGTCGAGATGAAACAGTCCCTGCATACGCAGGGTTGGGGGTTGTGGGGCTGTGCCTCAGTACATGAATTTATTATAAATCTAATTTCAGAGAGGAAAGCTAGGAAACAGCAATTGATGGTATACACGGAATATGCATGATCATCATGAACTCTGTTCTGTTTATGCTTTTTAAACTGAAACAGTGAAATTAAAAGCCAGAGCCTTTATCACTGCATACACAGACTAGAGATAAATGCATTATGCAGATGTATTCTATGTGTGTGTGTGTGGAGTTGATAACACAGTCCTTATCAACTGAACTGAGTGCAGTGTGTTTATCTGTTTGCAGAAGATGGCTTGGGCTGTGCTTGGAGCCATGAGGGGGGTGCTCCTCCTGCTTGCCACTTACAAGCAGTTAAAACATTTGTTCATGGCTGCAACAAAGCGGAAGCGCCAGGTTTGGCAAAAAAATTGCAGCTGAAATGGCCCTTAAAGGCTACACAGCAAGTGCTGAAAAGTGTGAAAAAAAATTCAGCAATATGAAAATACGGTGTGTATTGAGAACAGTACTAGGATCTGTTCAACAGCTTGTTGACATTCGTGTTACTATGTAATTCTTTGTTCAACACTTTCTTTGGGATCACTTTACAAAGCAGCCACGTTTGGTGGTTTTGGTTGTGTGTGTGTGTGTGTGTGTGGTTGATAACACAGTCCTTATCAACTGAACTGAGTGCAGTGTGTTTATCTGTTTGCAGAAGATGGCTTAGGCTCTGCTTGAAGCCATGAGGGGGTGCTCCTCCTGCTTGCCACCTACAAGCAGTGGAAACACCTGTTCGTGTCTGCAACAAAGCGGAAGCGCCAGGTGTGGCCAAAAAAATAAATCAGCTGTTAAAGGCTATACAACAACTGCTGAAAAATGCGGGAAAAAAATTCAGCAACATGAAAATACGGTATGCATTGAGGACAATACTAGGATCTGTTCCACCGGTTGTTACAATGTGATTTTTTGTTCAACACTTTCTTTGGGATCACTTCACAAAGCAGCCACGTTTGATGGTTTGGGTTGGGGGGTGTGAATAACTTGAGGTAAGAAAACAAATCCTGCTCTTAATCTCTGTTACACAGTGACCTGTGTACCCTAGATCGTGACCGCCTTGGTACCTTAGGTCAATCAGGAATGACATTTTGAGTAACGCCCTAGGCCGTGAACCGGCGAAGGCCAGCATTTGACGCTCTAGGCCGTGACCCGGCCAAGGCCAGCATTTATGTTGTTTTTGGAAGGTAAAGTAAGAATAGCAGGATGTCACATGTATATCTAGATGAGTCTCGCTTATGCTATGTGGTCAGTCAAAATTAACGACCACCTTATCTGATTACTTTTCGGGAGGGCCTGCGGACTGCCGGGACCTATATATGGGGTGGACCGTCAGGTGTTACACAATGACCTGTGTACCCTGGGTCGTGACCGCCGTGTAACCTCACGCCAATCCGGGATGACATTGTGATTGACAAAATGACTTGTGTACCTTTGATCGTGACGGCCTTGGTACCTTAGGTCAACCAGTGATGACATCTTGATTGACACTCTAGGACGTGACCGCCCAGGCCAGCATTTATGTTGTTTTTTTGAAGGCAAGTGAGAATAGCAGGGTGTCACATGTATACATAGATGAATTTCGCTTATGCTATGTAGTCGGACGACCGATTTAATGTGACTACCTTGACCGATGGTCGGATTAGCAGTTCGTGAGGGCCTGCGGGCTGCCGGGACCTATATATGGGGTGGATATTCAGGCCGAGGGAGCACAACAGGGGAAGGAGAGAGACCAGCAGAAACCTATGTCGGACTGAACCACCAAGTCAAGATTCTTCGGCGAATAGCGCTGGGGAGCACTAGGCTGCTGTGTCATGTTGTTAGGAAATTGTATTAACGAAAAATTCTAGACTATCACAATTAAAGGTGGATGCCACGGCCGGTTTTAGGCCACCTCCAAAAAGATAGTGGCACCACTACGAAAAGAGTACCATTCTTGATGTGTGATCATTTCTGTCGGTCGACTGCGTGCGTCTGTGTTGTACTGTAACACAGACGGTAGCAGGACCTGATTTGGTGCCGTGACCAGGATCCATCTCGGACGGGAATCGCCACGGCGTGATGTTCGAGCACCTGACACGACAGCGAGCCGAGAAGAACCGCGCCAAGAGGCTGCGACAACTACTCGACGAGAGTCCATTAAAAATCACCATCAGCAGAGAAGCCGGACGCACCGTGCACGAATACACCAAAGTGCGCGTCATCCAGGTCCAGTATCTTCCCTTGAACGAGGAACCACCTACACACGCTGTCCAGGCTGCCTACATCCGTTGGACGGACGAGCGCTCACCGACCCCAGAACCGGCCGCAGAAGAGGAGCTGTGGGACTAGGGAAGGAAGGCTCACTATCGCCACCAAGTCATCGCCACGAGAAGGTGGGTCTCAAAATGTTTTGTCTTTTCTAGAACTTTGATAATTGGCCCAGTCAGGGGCTGATGATGCAATGATTTTTGTGGTTTTGATTTGGAAACAGATAATACTTTTAGCGCAACGATAGGGAACCAGAGCGTAATTCTGTTAGCCTTTTCTTGAGGTACGACTGGTGGACAAGTAGTTTTAAAAAAAAATGGCAGAGGCAACCGCACCCGTATTGTCCCGTCTGGACGCGATGACGCCCAGAGTATAGCCAGTATGGTACAGTCCTTTTCCGGTGAACCATCCAAATACCGGGAATAGATGAAAGAGGTAGAAAAGTTTGCTACCGTTAGCCAAGCAGATGATACGCGACGAATTCACATTGCGTATCAGACAAGTCGCGGTGTAGTCAGCGACTTTATAACTTGATTCTTGCAAGCAGCAGAGGGGCCTGAATGGACTGAGTTGAAACGACAGCTTGCGTTGCGTTTTAACGACGTAACCGATACTCAGCACGCACTCGCCCTGCTAATGAAAATTCGACAGGGTCGAGACGAAACTGTCCCCGCATACGCGGAGCGTGTTCATGCGCTGGCATCGGAAGCCTTTCCCCAACCAGATACCTTGAACTTACCAGCGGTTCAATCCCAATTGATAGGGTACTTTGAGAATGGGCTGTATCATGATTATGCGAAAATGAGGCTCATGAGGGCCACCTGCACTAATTTTGAAACCGCAGTGCAGGAAGCCACAAATGAGGAAAATTTGAGACGGAAATTCCGTCTCCGGTTTCAGCAAGGGGGGACCTACCCCACAGACAAAGGATTTCGCCCACCACGTAGGGAAGAGCCGATGGAGGTAGACGGTAGTTTACCTAGGGGTTGTTTTAAGTGCGGAGGGGCACACAGGGCGCGAGATTGCCCAAGGCGAGCGGTGCTTGCAGTGGCGAGCCAACCTCGGGTAGAGGCAAGGACAGCAGAAGTGCTGGAGGTGTGGCAAGATAGGCCACATGAAGAAAGATTGTAGGGTCAGGTTAGGACAACAGCAAGGGTTAAACTAGGTAGTTCCGACCAGGTCGAAGCCGCTAGTCAACTTCATCATCATCATCCTTGTCTTCTGTCGAGTATGAAGGGCGCAAACTCTACCACACTGGTAATCAATACATGGCGTCTGTCCAGGAGTTCAGTTAGTTAGTTATCTAGGGCTTAACGCCGCGCAAGCAACAAAGACTATTTCGCGGCGAGTCCAGGAGTTCAGTTACTTAGTTATCTAGGGCTTAACGCCGCGCAAGCAACAAAGACTATTTCGCGGCGAGTCCAGGAGTTCAGTTAGTTATCTAGGGCTTAACGCCGCGCAAGCAACAAAGACTATTTCGCGGCGAGTCCGGGAGTTCAGTTAGTTATCTAGGGCTTAACGCCGCGCAAGCAACAAAGACTATTTCGCGGCGAGTCCAGGAGTTCAGTTAGTTATCTAGGGCTTAACGCCGCGCAAGCAACAAAGACTATTTCGCGGCTAAGCGAGGACCCTTTCTGCCAGGTCATTAAAAAATAAAAGACCCGCGTCTTATGCAAAACAATAGATAAAGGCGCCAGAGGTCCAAACTGCAAATGACCGCTTGTCCTACAGTATTATTCATTTATCTTTGACAGCTATCATGGTTACGGTACACACCCCTCATGATTGCGTGGTACAATTAAACGGCAGCTGTTGTCCACTATTTTTACTAAGCGCAAGGGTATACAAGTGTAGTGCCGATAGTGTACTTTTAACCATTTGGCCCACTCGCTTCTCTTCAGCAGCAGCACGCATTTTCAGTCTCTCTCGACTCTTTTGACGATGGCTTCATCTTCAGCTTCGCTTCAGTCGTCTATTTCCCACGTGGAATACGAGGGAAGGAAATTATTTCATATTGGGGACCAGTTCATGGTTTCCGTCCAGACCTACAGAGGAAGAACGTATATAAATGTCCGCAAATTTAACTATAACGCCAAAAAAGACACCATCTACCCGACCAAAGAGGGATTTTCGTTAAGTTCTATGGAGCAGCTCGAGGCGTTTCTGACGCTTTCGTCGCAGAACATCGAGCGACTGAGTAGACTGAAAAATACTCTGAAAGAAGAGTTTGAGAAGGCCGCTGGGAGTGATGCCGTCGGCGATGGGGAGGCGGAGGAGGAAGAGAAAAAGGAGAGGCTAATCGCTTCAAAGAAAAGGCGATTTTTTTCGGACTGATCTGTTTTTTCTTGTCCCTGCCCATATTTCTCCTTGTATTGTACTTGAATCTGTAGTAGTCTGCTTTTTACTAGTCAGTACATTTTAGATGTAAGATATTTAACCACTAACTATGCCTTGTTTCTTTTCTTGTCACTACCAATATTTCTCCTTGTAGTGTACTTACGTCTGTAGTAATCTGCTTTTACTAGTCAGCGCATTTTAGATGTGAAATATTTAACCACTAACTATGCCTTGTTTCTTTTTTGTCCATAAAAAATCCAAAAACAAAAAGAAAAGAAAGAAAGAAAAAACTAAAAAAAATCCCCCCCCCCCAAAAAAAAAAAAAAAAAATCCAAAAAAATAAGAGGGCAATAACTTGGGGCAAAACCCTTTCTGGTCGCTTTAGAAAGTCAAACTGCCATGTACGCGACCCTCGGCGTCGACTTGCTGAAAGACGGGATTTCTGAGGGATTTCTGTCCCCGACATCACCCTCAAATATTTGTTTCAAACCATGCCTTCAGACACGTATTTTTCTCTCTTAAACGAGAAACAAAAAGACATTCACACTCTCTTGCTCGATCAGATCGTGGGGGGCCCCAGCATTATTTTCCATCGATGGCACGAGAAAGATAAAACCTGTATTCGTGACCAGCCAGACAAACCTGTCCAGTCTATCACGGGCTGGGACGCCAATTCTTTGTATCTGTCAGCGATCATGAACCCAATGCCGACAGAACATCCTACCATTCGAAAAAAAGAAAACGGGTTTAGAGCGGAGAAAAAAACGATCCGTTCGGTCAGTTGGCTCGCGAATGGCTCGAGTGGACGATGCACACGGAAAACATTCGCCTGCAGCACAAATTTTACGGTAAAGAAAAGCAGTTGGGCAAACGACACATACGGGTGGATGGCTGGGATCCTTTCAGACAAAGGCAGGTGACGGTGACAAAGTTAGTTAGTTAGTTGGGGCTTAACGCCGCGCAAGCAACAAAGGCTAATTCGCGGCTCATGGAAGTCCCTTCCTGCCAGGTCCTATAAAACAAACTTCCCGCGTTAAAACAAGATGTAATTTTTTTTTTATATTAAAAATCTATCGGTTCCAAATGAGAGTGCTATTCTCAACAAGCAGTGGCGGCCTTGCCGAGAGAAGAACTTGTAAAAGTGCTAACAGCTGTGACAGAGGCGCATCCATTAATAAATACAATAGGCAAGAGGGCGGCCACAAGCGACTATCCCGACTACATGATAGAGCGCAACCACGTGCATGAGGATGAGTGAGTGAGTTAGTTGTTTAGGGCTTTACGCCGCGCAAGCTACAAAGACTATTTCGCGGCTAAGCGAGGACCCTTTCTGCCAGGTCATTAAAAAAATAAAAGACCCGCGTCTTATGCAAAACAATAGATAAAGGCGCCAGAGGTCCAAACTGCAAATGACCGCTTGTCCTACAGTATTATTCATTTATCTTTGACAGCTATCATGATTACGGTACACACCCCTCATGATTGCGTGGTACAATTAAACGGCAGCTGTTGTCCACTATTTTTAGTAAGCGCAAGGAAAGGTATATAAGTGTAGTGCCGATAGTGTACTTTTAACCATTTGGCCCTCTCGCTTCTCTTCAGCAGCAGCACGCATTTTCAGTCTCTCTCGACCCTTTTGACGATGGCTTCATCTTCAGCTTCGCTTCAGTCGTCTATTTCCCACGTGGAATACGAGGGAAGGAAATTATTTCATATTGGGGACCAGTTCATGCTTTCCGTCCAGACCTACAGAGGAAGAACGTATATAAATGTCCGCAAATTTAACTATAACGCCAAAAAAAGACACCATCTACCCGACCAAAGAGGGATTTTCGTTAAGTTCCATGGAGCAGCTCGAGGCGTTTCTGACGCTTTCGTCGGAGAACATCGAGCGACTGAGTAGACTGAAAAATACTCTGAAAGAAGAGTTTGAGAAGGCCGCTGGGAGTGATGCCGTCGGCGATGGGGAGGCGGAGGAGGAAGAGAAAAAGGAGAGGCTAATCGCTTGAAAGAAAAGGCGATTTGTTTTGGGGGGACTGATCTGTTTTTTCTTGTCCCTGCCCATATTTCTCCTTGTATTGTACTTGAATCTGTAGTAGTCTGCTTTTTACTAGTCAGCACATTTTAGATGTAAACTATTTAACCACTAACTATGCCTTGTTTCTTTTTTTGTCAAAAAAAATTCCACAAAAAAAAAAAAAAAAAATTCCACCCCCCCCCCCCCAAAAAAAAAAACAAAAAAAAAAAAAAGGGGGGGGGGGGGGCAATAACTTGGACACAAAACCCTTTCTGGTCGCTTTAGAACGTCAAACTGCCATGTACGCGACCCTCGGCGTCGACTTGCTGAAAGACGGGATTTCTGAGGGATTTCTGTCCCCGGCATCACCCTCAAATATTTGTTTCAAACCATGCCTTCAGACACGTATTTTTCTCTCTTTAACGAGAAACAAAAAGACATTCACACTCTCTTGCTCGATCAGATCGTGGGGGGCCCCAGCATTATTTTCCATCGATGGCACGAGAAAGATAAAACCTGTATTCGTGACCAGCCAGACAAACCTGTCCAGTCTATCACGGGCTGGGACGCCAATTCTTTGTATCTATCAGCGATCATGAACCCAATGCCGACAGAACATCCTACCATTCGAAATAAAGAAAACGGGACGAGAGCGGAAAAAAAAACGATCCGTTCGGTCAGTTGGCTCGCGAATGGTTCGAGTGGACGATGCACACGGAAAACATTCGCCTGCAGCACAATTTTTACGGTAAAGAAAAGCAGTTGGGCAAACGACACATACGGGTGGATGGCTGGGATCCTGAGACGCAAACCGTTTATCAGTTTTACGGTTGTCTGTTTCTCGGTCACTCGTGTTGTCTGACGGCTGGCCAAACCGTGAACCCCGTGAATGGCAAATCTCTGGTTGAGCTCAGAGAAAGCACGCAAGACGTTACCCGGTGTAGGATCCGGTCCGGTCCCCCCTCTGAAGTAGTCCCCCGGGGGACCAATTCGTGGCAAAAACTGCTCTATAATGGTCCCCCCTTAGACATCCAGCCTCGTTTTCGACTGGTCCCCCTGGGCGATTTTGGTCCCCCCTCGCATCCAAAATAGGCCCCCTCTCGAAGTGGTCCCCCTCTTTTCTAACCAATGTAGTCAGTATTTATTTTTAACTTTATTGTTATAGTGTGTGTCAACTCAGTAGAAAACGTGACTCTGGATCTCTCTCACTCTCTCTCTCTCTCTCTCTCTCTCTCTCTCGCCCCCCCACTTTCTCTCCTCCCCCCATCTCTCAAACACACACACACACACATTATGCACGCACTCACGCACGCGTGCACACTCACTCACGCACGCACGCACGCAAACACACACACACACACACACACACACACACACACACACACACACACACACACACCCCTCTTTCGTTATATGTATAATTATTTTCATTTTTGTACAGAGATGTTATTCAAGATGATCTTGAACTGGGTCAAGGTTACAGTGTCAAATCTAAACTTTTAAAAGTGATTTAACTTCGTAGATTTGCCGTTCTATGTAGCCTATACTTTTGTTTTTTATTTTCTCTTTTTTTTTTGTGGGATGAGAAAACGGTCGCCACTAAAAAACAAAAGTATAGGCTACATAGAACGGCAAATCTACGAAGTTAAATCACTTTTAAAAGTTTAGATTTGTTTTCTCTTTTTTTTTTTTTTTGTGGGATGAGAAAACGGTCGCCACGCTTCTTGACACGTCACGTGACTCGTGTCAAACATCGCCACGCTTCTTGACACGTCACGTGACTCGTGTCAAACATGCCTATAATTATAAGTACACGACAATTCATTCCGTCAACCAGTCTTCGTTTTTCATTGACTATCATCATGGACGACACTCTGTATGACAACGTGTTGAACTATTTGAAAAATGGCACTTACCCTCTGACCGCGAAAGGGGAAAACCGTGATGTGACTAAAGTTAAAAAGAGACAGTTGAGAAAGACTGCTGCAAAATACACAATTCGAGAGGATGTGCTCTACCACGACGGAATCCTCGTGGCAAAGAGGAACCAGGTTCCAGAGATATTGCAAGAGTTTCATGACAACTATGTGAGCGGAGGACATTTGGGGATGAACAAGACTTATAAGAAGGTGAGCACCCGTTTTTGTACTCCCAGTTTTAACAGGCTTTAGAATGGGAACGAGGTTTTGTGTGTTTCTGGTATGTCTGGTATAACCAACACATCGGATATAGCGGCCACTTTTGTCCTGGTGGACGTTATATCCGATGACTCCGTATATAACGTAAATTTTCCGGTATAGCCGATGTCTTCGGTATATAACGGACATTTTCCGGATTGAAGACATTTCCTTTGCTGGCTCTCTCTCTCTCTCTCTCTCTCACTCACACCCCCCCCCCCCCCACACACACACACTGTTATCTACCAGTTATCTTTAAGACATAGTATTTATAAATATTTCATTACTCTTTTTTCTCTCTAGGTCTTGGAGCGTTACTTCTGGCATGGAATGAAACAGGAGGTTGAAGACTACTGCAGATCATGCTGTGTGTGCCAGAACATGAACGCTTGCAGAAAGAAGCCAGCAGCACCGCTTCACCCCATCCCAGTGCCCAAAAAGAAGTGGAGCCTCGTTGGAATGGACATCATAGGACCTTTGCAGGTCACTGACAGAGGTAACCAGTACATTGTTGCCCTCACAGACCACTTTACAAAGTTTCCCGTTGCCAAGGCCATCCCGTGCAAGAGTTCAGAGGAAGTTGCCAGATTCATGTACGAAACCATCTGCATCTTTGGCGCGTTTGATTCCCTCATAACTGACCAAGGCCGTGAGTTCATTAACTTTGCGCTTGATATTCTCACCGACCGTTTCAATATCAACCATCGCATTTCTTCGGCCTACCACCCTGAGACGAACGGCCAACGGGAGAGGGACAATAGGACACTCAAAGACACTTTGGTAAAGATCACAGACAATGATGATTGGGATGAACTCTTGCCAGCAGCCCTGTTCGCCTACCGAACATCCGTTCACAAGTCTACACAGTTTTCACCCTTTTTGGCATTGTATGGTGAGCAGGCAAAACTACCATTTGACGTCACTGGTGATGCCAACGAGCAAGATCTGAACGAAGAAATCATGGACACTATGAAGGGGATTCACGAGGAAGTCAAGAACAAAATTGGTGAAAACATTTCAAGGGCGCAGAAGAAGCAGAAAGAGTACTATGACAGCAGGCGTGCATATGACCACGGGTTCCGCATCGGAGACAAAGTCTTAATCATCAATGCTGCACGAGTACACAGAATGGGAGGCAAGATGGCACCAAGATTCGTCGGGCCATATGAGGTCATAAGTGTGTTGCCGAAGGGTCGACTTCAACTGAAGAACACTAAAAGTGGGAAAATACTGAAGAATCTCTACAATATCAGCAACGTCAAATTGTTCCATGATCGTACACAGGACAACGCTGACCCCTCCCATGCTCCACAGGCTGACCCCTCCTATCATCCACAGGCTGACCCCTCCCATGCTCCACAGGCTGACCCCTCCTATCATCCACAGGCTGACCCCTCCCATGCTCCACAGGCTGACCCCTCCTATCATCCACAGGCTGACCCCTCCCATACTCCACAGGCTGACCCCTCCCATGCTCCACAGGCTGACCCCTCCTATCATCCACAGGCTGACCCCTCCTATCATCCACAGGCTGACCCCTCCCATGCTCCACAGGCTGACCCCTCCTATCATCCACAGGCTGACCCCTCTTGCCAGCCGCCATTGAGAATGAAGTTCCACCCCGTTGATGGTGCCTGGCAAAAGGATCGGGCCTCCAGTTTGAATTTCCCCAGACTTTTCAGGCGGCACCCCTCAAGGGAAAGTGTTGAAGTTGACATTACGGCTACACCTCTCGATAGCGTTAGCGTAAAAGGAGATGGGAATTGTTTTTTCCGGTCTGTGAGCTTTGTTGTTTTGGGGACTGAGTCGAAATATAAGGAATTCCGAAATATCATTTGCGATTGGATTGAAAAGAATGACAAACGCTTCTACGGAACGAGCGCACGTGAAAATTACGTCGCGACATCAAACATGAGAAACGACCGTACTTGGGCCACCGAGGTTGAGATATTTGCTGCAGCCACCCTCTTGGACACGCCCGTGTATGTGTTCACAAGAGAGGCTCCAGGCCGACAACCTAGGTGGCTGAAATACGGGCCAGTTTGGCAATCGGCCCCATTGAAAACAGACAGAGCAATTTATATAATGAATCTTGGACATCACTTTGCTCCTGTTTTTTGTGTCACTCCTTAGACCAGAACTGTTAGTCTTCTGCTGTTTTTGTTGTTTCAAGCGTCATGATTTGAGACACTGGTACTCAGTCTTGACTGTCTACTTGAAGTACGCTGAAAGCCAAAGGTGGCAACTAGTTTTCATGTCATGGACACTTACTTAATTTTGAAGAAATATTTTTCTATGGCGTTGTATAGAAAATATTAGATACTTGGTCTTTGATGTTATTCTCTAAATGCTATTTCCAGTTTAAAAAAATTGACAGGAAATGTGGACTTTCATGCATTCGATGACGTTTCATGCAAAGACAGTACGGTAGAAGTTTGTTTTGTACTTTGCTATTGTTATTATTTTGCTCATTTCAGGACAAGATGTGCGATTAACAATTTATTAATTTACATTTATGTTGCGTTATAAAGTGCACAGCGCTCTGGTTAACAATTTCTGTTGCAACTCTTTGCTATTCATTAACTGTTTCTTGTTTCATTTCTTGTTTCTTTGACACAGTTTGACTGGACATACCTTTTGAAATAAAGTTTTTCTTGTCAAAGAACGTAAATGTCTATTTCAGGTTTTGCTAGAGAGAGAGAGATAGAGAGTGGGGGGGGGGGGGGGGGGGGGGGGGGGGGGGGGGGGGGGGGGGGGGGGGGGGGGGGGGGGGGGGGGGGGGGGGGGGGGGGGGGGGGGGGGGGGGGGGGGGGGGGGGGGGGGGGGGGGGGGGGAGAGAGAGAGAGAGAGAGAGAGAATATTGATTGACTTATTTATTTATTGTTTGAAATTCTAGTAATAATGTTTAGTATTCGGTACAACCATCTCATAAACAAAAACAAAAAAAAAAGAACCAATGCAAAAAAACAACTGAAAGAAACAAGAACCAACAACCAAACAAATATATCTCACACACACAAAAATAACAACAAGCACATAAATCGGGAAAAAAAAAGAAAAAAAAATGTTCCTATGGCCCTGTGCTTTTGGGGACAATAAAGTTTTGTAACAATAAAGTTAAAAATAAATACTGACATAGCTCTACACTGGTTAGAAAAGAGGGGGACCAGTTCGAGAGGGGGCCTATTTTGGATGCGAGGGGGGACCAAAATCGCCCAGGGGGACCAGTCGAAAACGAGGCTGGATGTCTAAGGGGGGGACCATTATAGAGCAGTTTTTGCCACGAATTGGTCCCCCGGGGGACTACTTCAGAGGGGGGACCGGACCGGATGCTACACCGGTATTTACGCGAGGGATGTGGGTGTGCGTGTGGTGGAAAAATGGGAGTGCGAGTGGAAGTGTGAAAGAGCTTTTAACCCAGACATTCAGTTCTTTTTGCGAGCAACATTTCTTTCTGTCCTCCAGAATCACGCGTGTTCAGAATGTGGAAAATTCTATGCCCACCGGAAAACCTGACACGCCATGTCGATGGGGTGCACCGTAACAGACGACCCTTCAACTGTGAGCAGTGTGGCCAAACCTTTAAGCGCAAGCAACACCTGACTCACCATGTAAAAATGCATCAGCGCGTCGATACCCAGACCGATTGCACCCACAAGAGGAAAGCCCCATCCACCCCTCACTTTCCCTTGAAAAAGAGACTGAGTACAGCTGAAAGAGAAAAACGGCAATTAGATGATTTACCCGCGAAAAAGAAAGAAGTCAATGAAAAGCATTTCCAGTCGATACGAAAGCACGCACGGCTCGGTAAAACCCAGTCGGTATACACCTATTTCTGGGATCCCAGGTCGGATTTGCCAGACTGGGAAGAAGAAAATCTGATGGAAATATTTAATCCTCAAAAGAAACGTTTTAAAATCTATTTTTCTTATTCTTTCCTTTTGGAACACAAAGGGACAGGAGATCTTTCTTTCACGCGTCTACCAACAACCACAGTGCTTTAGAGCGACCCCGTTTGATCCAATCCAAACAAGATTTTCTATCTTTTTCAGACGAAATTCAAGACCACGATATTTTGGGTCAGGCTCAGAAAGAACGACGTGATTCCAAATATTCTGTCAGCGCTATCATGTCAACTTCCTTCTACGTCAACCCTCTCCCCGGCTTTCCCATCGGTTGTGCATGCAATGAAATCCCTGACATTATGGCTACCAATCCCTGAAAGTCCAGGAGTTCAGTTAATTAGTTATCTAAGGCTTAACGCCGCGCAAGCAACAAAGACTATTTCGCGTTCACATCCGAACCTACGAGCCGAAACCCTACAGGGACGTGTTACAACACACACAGACGTACACATGCGCTCTACAACAGCAGCACACAGGAAACAAAGTTCTTCCAGTAGAAGTTGAAGAACTTAGTTTCCTGTGTGCTGCTGTTGTCGAGCGCCTGTGTACGTCTGTGTGTGTTGTAACACAGACAAGCAGCAGGTCCGAATTGGTGCCAGTGACCAGGATCCATATCGGACGGGAATCGCCAAGGCGTGACAGAAATGTTCGAGCACCTGATACGTCAGCAAACTGAGAAGAACCGCGCCAATAGGCTTCGACGACTACTTGACGAGAGTCCGTTAAAATCACAATCTCCAGAGGGGCCGGACGCACCGTGCATGAATATACGAAGGTGCGCGTTATCCAAATCCAGTATATACCCTTGAATAAGGAGTCACCTACACACGCTGTCCAGGCTTCCTACATCCGCTGGACGGACGAGCGCTCGCCGACCCCAGAACCGGCCGCAGAAGAGGAGGAGCTGTGGGACTAGGGCGACAAGTCAACGCCACAAAGGTAGGTTTCCAAGTTTTGTTTTTCCTAGAACTTTGATAGTTGGACCAGTCAGGGGCTGATGATGCAATGATTTTTGTGGTTTTGATTTGGAAACAGTAGTACTTTTAGCGCAACGATAGGGAACCAGGGCGTAATTTTGTTAGCCTTTTTCTTGAGTTAGTTAGTTAGTTATTTGGGGCATTACGCCGCGCAAGCAACAGAGACTATTTCGCGGCTAAGCTGTCTTTCCCTGCCCGGTCATTAAAAATAAAAGACAGGCGATAAAACAGGGTGTAAATATATATTAAAAATCTGTGTGGTTTAAATGAATCGTTCCACGGTTTCATAAAAGACAGTATAGACAAGTCGGTGGAAGTCTGTACAATTTAAAGAGACTATATCTTATAAAACAAATTTGCCTCTTTCAAGAAACTGAAGATGCTGTCAGGGGGAACGTCCCTGAACAGCACCTTCAGTGAACTGGCACAATAATGCTTGTCACGAATCTCAGAAAGATCTATGCATGATATTAAGAAATGCTCCACTGTGAAAGGCATGTGACATGGAACACACCTCATGGATCCTCCCCTTTTAATAGATGTGAATGCGTGATGTGTGTGTGCCCGATGTGGAGCCGACTAAGAATGGTCTCCTCGCGCCGATTAGACCGACAGCGATGGAGACTATCACAGACGCTAGGTAAAACTTTGTACAGTTTGTTCTCCGGGAGGGCAGCCCATCTTTTTCTTGAGGTGCGACTGATTGACAAGTAGTTTAAAAAAAGTTTGCTACCGTTAGTCAGGCCGATGATACGCGACGAATTCACATTGCGTATCAGACAAGTCGCGGTGTAGTTAGCGACTTTATAACTCGCTTCTTGCAAGCAGCAGAGAGGCCTGAATGGACTGAGTTGAAGCGGCAGCTTGCGTTGCGTTTTAACGACGTAACGGATACTCAGCAAGCACTCGCCCTGCTAATGAAAATTCGACAGGGTCGAGACGAAACTGTCCCCGCATACGCGGAGCGTGTTCATGCGCTGGCATCGGAAGCCTTTCCCCAACCAGATACTTTGAACTTACCAGCGGTTCAATCCCAATTGATAGGGTACTTCGAGAATGGGTTGTGCCACGATTATGCAAAAATGAGGCTCATGAGGACCACCTGCACTAATTTTGAAACCGCAGTGCAGGAAGCCACCAATGAAGAAAATTTGAGACGGAAATTCCGTCTCCGGTTTCAGCAAGGGGGGACCTACCCCACAGACAAAGGATTTCGCCCACCACGTAGAGAAGAGCCGATTATTGTTGTTAGGGACATCAACAGGAAAATGTATTTGCGGTCAATGAGTCGTACCTTTCTTGGCTGACGGATTACGCTTTGTCAAACATTTCACTATGGAAACCAGTTAATCAGCTTGTGCCTAAATTGGATCCCGTTAAACTTCCAAAACAATTGGGGGATCTCCAAGAGATCAATATGGGTCCCTTAATTTCGCGACTTCAAGGTTTACAGACGATCACAAAAGAAAAGTCGATATGGCCCATTTGGGTATATGTTCTGATCGCGTTAACGGCGGCGGCAGTTGTCGCCGGAATTGTACTCTATGTACGTTTCAAACTGCTCGGAGGCAAAGCCTTAATGACTGATCCAATCACAAGGTTCTGGGAGAGCGAACAGGAGACCCTCAAACCCACGGTGCTTCAGGTGGTCGACCAAGCGACCGGCGCGACTGACGCCGACAGAGCGACTGCTTCTGCGCCTGAAGGAGTGACTTTGATGGACAATTCGCGGGTGAAATTTTACCCGTCCCTGGGGCAGTGACGCCGGAGGACGTCGCATCACGTGTGATCGTAATGGAAGTGCACTTATATATTCACTTGTATATTCAATGTAGCTAAAATGCTTGTTTGGTGATTAATTTTGCTGATGCATGTGCTAAGGACATTTTATCGCACATCACGGCAATATACAATCGTACATTTAATATTTTCTTTTGCTGTAATGGCTGTGTGTAATTTGATTATTGCTGATGTATATACTAATGGTTATTCAAATTGACACATCTGCAGTACACTCACTTCCACGTGCAGGCACATCACATACAAAATTATAATTATTATTTTGTTCATTTGAAAGGGGCGGATGTTACACAGTGACCTGTGTACCCTAGATCGTGACCGCCTTGGTACCTTAGGTCAATCAGGAATGACATTTTGAGTAACGCCCTAGGCCGTGAACCGGCCAAGGCCAGCATTTGACGCTCTAGGCCGTGACCCGGCCAAGGCCAGCATTTATGTTTAACAAAAAAACGTGGCACCTCTACTTCTACTAGAAGAACTTTGTTTCCTGTGTGCTGCTGTTGTCGAGCGCCTGTGTACGTCTGTGTGTGTTGTAACACGACACTCGCAATCTCTTGGCAACTCTGCTGTATTCTTCGAACCACTACACCGACAACCAACGAAGGCTGGCCCTTCTAACGCACCTTACGAGCACTTCAACGACAACGACGATGATGCACTTGTCATGGCGGACCCAACCATGCCGCTGACAGATTTCCAGGGACGTTTATACTTCAAGATCAGCGTGAGGAACAACGTCTACGCCACCGTGAACCGCTTTCAAGACAAGACCAGGGTTCACATCCGAACCTACGAGCCGAAACCCTACAGGGACGACACCACAAAAACCATCTTCTTGCCAACAAGAAAAGGTATTTGCCTTACAAAGACGGAATATGGAACTTTTTAGACAAACTGTTAAACTGATCTGGCGGAGGGGTGCGGTGTGAAGGTCTTCAACATGACAGGTGTTCAGCAGCACCAGCAGGGCGCTGCGAACAAAGCCTGCCAGGGTGAAGACCAGGTGGGGGAATCCAGTGAAGTCGGCCTTCAGAAACGACCCTCAGATGTCTCACTGGACCAAGGGTCAGCAGACACCCGCTTACTGACATCCCCCCGGAGGAGATTTTAAGAGAGCAAAAGACAGGTGAATGGACCGATGGAGGCAGAAATAAGAGTAAAGAAAGAGCAAAAGGGGTGGGCAAGCTCAGCGAAATCAGCCCCGCCGCGTGAAGGCGAGCCCATGGGGCCGGACAGCCGGGGCCTATATATAGGATGGACATTCTGGCTGCGGGGGACACCACACAGAGACCAGCAGAAACCTATGTCGGACTGAACCATCACGACTAGACTCTTCGGCGAATAGCGCTGGGGAGTGATAGGCTGCTGTGTCATGTTTTAGAAAATTGAAGTAGTTAAAAAGAAACGCTAGACTATCACCAGTAAAGGTGGATGCCACGTGTAACACAGACGAGCAGCAGTTCCGATTTGGTGCCGTGTGACCAGGATTCACAGTCGGACGGGAACATCGCAGTCGAGAAATGTTTGAAACCCCGCTGAGAGGGAACAGTGACCAGAGTAGAAAACGGAGGCTACGGCGATTGCTAAACGACCACCCGCTAAAAATTACCATCTACTCGGACGGAACGAGAAGAGCGGTGTGTGAATACACAAGGATCCGCATCATCAAAGACCAGTATTTACCCTTGAATAAGGAGCCACCCGCACACGCTGCCCGGGCCTTCTACATCCGCTGGACGAACGAGCTCTCGCCGACCCCAGAACCGGCCGCAGAAGAAGAGGAGCTGTGGGAGTAGGACATCGGAAACAGCAGGTCCATCATCTCCACCCGGTCACCGCAAGATGAGGTGGGTTTCCAAGTTTTGTCTTTCTTAGAACCTTGATGTTTGGACCAGTCAGGGGATGTTGATGCGATGATTTTTACGAAAATTTGAGTTCGAAAACAGTAGGACTTTTATGTGCAACGATAGGGAACCAGAGCGTAATTTTTGTTAGTCTTTTTGAGGTACGACTGGTTAGCAAGTAGTTAAAAAAAAAATGGCAGAGGGAGCACAAGCAAACCCACCTTTGGTGGCCCGCTTGGATGCCATGAGTCACATGTTGACCGCTCAAAGTCTAAGTACTATGAATCAACCATTCTCAGGGGAACCATCCAAGTTTCGAGAATGGATGAAAGAAGTGGAGAAATTCTCCACCATTAGTCAGGCAGACGATACGCGCAGAATAAATGTAGCGTACCAGTCAAGTCGTGGGGTGGTTAGTGATTTTATAACCCGGTTTTTGGGCTCAGCTGTAAGACCAACGTGGGAGGAGTTAAGACGGCAACTCGCACTGCGTTTCAACGATGTAACGGACACGCAGCATGCACTCGCCCTGCTCATGGAAATTCGGCAGGGTAGGGACGAGACCGTGCCCGCATACGCGGAGCGCGTTCATGCCTTGGCATCAGAGGCATTTCCCAAGCCAGAAACTTTGGCCTTGCCAGCCGTGCAAACACAACTCATTGGTTACTTCGAAAATGGGTTGTACATGTATCATGATTACGCCAAGATGAGGCTCATGAGGGCCACTTGCACTGATTTCGAAACCGCAGTGCAGGAAGCCACCAATGAGGAAAATTTGAGACGGAAATTCCGTCTCCGGTTTCAGCAAGGGGGGGCCTACCCCACAGACAGAGGATTAGGCCCACCACGTAGGGAAGAGCCGATGGAGGTAGACGGTAGTTTACCGAGGGGTTGTTTTAAGTGCGGAGGGGCACACAGGGCACGAGATTGCCCAAGGCGAGCGGTGCTTGCAGTGGCGAGCCAACCTCGGGTAGAGGCAAGGACAGCAGTGAAGTGCTGGAGGTGTGGAAAGATAGGCCACCTGAAGAAGGATTGTAGGGTTAGGTTAGGACAACAGCAAGGGTTAAACTAGGTAGTTCCGACCAGGTCGAAGCCACTAGTCGGAACGGTGAAAATAGCAGAGAAAGATTTAGTATTAGTTTAGCCGGGAATCCAAAATGTGTGAGTATCCAGACTGGGAAACAAAGATTTAGAAGTTTGATAGACACGGGGGCAGAGGTGTCATTGATTAGTGAAAAGGCATTAGCAAAGCTAGGTTCCAAATACAAACTGTCAAAAAGAAACGTATCCCTTCAATCTGTTAGTGGGGAAGCTTTGAAGGTAAAGGGAGCTGTCTCGCTAGAGTTCACTATGGGAGACAAGAAATTCACTCAGTCATTCATTGTTGTTCGGGATCTCAACAGAAATTTTATTTTAGGAACAGACTGGATGACGGAACATGGTGTCCGCATCTATTTTTTTTTTTTAATTATAATTATTATTTAAATTATAATTTTGTTCTTTAGGAAGGGGCGGATGTTACACAGTGACCTGTGTGACGCTTGTCGAAGGTCAGACCGGACGGTCACGACTTTAAGTAATGTGTATGTCTCCTTTTTCTTTTTCTTCTGGACATTACCGCCTAAGCACCCTTTCCACTTATCTAGTACACGTATCTGTCTTTGTGGTCAGTAGGGGAGGAATGGCGAGACAACACGCCATATGAGTACTGACTTCGCTATACTGTCACTTGTTTTTCATTTTGTAGCATTTGTGGTTCACAGTCCAGGGGGCGCCGGCACCGGGCACCTGTAAGTAGCCCGGGCCATTATAATTCACCGTCTAAAATACCCTTGCTCCGTATCTAGTATCTGTCTTTATGGTCAGTAGGGAAGGAATGGCGGGACAACACGCCGAATGAGTACTGACTTCGCTATACTTATACTTGTTTTCCATTTTTATAACCTTTTGTGGTTCACAGTTCAGGGGGCGCCGGCACCAGGCACCTGTAAGTAGCCGGGCCATTATGACTAATCACCCCAAATACCCTGGCCACTTATCTAGAACCTGTCCTTTTGGTCAGTAGGGGAGGAATGGCGGGATGACACGTCGTATGAGTGCTGGCCCCGCTATATTGTTACTTGCTTTTCGCCACATTAAAATCTCAGCTCAGGGATCATCGGCACCGGGTACCTGGAAGACAGCCGGGGCCTATATATTGGACGGGGACACTGGCTGAGAGGAGGAGGAAAACGAAGAACGACACCAGAGACCAGCAGCATCCATGCCGGACTGAACACCGCGGCGAAGCTCTTCGGCGAATAGCGCTGGGGAGTAGGAGATTGGTAGCTGCTGTGTCATGTTTTGAACATTGTACAAAGATAATTCACTAGACTGTCAAAATCAGAGTTAGGCCAATAAAGGTGGTTGTCACAGCCGTTTGAAGGCGCCAACAAAAGAACGTGGCACCACTACCTCAACCAGCAGAACTGAGTTCCCTGTGTGCTGCATTCTGTTCGAGCGTCTGTACTCGTCTGTGTGTGTTGTAGTTGTAACACACGGCCGGTTTTAGGCAACATTCGAAAAGATAGTGGCACCACTACGTCTTCTGAAAAACATACCACCCTTGTGTGCTGATTTATCTGTTGAGCGACTGCGTGCGTCTGGGTTGTACTGTAACATCAGGCAGAGTTCGAAGATTTAACGACAAACAGCTCTGCTGTAATAAGGCGGGCTGAGGAAGCGAAAGAAGAACTGAGACGTGAAAAGAAGGAAAAACGGAAGAAAAAACAGGAAGAAAAAAAGAAGAAAAAGAAAGACAAAATGAAAATTGAACAAAAGCCATGGAAACAGGACAAGAAAATCAAGAAGAAAAAAAGAAAGAAAGATACAAGCAGTGATGAGGAGGAGGTGATGAAGCCTGGTCCAGGCTTAACGCCGCGCAAGCAAAAAAGACTATTTCGCGGCGAGTCCAGGAGTTCAGTTAGTTAGTTATCTAGGGCTTAACGCCGCGCAAGCAACAAAGACCATTTCGCGGCGAGTCCAGGAGTTCAGTTAGTTATCTAGGGCTTAACGCCGCGCAAGAAACAAAGACTATTTCGCGGCGAGTCCAGGAGTTCATTTAGTTATCTAGGGCTTAACGCCGCGCAAGCAACAAAGACTATTTCGCGGCGAGTCCAGGAGTTCAGTTAGTTATCTAGGGCTTAAAGCCCGCGGGGTGTAAGAGACACCATCAAAGAAGAATTTCAGACAAAGGCAGGTGACGGTGACAAAGTTAGTTAGTTAGTTAGTTAGGGTTTAACGCCGCGCAAGCAACAAAGGCTAATTCGCGGCTCATGGAAGTCCCTTCCTGCCAGGTCCTATAAAACAAACTTCCCGCGTTAAAACAAGATGTATTTTTTTTATATTAAAAATCTATCGGTTCCAAATGAGAGTGCTATTCTCAACAAGCAGTGGCGGCCTTGCCGAGAGAAGAACTTGTAAAAGTGCTAACAGCTGTGACAGAGGCGCATCCATTAATAAATACAATAGGCAAGAGGGCGGCCACAAGCGACTATCCCGACTACATGATAGAGCGCAACCACGTGCATGAGGATGAGTGAGATAGTTAGTTGTTTAGGGCTTTACGCCGCGCAAGCTAAAAAGACTATTTCGCGGCTAAGCGAGGACCCTTTCTGCCAGGTCATTAAAAAATAAAAGACCCGCGTCTTATGCAAAACAATAGATAAAGGCGCCAGAGGTCCAAACTGCAAATGACCGCTTGTCCTACAGTATTATTCATTTATCTTTGACAGCTATCATGGTTACAGTACACACCCCTCATGATTGCGTGGTACAATTAAACGGCAGCTGTTGTCCACTATTTTTAGTAAGCGCAAGGAAAGGTATATAAGTGTAGTGCCGATAGTGTACGTTTAACCAGTTGGCCCTCTCGCTTCTCTTCAGCAGCAGCACGCATTTTCAGTCTCTCTCGACCCTTTTGACGATGGCTTCATCTTCAGCTTCGCTTCAGTCGTCTATTTCCCACGTGGAATACGAGGGAAGGAAATTATTTCATATTGGGGACCAGCTCATGGTTTCCGTCCAGACCTACAGAGGAAGAACGTATATATAAATGTCCGCAAATTTAACTATAACGCCAAAAAGACACCATCTACCCGACCAAAGAGGGATTTTCGTTAAGTTCTATGGAGCAGCTCGAGGCGTTTCTGACGCTTTCGTCGCAGAACATCGAGCGACTGAGTAGACTGAAAAATACTCTGAAAGAAGAGTTTGAGAAGGCCGCTGGGAGTGATGCCGTCGGCGATGGGGAGGCGGAGGAGAAAGAGAAAAAGGAGAGGCTAATCGCTTCAAAGAAAAGGCGATTTGTTTTGGGGGGACTGATCTGTTTTTTCTTGTCCCTGCCCATATTTCTCCTTGTATTGTACTTGAATCTGTAGTAGTCTGCTTTTTACTAGTCAGCACATTTTAGATGTAAAATATTGAACCACTAACTATGCCTTGTTTCTTTTCTTGTCACTTCCAATATTTCTCCTTGTAGTGTACTTACGTCTGTAGTAATCTGCTTTTACTAGTCTGCTTTTCTTTTTTGTCCAAAAAAAAAAAAAATTCCAAAAAATCCCCCCCCCCCAAAAAAAAAATAAAATATATTCCAAAAAATAAAAGGGCAATAACTTGGGGCAAAACCCTTTCTGGTCGCTTTAGAACGTCAAACTGCCATGTACGCGACCCTCGGCGTCGACTTGCTGAAAGACGGGATTTCTGAGGGATTTCTGTCCCCGACATCACCCTCAAATATTTGTTTCAAACCATGCCTTCAGACACGTATTTTTCTCTCTTTAACGAGAAACAAAAAGACATTCACACTCTCTTGCTCGATCAGATCATGGGGGGGCCCCAGCATTATTTTCCATCGATGGCACGAGAAAGATAAAACCTGTATTCGTGACCAGCCAGACAAACCTGTCCAGTCTATCACGGGCTGGGACGCCAATTCTTAATCTTTGTATCTGTCAGCGATCATGAACCCAATGCCGACAGAACATCCTACCATTCGAAAAAAAGAAAACGGGACGAGAGCGGAAAAAAAACCGATCCGTTCGGTCAGTTGGCTCGCGAATGGCTCGAGTGGACGATGCACACGGAAAACATTCGCCTGCAGCACAAATTTTACGGTAAAGAAAAGCAGTTGGGCAAACGACACATACGGGTGGATGGCTGGGATCTTTTCAGACAAAGGCAGGTGACGGTGATAAAGTTAGTTAGTTAGTTGGGGCTTAACGCCGCGCAAGCAACAAAGGCTAATTCGCGGCTCATGAAAGTCCCTTCCTGCCAGGTCCTATAAAACAAACTTCCCGCGTTAAAACAAGATGTAATTTTTTATATATTAAACATCTATCGGTTCCAAATGAGAGTGCTATTCTCAACAAGCAGTGGCGGCCTTGCCGAGAGAAGAACTTGTAAAAGTGCTAACAGCTGTGACAGAGGCGCATCCATTAATAAATACAATAGGCAAGAGGGCGGCCACAAGCGACTATCCCGACTACATGATAGAGCGCAACCACGTGCATGAGGATGAGTGAGTGAGTTAGTTGTTTAGGGCTTTACGCCGCGCAAGCTACAAAGACTATTTCGCGGCTAAGCGAGGACCCTTTCTGCCAGGTCATTAAAAAATAAAAGACCCGCGTCTTATGCAAAACAATAGATAAAGGCGCCAGAGGTCCAAACTGCAAATGACCGCTTGTCCTACAGTATTATTCATTTATCTTTGACAGCTATCATGGTTACGGTACACACCCCTCATGATTGCGTGGTACAATTAAACGGCAGCTGTTGTCCACTATTTTTAGTAAGCGCAAGGAAAGGTATATAAGTGTAGTGCCGATAGTGTACGTTTAACCATTTGGCCCTCTCGCTTCTCTTCAGCAGCAGCACGCATTTTCAGTCTCTCTCGACCCTTTTGACGATGGCTTCATCTTCAGCTTCGCTTCAATCGTCTATTTCCCACGTGGAATACGAGGGAAGGAAATTATTTCATATTGGGGACCAGTTCATGCTTTCCGTCCAGACCTACAGAGGAAGAACGTATATAAATGTCCGCAAATTTAACTATAACGCCAAAAAAGACACCATCTACCCGACCAAAGAGGGATTTTCGTTAAGTTCCATGGAGCAGCTCGAGGCGTTTCTGACGCTTTCGTCGCAGAACATCGAGCGACTGAGTAGACTGAAAAATACTCTGAAAGAAGAGTTTGAGAAGGCCGCTGGGAGTGATGCCGTCGGCGATGGGGAGGCGGAGGAGGAAGAGAAAAAGGAGAGGCTAATCGCTTCAAAGAAAAGGCGATTTTTTTCGGACTGATCTGTTTTTTCTTGTCCCTGCCCATATTTCTCTTTGTATTGTACTTGAATCTGTAGTAGTCTGCTTTTTACTAGTCAGCACATTTTAGATGTAAGATATTTAACCACTAACTATGCCTTGTTTCTTTTCTTGTCACTTCCAATATTTCTCCTTGTAGTGTACTTACGTCTGTAGTAATCTGCTTTTACTAGTCAGCGCATTTTAGATGTGAAATATTTAACCACTAACTATGCCTTGTTTCTTTTTTGTCCAAAAAAAAATTCCAAAAAAAAAAAGAAAAGAAAAAAAGAACATTCCAAAAAATCCCCCCCCCCCCCCAAAAGAAAAAAAACAACAACAAAAATTCCAAAAAAATAAGAGGGCAATAACTTGGGGCAAAACCCTTTCTGGTCGCTTTAGAACGTCAAACTGCCATGTACGCGACCCTCGGCGTCGACTTGCTGAAAGACGGGATTTCTTAGGGATTTCTGTCCCCGACATCACCCTCAAATATTTGTTTCAAACCATGCCTTCAGACACGTATTTTTCTCTCTTTAACGAGAAACAAAAAGACATTCACACTCTCTTGCTCGATCAGATCATGGGGGGGCCCCAGCATTATTTTCCATCGATGGCACGAGAAAGATAAAACCTGTATTCGTGACCAGCCAGACAAACCTGTCCAGTCTATCACGGGCTGGGACGCCAATTCTTTGTATCTGTCAGCGATCATGAACCCAATGCCGACAGAACATCCTACCATTCGAAAAAAAGAAAACGGGACGAGAGCGGAAAAAAAACCGATCCGTTCGGTCAGTTGGCTCGCGAATGGCTCGAGTGGACGATGCACACGGAAAACATTCGCCTGCAGCACAAATTTTACGGTAAAGAAAAGCAGTTAGGCAAACGACACATACGGGTGGATGGCTGGGATCTTTTCAGACAAAGGCAGGTGACGGTGACAAAGTTAGTTAGTTAGTTAGTTGGGGCTTAACGCCGCGCAAGCAACAAAGGCTAATTCGCGGCTCATGAAAGTCCCTTCCTGCCAGGTCCTATAAAACAAACTTCCCGCGTTAAAACAAGATGTAATTTTTTATATATTAAACATCTATCGGTTCCAAATGAGAGTGCTATTCTCAACAAGCAGTGGCGGCCTTGCCGAGAGAAGAACTTGTAAAAGTGCTAACAGCTGTGACAGAGGCGCATCCATTAATAAATACAATAGGCAAGAGGGCGGCCACAAGCGACTATCCCGACTACATGATAGAGCGCAACCACGTGCATGAGGATGAGTGAGTGAGTTAGTTGTTTAGGGCTTTACGCCGCGCAAGCTACACAGACTATTTCGCGGCTAAGCGAGGACCCTTTCTGCCAGGTCATTAAAAAATAAAAGACCCGCGTCTTATGCAAAACAATAGATAAAGGCGCCAGAGGTCCAAACTGCAAATGACCGCTTGTCCTACAGTATTATTCGGTTATCTTTGACAGCTATCATGATTACGGTACACACCCCTCATGATTGAGTGGTACAATTAAACGGCAGCTGTTGTCCACTATTTTTAGTAAGCGCAAGGAAAGGTATGTAAGTGTAGTGCCGATAATGTACTTTTAACCATATGGCCCTCTCGCTTCTCTTCAGCAGCAGCACGCATTTTCAGTCTCTCTCGACCCTTTTGACGATGGCTTCATCTTCAGCTTCGCTTCAGTCGTCTATTTCCCACGTGGAATACGAGGGAAGGAAATTATTTCATATTGGGGACGAGTTCATGGTTTCCGTCCAGACCTACAGAGGAAGAACGTATATAAATGTCCGCAAATTTAACTATAACGCCAAAAAAGACACCATCTACCCGACCAAAGAGGGATTTTCGTTAAGTTCTATGGAGCAGCTCGAGGCGTTTCTGACGCTTTCGTCGGAGAACATCAAGCGACTGAGTAGACTGAAAAATACTCTGAAAGAAGAGTTTGAGAAGGCCGCTGGGAGTGATGCCGTCGGCGATGGGGAGGCGGAGGAGGAAGAGAAAAAGGAGAGGCTAATCGCTTCAAAGAAAAGGCGATTTTTTTTGGGGGGACTGATCTGTTTTTTCTTGTCCCTGCCCATATTTCTCCTTGTAGTGTACTTACATCTGTAGTAATCTGCTTTTACTAGTCAGCGCATTTTAGATGTGAAATATTTAACCACTAACTATGCCTTGTTTCTTTTTTGTCCCCCCCCCCAAAAAAAAAAAAAAATTCCAAACCCCCCCCCCCCCAAAAAAAAAAAAAATATATATATATATATATTCCAAAAATAAAAAATAAAAGGGCAATAACTTGGGGCAAAACCCTTTCTGGTCGCTTTAGAACGTCAAACTGCCATGTACGCGACCCTCGGCGTCGACTTGCTGAAAGACGGGATTTCTTAGGGATTTCTGTCCCCGACATCACCCTCAAATATTTGTTTCAAACCATGCCTTCAGACACGTATTTTTCTCTCTTTAACGAGAAACAAAAAGACATTCACACTCTCTTGCTCGATCAGATCATGGGGGGGCCCCAGCATTATTTTCCATCGATGGCACGAGAAAGATAAAACCTGTATTCGTGACCAGCCAGACAAACCTGTCCAGTCTATCACGGGCTGGGACGCCAATTCTTTGTATCTGTCAGCGATCATGAACCCAATGCCGACAGAACATCCTACCATTCGAAAAAAAGAAAACGGGTTTAGAGCGGGAAAAAAACGATCCGTTCGGTCAGATGGCTCGCGAATGGCTCGAGTGGACGATGCACACGGAAAACATTCGCCTGCAGCACAAATTTTACGGTAAAGAAAAGCAGTTGGGCAAACGACACATACGGGTGGATGGCTGGGATCCTTTCAGACAAAGGCAGGTGACGGTGACAAAGTTAGTTAGTTAGTTAGTTAGTTAGTTAGTTAGTTAGTTAGTTAGTTGGGGCTTAACACCGCGCAAGCAACAAAGGCTAATTCGCGGCTCATGGAAGTCCCTTCCTGCCAGGTCCTATAAAACAAACTTCCCGCGTTAAAACAAGATGTAATTTTTTTTATATTAAACATCTATCGGTTCCAAATGAGAGTGCTATTCTCAACAAGCTATTCTCAACAAGCAGTGGCGGCCTTGCCGAGAGAAGAACTTGTAAAAGTGGTAACAGCTGTGACAGAGGCGCATCCATTAATAAATACAATAGGCAAGAGGGCGGCCACATGCGACTATCCCGACTACATGATAGAGCGCAACCACGTGCATGAGGATGAGTGAGTTAGTTAATTGTTTAGGGCTTTACGCCGCGCAAGCTACAATGACTATTTCGCGGCTAAGCGAGGACCCTTTCTGCCAGGTCATTAAAAAATAAAAGACCCGCATCTTATGCAAAACAATAGATAAAGGCGCCAGAGGTCCAAACTGCAAATGACCGCTTGTCCTACAGTATTATTCATTTATCTTTGACAGCTATCATGGTTACGGTACACACCCCTCATGATTGCGTGGTACAATTAAACGGCAGCTGTTGTCCACTATTTTTAGTAAGCGCAAGGAAAGGTATATTAGTGTAGTGCCGATAGTGTACTTATAACCATTTGGCCCTCTCGCTTCTCTTCAGCAGCAGCACGCATTTTCAGTCTCTCTCGACCCTTTTGACGATGGCTTCATCTTCAGCTTCGCTTCAGTCGTCTATTTCCCACGTGGAATACGAGGGAAGGAAATTATTTCATATTGGGGACCAGTTCATGGTTTCCGTCCAGACCTACAGAGGAAGAACGTATATATAAATGTCCGCAAATTTAACTCTAACGCCAAAAAAGACACCATCTACCCGACCAAAGAGGGATTTTCGTTAAGTTCCATGGAGCAGCTCGAGGCGTTTCTGACGCTTTCGTCGCAGAACATCGAGCGACTGAGTAGACTGAAAAATACTCTGAAAGAAGAGTTTGAGAAGGCCGCTGGGAGTGATGCCGTCGGCGATGGGGAGGCGGAGGAGGAAGAGAAAAAGGAGAGGCTAATCGCTTCAAAGAAAAGGCGATTTTTTTTCGGACTGATCTGTTTTTTCTTGTCTCTGCCCATATTTCTCCTTGTATTGTACTTGAATCTGTAGTAGTCTGCTTTTTACTAGTCAGCACATTTTAGATGTAAAATATTTAACCACTAACTATGCCTTGTTTCTTTTCTTGTCACTTCCAATATTTCTCCTTGTAGTGTACTTACATTTGTAGTAATCTGCTTTTACTAGTCAGCGCATTTTAGATGTGAAATATTTAACCACTAACTATGCCTTGTTTCTTTTTTGTCCAAAAAAAAATCCCCCCCCCCCCAAAAAAAAAAAGAAAGAAAGAAAAAAAATCCAAAAAATCCCCCCCCCCCCCCAAAAAAAAAAATCCAAAAAATAAAAGGGCAATAACTTGGGGCAAAACCCTTTCTGGTCGCTTTAGAACGTCAAACTGCCATGTACGCGACCCTCGGCGTCGACTTGCTGAAAGACGGGATTTCTGAGGGATTTCTGTCCCCGACATCACCCTCAAATATTTGTTTCAAACCATGCCTTCAGACACGTATTTTTCTCTCTTTAACGAGAAACAAAAAGACATTCACACTCTCTTGCTCGATCAGATCGTGGGGGGCCCCAGCATTATTTTCCATCGATGGCACGAGAAAGATAAAACCTGTATTCGTGACCAGCCAGACAAACCTGTCCAGTCTATCACGGGCTGGGACGCCAATTCTTTGTATCTGTCAGCGATCATGAACCCAATGCCGACAGAACATCCTACCATTCGAAAAAAAGAAAACGGGTTTAGAGCGGAAAAAAAACGATCCGTTCGGTCAGTTGGCTCGCGGATAATTGTGGTTTTTTTTTTAGAAAGGGGCGGACGTTACACAGTGATCTGTATGACGCTTGTCTCCTGTGTTAGAAGAAAAATAGGTGGAAGTACCCTGTGTTAGTGATGAATACTACTAATAAGACAATCAGACTGAAGAGGGGATGCATAGTGGGCAAGGCAGAGTCAGTGCAGGAGGTCAGGGTGGGTGGGTGTTGGGGAATTTCACGTCCTTTTCCACCACGTATGGGTGATATCAAAGACGGGGCAACGAAAAGGCCAGCACAAATATTTGGCCCCTGCCGGTTCAGGAAGTGAATGCAGTTACAGTGGGAGGTGTGACATCAGAGTCAAAAGGTGCGTCGAATTTTCAGAGATCTATCGACGCACCTGATGTGCATACGGATCGTGTGGAGAGGTTGATCCAGAATTTAAGAAACATCTTTTCGCGAGTAGCGACTTGGATTTGGGACAGACCAATACTGTCGAATGCACCATTGATACTGGTGATCACGCACCGATCAAACCGCGTCGATACAGAGTTCCTTTGCAGGACAAGGGTGGGGTGGGTGTTTGGGGGTTTAACGTCTTTTCCCACGACATACGGGTGATATCAAAGACGGGGCAACGATGAAAAAGCCAGCTCAAATACTTGGCCCCAATCTGGTTGCAGGATAGGGAGGTATTACTAATAGACAAAGCACTAGATGAGGCTAGTGACTGCTATGTCATGTTTAGAAACTGTGCCTTGTAATATTACATGTTGATTATGAGTTGTTAGGTTAATAAAGGTGGTGCCACGGCCGTTTGAAGGCAACACAAAAAGAGAGTGGCACCACTACGTTCATTGAAAGAAAACCCGTCTTCAATGTTGAACATTCCTGATCGAGTGCCTGTGAACGTCTGTGTGTGTGTGTGTGTTTTAACGTTAGGGATTTTTTTAGCATTTTCTTATGTAAGCGCTACTGGGTGCCCGGCACCCAACCTCATACGACTGGGAATTTTCCGAGCCTCATACGGTAAAGTTTACAGCCTGCGACTTAACTGAAGAATAACACACCTCTTTTGTATTGTTAGTCCAGCAATGTACAGGTAAGGCACAAAAAACACGATCAACATTTGAAAACAAAACTCGAAATGTTTCTAGGGCAGTAAAAGAGTCACATTTTGTGCTCTTTATAAAATGACAAGGCGGTTAAGTTGCTGCAAAATCATCAACACACACACACACACACACACACACACACACACACACACACACAGCCTTGCATTGACTCCATACAACCTGATTCGGAGTGAGCTGGTAGTGACAGTTACTATCTGATGTACGTGTACATGTATGCACTACAACCTTGGCTGCTTCCCTGACGGTGTACAACCGGCAGCGCTGCTCTTGTCGTTGTGTCTTTCCATCGCTCTGTTACGTCACCGACCGATGTCAACCGTCCCTTGAGTAACTGCCTCGCCCCTGACCCGGACCCGGAATGACGTCACGGAACATCAAGAATTCCTGCAGTGAAGTCGGCAGCCCGAGAGTGCCGATCATCTCCTCCTTACCCAGTCCGCACCCGAGGCTCTTCCAGATGGCGAGCCTGCAAGCTGATTTGAGACCCCTGGGCGTGCCTGCTGCCTCGGACACCACAGCCTGTACTCCGGTCCACGTGTCTGCCGGTGCGCAAAGGCCAGAAAACGTAGCTGCTTCACTCGCCAGCCGAGACCTCAATTCCATGGCGTGTTTCAGCTGATGCATCGTCTTGTTGGAGCACGCTCCGCACTCTATCAGTATGCGGACAATCTGCAACGAGATGAATGAAAAAACAAATAGATAAATAATTGAATAATAAATAAATTAGGGGACGCGTTGCTATTTGCACAGTTTTCCCTGATAATGGGTAAACAGATCAAAATAACTCAGCTGGTGGCTTCTCCTGATTGAACACGACATAAATCACTCGATGTTTTTAATTTTTGCCATAGCTGAACTACCTCGCCGCCTCGCGGAAGGCTCTGAAGACATTGATACATCTGGCGGTTTGTCTTGGGCAAGCTCCTTTGCGTGAGCGGTCTCGGTCAATTGAACATGCAATCAGCGCCCCCGTGCGCAGCAACTGAACTGTTTTAGTAACAAGCAGCTACTAAATAAGTAAATTATACATAAATAACCCAGAAGCACGACTGTTCCTCCCGCGAAATCTCACCTCGGCTTGTCCACGACCAGCTGCGGCGACCACGGGGCAGGGTGACTTCACTGTGTATGTGCTCATGGATCGGGGGTGGCCAGCGTCTTGCGAGATCCGACGATTGAGGTCGTCAAAGGACCACTTCGTCGCCGCGGTTCGGGTCTGTTGGAACACGCTAGTGCCCAGCTGTAGCAGATGGAATATCACGCTTGGTTCAAGCATCCCCCGGGCCAGTCTGTAGATATGCACTGCGCTGCGCAATGGCGTGAATCCCCGTCTGTCCACAGCGAGCAGATCGGCGCCTCTTGCCACAAGCAGGTCCACAGCAGCGATAACACGGGCCATTTCAACGCCACAGAAACCGCACTGCGGGTTGTGGAAAACCTGGTGTATAGCTGTTTGGTCGGATTCGTTTGTGGCGTTTACGTCAGCTCCCTTGTCGAGAATGTATTTCAAGAACTCCAGCCCGCCCTCTTTGAAGAGGCGGGAGTCACTGGTCTGTATCAGGGCGCTGAGAAGCGCGCGTCCTCGTCCCGGGCTTCGATAGTTCACGTCAGCGCCGTGCTCTATCAGCAGCTGTGCGATCTCGAGGTTGTCGCTCTCTACTGCTGTTATCGCCGCTTCGGACACCTCTTTCTGCATACGACAGCACTGCTGTGTTGCCGCTCTGGCCTTAAGTATATCGCGATGTTCGGGTGACAAACACGACAAAATATCGTTTCCTGTGGGAGAAAACTTCTTGTGTGGGCAGTACCCCAGGATACAGCGTACTAACCAATGCAGCTTCTTTGTGTCGACGAACGCCAGGGGGTTCAGCGGAATACGAGCCAGATGGTCCAAGGCTCTGCTTCTCTGGGCCCCGCTCAACGTCGTCGGATTGATCGTGGCCCCGTTGGCGAGAAGGACCCAGAATACGGGCATGAGACAATTCCAGCGATCACTAGCGGCAATGTCAAGAGCAGTCTTTCCGTCCGGTGCCGGCAGGTCGATGTCCAGGCCCTTCTGGATCAGATCCCGCACCAGCTCCAGTTCCAGGTTGTCTCTGGACTCGAACGATAGGAAGACGCCTTGAGGCTCAGCAGGACGCAAAACAAACCGTTCGAGGGTGGCTTCAGGAACCAGACGAGAGTTGTTCATGGCCAGCCTGTGCAGCACTGATAGCCCCTTGGCGTCTACGAGCCTGGGGTCGGCGCCGTGCTTCAGGAACACGCCGACCGTGCTCCAGTCTCTCAGCCTGGCCGCTATGTTGAGAGGAGTGTCGCCTGTCACTCCGTTCCCCTCGTCGGTACGGCGGTTGATGTCCAGGCCGTGTTGAAGCAGGGCCGTGGTCATGGTTGGCACAACCCAATGGTCCTGCCTGCGGCCCATAGACACCACAGCGAGGTAGTGGAACAGCGTGTAGCCGTCAGATGCTCCCCGGTCGACGGACGCCTCCGCGGAGATCAGTTCGTGCACCATCCTCCACTCGCGGTGTATGGCGGCAACTTGCATGGCCGTGTGGCCACTGTGGTCTCGCGCGTCGACGTCCACGCCGTTCGCCACGAGCATCTGGACGATCTTAACACGCTCTGCAAACAGAGGAAAAGACAGACACGTTCAGTTCACCTCAACAATCTGTCGTGTGGTTACCGGACTAAAAGCATTGAAGCATGGCGTGCTGGACCTATGAACAGACTACAGCCAGATCGCTTTACCACATTAATTGCCATAAGGGTTCACATCTCCGCCATGCGTTCTCTACCCAAACCTGGACAGATATTTACGTTCACCTGTTGGCTGACTGAAAAAAGCGTAAATTAAAAAGCAATAAAACGCCGGATGTTTCAACTGTATTCAAATCCCTGAGTTTAAAACAATACACTGTTCCAACTGTTGCATAACATTTATGTCTGCAAAATGACGTTCTAGTGCCTAGAATAATATTACTGCCTCTGGCACAGTAGCAACATCAGTGTGACGCACCATCTTCCCCCATGAACCAGCCGTCCGTCATGGCCAAGTGATGCAGGACGGTCTGGCGGTCCTCGTCCACGAAGTTGGCCCTGGCTCCGGCCTTCAGCAGCGCCTGAACAATCTGCCAGTGCTTGCTGCGGGCCGCGAGCATCAACGCCGTGTAGCCAACACTGAAAATGCAATGGAGATCAAATGCATGTACTGTCACTGAAAGAAAGAGTACGTCAGGCTGGGGAATTGCTGAGAGAAAAAGATTGAAACCTAGACCGGGGAGCAATGGTAGCGCCCTGCTGGGCGACCACGGGGCTTAAGTGGTCCACTTAAGCAGGGTTGCACATTTAAGTCGGTCCCAGGACATTGACCTATAAACATTTCAAATGTCCTATTTTTCCCACCTCAAGCGGACATTTGTCCTATTAAAATTTTTATTGCCACTAAGTGGCCAGGACACTGTGTCCTATCACTTTGCTGTTTCCAGGACACTTTGTCCTATAGAAGCTGTGGAAAATGTGCAACCCTGCTTAAGAAAACAAAATTTTAGCATTTTTGAAGGCCTCGTCTCGCACACAAAAGTAAAATACTGTCTTGGTACTGACATGCAAGTCTTCAAAAATGAAGCTATACTGTGCCGTGTGGCATTACATGTATCCATACATTGACTGTGTGCAGTCTTTTTCCCCCACTTCCTTTTCTCTGGCTGAAACTTCAAGTTTTGGGCTGAAAGAAAAGGAAATTTGGCTGAAAACTGCCAAAGAACTGAAACTTCCCCAGGCTGGCACGCACATGAGAGCTGCCAGTGGGGGAAATGCTACTTCTGAAGATCCAAAATCTACGAATGTTTTAATCTAAGAAGCGATGCTTTATTTGGGTATCGCCGCTGTTCTTTCAACTTCAAGGTTGGTTGGTTGGTTGGTTGGTTGGTTGGTTGGTTGGGTTTATCGGCCCACGCCACAACAAGGTGACTGGGAGATGGCCCTAAGGGGCAGGTTATGGGGGGAGGGGGGGGGGAGGACAGCTACCGAAAGTGAACAGTCCACTTACTTACTTACTTAGGCCCTTGGCTCCACGTGGAGCATAGGCCATCGACAACCCTTCGCCATCGCACTCTGTTCTGGGCTAGTCTTGCCACTCCAGTCCAGTTGGTACCCTGCTTACATAGCTCTGCCTCAGTGTCCCGCCTCCAGCTGTTGCGAGGCCGGCCTCTCTTCCTTTTCCCCTGCGGGTTCCATGTCAGGGCTTGGCGTGTGGTGCTGGATGCCGGCTTCCTGAGGGTGTGTCCAATCCAGCCCCACTTCCTCCGCAGGATCTGCTTGGCCACTGGTTCCTGCCCCGCTCGCTCCCACAGTTCTTCATTCCGGATCTTCTCTGGCCATCGGATGTTGAAGATGCGCCTCAGACAGGTGTTGAGAAATGTCTGGATCTTCTGCTGCATCGTCTTCGTTGTCCTCCATGTTTCGCATCCGTAGAGCAGAACTGACTTCACGTTGGAGTTGAAGATGCGAAGTTTGGTTCTTATGCTGACAACTTTGGATGCCCAGATGTTCTTCAGCATGACCATTGCTGCCCTTGCCTTGCCGATTCTGGCTGTGACGTCTCGGTCTGTGCCTCCCTGTCCGTCAACCACACTCCCCAGGTAGACAAAAGACTCCACCTCCCTGATGGGCTCTCCACCGACTGTGACTGGTGTGTTGGCAGTGGTGTTGATCTTCATCAGCTCGGTTTTCTTCCTGTTGATCTTGAGCCCTGTTCCGGCTGATGTGGCTTCCAGGCGCGTAGTCTTGTCCTGCATTTGGCTGTGGCTGTGAGACAGGAGCGCCAGGTCGTCCGCGAAGTCGAGGTCATCCAGCTGCGTCCAGAGTGTCCACTGTATCCCGTTTTTCCTGCCTGCTGTAGTGGTCTTCATGATCCAGTCGATGACCAGGAGGAAGAGAAACGGGGACAACAGGCATCCCTGGCGGACTCCGGTCTTCACCTCGAAGCTTTCTGACAACTGGCCAGCATGGGCAATCCTGCAGCTCATGTCTTGGTAGGTGCACTGGATTAAGGAGATGATCTTCCCGGGAACTCCATAGTGCCTTAGCAGCTTCCACAGTGCCTCTCTGTCTACACTGTCGAAAGCCTTCTCGTAGTCTATGAAGTTGATGTAGAGAGGGGAGTTCCACTCCAGTGACTGCTCCACAATGATGCGTAGGCTGGCAATCTGGTCAGCGCAGGACCTGTTCCTGCGAAAGCCTGCCTGCTGGTCTCGGAGCATGGGGTCGACTGCCTCTCTCATCCTCTCCAGTAGAAGTGAACAGTCCAGCTGAACACTTATTCAGGGGTAGAAATGATCCAGGATGAAAAAAGAGGAAAATTTTGAGAGGAGTGGCGAAGCCACGACTGCGTAGCGCCGAAGGCGCCCTACCTAGGGGGGTCCGGGGGAAAATTTTTAAAATCTAGATTAAAATCTGTGCAATCTGGTGCATTCTGACTGCAAAATTGCCCACAATCTGGGATGAAAAAATTCAGAAAAGATATGCTTTTTATCATACCATCCAACAACTTTGTTTTTGTGGTCTTCATTCAATTTCACACAACCCTTGAAAGAGCATGTTCCCCACAATGACAATGCTTGAGGTCACTCATGCATCATTCAGACTACTCTCAACTTCAGATAAGCCATGACACTGATTTACATCTCTGAAACAGATTTTTGTTCTACAGTAGAGCCTCACTTGGCAACTGAGTTGGTCGCCCGTCACAGACACTCACGGTGGTGTCCGGACTAGGGGCGTTCGGTTTTACCGGTTTTCCGGTTAAAATCGGTCCGACTTTCTCACGGTTCGGTAAACCGGTTTGGCCTTTAAAAACCGGAAAACCGCGGTTTTTCTAAGGCACATCACTCGTCGTTTTTCAGCCCGTTACAAGACACCCTCCTCCTCCCCCTCCTCCTCCCCCTCCTCCTTGTCATCATCATGTTGTTGTTGTTGTTGGCTGATCAGGGCAACTGGGGTGGCCGAATGGTAGAGCGTTGGACTTCCAACTTTCGGGTTGTGAGTTCGTATCCCGGCTAGGGCCAAATATTTGTGCTGGCTTTTTCATCGTTGCATCGTCTTTGATATCATCTGTATGTGGTGGAAAAGGACGTTAAACTCCCAAACACCCACCCACCCACCCTTGTTGGCTGAACATTTCCAACGCAGGGGTACAGGAAGCCAGAGTACTAGGAGACCCCCCCCCCCCTTCCATCTCTTGGGGAAACGTTAGAAACAATAGATTACGTATACATAGCCGCGGTTAACCGGTTTTAAACCTCGGTTTTCTATTGGAAAAACCGGTTAAAAACCGGTTTGAGAAATCGTACCGGTTCCACCCTCTAGTCCGGACCATTCCCCGGGAGCGCATGTCAGCCGTAGAGATCATAGCATAATTGGTACATGCATAAATGTGACTCAGCAGCAGAGTCTGGTGTTTCTGTGGAGTCTTTCAGCAATCAAGATTGTGCGGCTTTACCTAAATTTGCGCAACGGATAACATGTCCAAAAGACGTACACTGACATCCCGGCGTTGCCGGTTTGCTGTCAGATCACCGAGTTTAGTCCGGTTGAATTCCCAGCGGCATCACAGTCTCTCCCTTTCTCTCACCGTCACGGTCACACACACACACACACACACACACACACACACACACACACACACACACACACACACACACTTGTCCAAACGACGTACACAGACATCCCGGCGTTGCCGATTTGCTAAGTGTCAAATCACTGGGTTTAGTCCGGCTGAATTCGCAGTTTCCGTTTTCTTTATTGTCAACCACGAAAACAAGGGGGATTCAGTCATAATCACACCATACCTATCAAATATCCGCTTTAATTCCCTCACACACACTGGCACGCAAAGAAACGTTCACACGCACCGACATAGGCGTGATAGCAAAGATCTTGGATATTTCTGATTCCAAGGTCTTTGGTGATAGGGTGTCTTGTGAAAACAACTTGAATGGTCAGTGATTTGACAGGTGTAAAGGCTCGGACGTCGGAACTGGCGGACGAGGTGATAAGCCACCCGCCGCATAGCTGCAGTGGTGTTTCGGAGGCGATGCGCTAATTGCCCAGGCTTTGTCCGCGGTCATGCGTGCACAGTAGGGGGTGGGCCACACAAGTTCGCTGTCGGCATTGCCAGCACGCGGAAAGCGTACCACTGGGAATTTTTTTTTTTCCGATTTTATTTTTTCGGCGGAACCGAACTTCGTTTAGGCGGAAACGGATTTCTAAAAAGCGGAATTTCGACCCCTGCTTATTAAATCAAGACAGATTGTCAGGTCGGCTATGTTTGATGCATCCTTCGCTGTAATGAACAAGTTACACAAACAAATCACAGTTCACAGTGTTACAACACACATACAGCACTTGACAACGACCACGCAGAAAACCCTCAGTTCCTGTTATAGTGATGGTGCCACTATCTTGTGTTTGTGCCTCAGTCGGCTGTGGCATCCCCCTGTACTGTATTGGCCCAACGGTTCTTACAACACAGTCTAGTGACAATGTAGAATTATATAGTCCAAAACAAGACACATCAGCTGCTAACTGCCGTAATTACCCCCCCCCCCCCCACCCACCCACCCACAGAGCTATTCGCCATAGGGTTCTACCATGAACACCCATGAGATGCGACGTCACTAACATTCACTGCCCCAGGGAGGTGTAGAACTGACTTCACCCGCGAATCGTCCATTAAAGCGCCACTCCTTCAGGCGCAGAAGTAGTACCTCTATCGGTGTCAATTGTCAAGCCCGCCCGAAGCTCCCACCACACCCCCCTCGGTCCTATTATTCCCTCGACACGCCAGCCATCCGCCGCTGACCGCGCTTTGTGTACTGTCCAGCGCCAGGCCGGCAGCGCAGTACGCCCTGTGCACGCTGGTACCGCGTGAACAGAAAACCCACTCGACGAGCGTGCGAGCTCGCTGCAGGCACTCAGCGTGTGCAAGGGTCCTGACCGGTTGTCACACGTTGTGATTCTGCATGCCCACCAGTGGCGAAATGCCCTCAGGGCTAATTAAATCCGCTTGTAGCGGGAACACCCCGCAGACGGCAGTGAATAGAGCACCGTCTTATTTTTTCCTCGCCACACCAGCAAGTCGCCGCTGACCAATAAAATCATCATGCTTTGCGTATTGGAGCGCCGGGCCGGCGGTGCAGCTGGTAGCCAGATTGTGTTGCAACGTATGACCGCAACCACCGCGCAATACACAAGAGGGTGTGACACAAGACACTGAATGTAATGGGGTGAATGGTGATCATTATCCACATTCTTATCAGGAAGGTATTCAGCTCGTAGCAACGCAGTGTTCAACCCTGTCGCAACCACTGTCGCATTCACCAGCACAGTACATTTTCAGCCTGTGTAGAGAGAGAGTATTGCCTGCATGAGTTGTCTCCCTTGCCGCAACAAGCACACATTTTTCGTGGCAGAGCTCCCACGAGCTAATAATCTCTAAACAGGCTGAAAATGTACTGTGCTGGTGAATGCGACAGTTTTCACCGCTTCTGTGCACACTCTGAAAATACACTGGGACCTCAAAGTTGTTCGCAACTTGTTACACAGTGACCTGTGTGAAACTTGTCTCCTGTGGAGTTAATTGTATGTCGGTCCTGCTAATCGCACGACTTTGTTCGATGACCACAAGGCCCGCTGTGGCGTGAACTCTGTAACAGCAATTACTGTCCAGCTAATTGTAACAGCACTTATTCAGTTATTGTCCAGCTAATTGTACGACTTTGTTCGATGACCACAAGGCCAGCAATTATTGTCCAGCTAATTGGAGATAATGGCTGACCCTTAACCGAGAGGACGGCCGGGCCTATAATAGGAGCAAAGACCTTGGAATCAGATCTTTGATAGGAGGGACACGGCGGAGACACGGGGGCGAGACTCGAAGGAAGACACGAGGGACCAGCAGCATCCATGCCGGACTGAACACCGAGGCAAAAACTCTGCGGCGAATAGCGCTGCCTTCCGCCATTTTTTTTTAACCACTTGCTAACCAGTCGCCCCTCCAAAAAGACTAACAAGATTATGCTCTAGTTCCCTACCGTCTTACATGAATGAGAGTCCTGCTGTTCCCAAATCAAAATTTCATAAAATCACCATACCATCAGCCCCTGACTGGTCCAAACATCAAAGTTCTAAGAAGACAAACCTTTTGAGACCCACCTCATCTTTGCGGTGACCGGGTGGCGATGATGGACCTTATTTTTCTATGTCCTGCCGCTGGTTCTTGTGTTGTGTGTCCCCACAACTCCTCCTCTTCCGCGGCCGGTTCTGGTGTTGGTGGTTGCTCGCTCGGCCAGACTGACGTAGGAAGCCCGGCGGACGGCGTGTGCGGGTGGCTCCTCGTTTACCATTTATGGGCAGATACTTGTCTTGGATGATGCGGTACCTTGTGTACTCGCACACCGCTCTCTTGGTTCTGTTTGAATAAATCGTGATTTTCAGCGGCCGGTCCTCCAGCAATCGTCGCAGTCCCTGCCTGCGTTTCCTCTCTGTGCTGTTCCTTCCCGGCTTGCGCAGCAGATGTTCAATCATCTCACGCCTTGACGATTCCCGTCCGACTGAATCCTCATCATCATTAGCTTGCTTTACGTCCTATGGCATTTAGCCCTTAAGGACAAGTTGTTCCTGGCATGTGTCTTTGGCTGCTTGGCTGCTGAATCCTCTCCTCTCTGTCTCCCCTATAATATTATAGGCCCGGCCGTCCTCTCGGCTAAGAGTCAGCCATATTCTCCAATTAGCTGGACAATAATTGCTGTCAGTGGGTTCACGTCACAGCGGGCCTTGTGGTCATCGAACAAAGTCGTACAATTAGCTGGACAATAATTGCTGTCAGAAAGTTCACGCCACAGTCTTTTGTAGGTGCCTCAAAAACGGCTGTGGCATCCACCTTTACTGACTGGCCTAACATCTGATAGTCTAGTGAATAACTTTTTGACTTAGTACAATTTCAAAAACATGACGCAGCAGTCACTAAGCTAACTACTCCTCAGCGCTATTCGCCGACGAGTCCGGCATGGGTTCTGCTGGTCTCTCGTTTTCGTCTCCTGTGTCGTTCCTCTCTAGCTAGTGTCCCCTTCCTATTATATAGGTCCCGGTTGTCGCAGGTGCCCCTCGGCGATAATCCCTGGACTGTGACTTACAATGGCCATAAAAAAAGTAGAAGCGACAATATAGCGAGATTAGTATAGATACACGTGTGTTGCCCCGCCATTCTCCTCACAGCTATCATTCGCGCCTGGCAAGTCCTGACCGACCATCCAAGCGGGTCTTGGCTGACCAACTCACAGGAATGAAAACCAAACGAAGATAGGCATCAGCCGCGGACAGTCACAAGGGACCCTCGCGGGTATAGAACAAAGTCGTGCCTAGGCTTGACTGTTCTTATACAATAAACTCCAAGGAGACAAGTGTCACACAGGTCACTGTGTAACACCCCTTTGCTGATGGTCAAGTCTGACTGAACAATTCTGTTCGTGTGGCCTACACATCCAGCATTTGAACGTTGTTCTGTGTAGCATCTTTCACCGACTGTCAGTCACTGCTGGTCATTCATGACCGGTGACCGGGTCAAATGACCTTTTACACAAATCTACACAGAAAATTAAACCCTGTATACACCTGGAGTGGCCTACACCATGAGTATGTGGCGTCCCTGACCCGGACAAAGAAACGACCAACGGGATTCATTTCACAACTGGACAGTAATTGGACAGTAATTAAACAGAAATCAATCTTTTGTTTTTCTTTTTCTTTCTAGTCCTGATACATATTATATGGCGTGTATATTCTGTCATTACTGTAATTACTTTTTTTCTCCTTTTTTATCTTTTTTTTAAGTTCTTACTCAATTTATCTCAGTCCAGTTGTTTGTTTGTCTACAGCATATACCTGTACTTTTGTGTACATATGTGTCTAAGTTGTAAAACACTAACAACAGATTTTTTTTATCAATCCGAACTGTCAATCATCAATAGCCACAGATTTATTAGACGGCTTCACCACTGGGCATTGACGATCGAAAGCAAGTCCGAGCTGTCAGTCGTTCATAGCTACAGCATACAGACGTGGGCCACACAGGTCACTGTGGTAACAACACACGTGAATCGCACACACTTTCTCACACACCGGACGTGAACATATTACAATCACGTGGAGCGAAGGGTCAGCTCAGCTACTTAAGTTTCGGAATTAGAATTGCGTTTATTTTTTAAATTTGGTGAGCTGAACATTTCCAAAGTGGAGGGGGCAAAGAACCCGGAGAGAACCTCAACGATCGGCCCGAAAGAACGGTGCCACGTACGAGAAGGAAAACTTCTTTGCCCCGAGTGGGACTCGAACCTGACCTCTCGCATTGGTGACGAAATCATGTAACCACTAGACCACCGAAAGCCCCAGTTATTGGGCCCACCCTGGCCACACGTTGAATCAGACACGGGTTTCTGGTGTAAAATACCCCAGATATCGACCACTCTCAAGAGCACAGATTAAAACGCATTCGGCAACACTTCTCTTCAAGTTCAACCTTGTTCAATTTACGCAAGACACTGTCAATTTCGGAACCATTGTTGCTGAACCTCAGTCCCTGTGAAACGTTGTGTACATGGGATGTTTCACTTACGTGCTCGCCGCTTAATATATATATAGTATTACTTACTTACTTAGGCCCCTGGCTCCACGTGGAGCATAGGCCATCGACAACCCTTCGCCATCGCACTCTGTTCTGGGCTATTCTTGCCACTCCAGTCCAGTTGGTACCCTGCTTATATAACTCTGCCTCAGTGTCCCGCCTCCAGCTGTTGCGAGGCCGGCCTCTCTTCCTTTTCCCCTGTGGGTTCCATGTCAGGGCTTGGCGTGTGGTGCTGGATGCTGGCTTCCTGAGGGTGTGTCCAATCCAGCCCCACTTCCTCCGCAGGATCTGCTTGGCCGCTGGTTCCTGCCCTGCTCGCTCCCACAGCTCTTCGTTCCGGATCTTCTCTGGCCATCGGATGTTGAAGATGCGCCTCAGACAGGTGTTGAGAAATGTCTGGATCTTCTGCTGCATCGTCTTCGTTGTCCTCCATGTTTCGCATCCGTAGAGCAGAACCGACTTCACGTTGGAGTTGAAGATGCGAAGTTTGGTTCTTATGCTGACAACTTTGGATGCCCAGATGTTCTTCAGCATGACCATTGCTGCTCTTGCCTTGCCGATTCTGGCTGTGACGTCTCGGTCTGTGCCTCCCTGTCCATCAACCACACTCCCCAGGTAGACAAAGGACTCTACCTCCCTGATGGACTCTCCACCGACTGTGACTGGTGTGTTGGCAGTGGTGTTGATCTTCATCAGCTCGGTTTTCCTCCTGTTGATCTTGAGCCCTGTTCCGGCTGATGTGGCTTCCAGGCATGTAGTCTTGTCCTGCATCTGGCTGTGGCTGTGAGACAGGAGCGCCAGGTCGTCCGCAAAGTCGAGGTCATCCAGCTGCGTCCAGAGTGTCCACTGTATCCCGTTTTTCCTGCCTGTTGTGGTGGTCTTCATGATCCAGTCGATGACCAGGAGGAAGAGGAACGGGGACAACAGGCATCCCTGGCGGACTCCGGTCTTCACCTCGAAGCTTTCTGACAACTGGCCGGCATGGGCAATCCTGCAGCTCATGTCTTTGTAGGTGCACTGAATCAGGGAGATGATCTTCCCGGGAACTCCATAGTGCCTTAGCAGCTTCCACAGCGCCTCTCTGTCTACACTGTCGAAGGCCTTCTCATAGTCTATGAAGTTGATGTAGAGGGGGGAGTTCCACTCCAGTGACTGCTCAACGATGATGCGTAGGCTGGCGATCTGGTCAGCGCAGGACCTGTTCCTGCGAAAGCCCGCCTGCTGGTCTCGGAGCATAGGGTCGACTGCCTCCCTCATCCTCTCCAGTAGAATTCTGTTGAGAACCTTGCCTGGCACTGACAGGAGCATGATCCCTCGGTAGTTGCTGCAGTCCCTGAGGTCCCCTTTCTTTGGCAGCTTGATGACGATCCCTTCTTTCCACTGGGCTGGCACCTCTTCCTTCTCCCAGATCTTGCTGAATAGGCTGTGCAGCATGTTGACGGCTGTCTCTGTGTCTGCTTTGATGGCTTCTGCTGGTATCTCGTCCGGCCCTGCAGCTTTCCCATTTCTCAGTGTCATGATGGCTTTCCTGATCTCCGCCTTAGAGGGCTTGTCGCAGTTGATGGGTAGTTCTGTCTCAGCTGGCGGGATGTCTGGTGGTGTTTCAGGGATGGGGCGATTTAACAGCTCCCTGAAGTGTTCTGCCCATCGCTTCAGCTGTTCCTCAGTTGTTGTCAGTGGGTGCCCGTTCTTGTCCTTCACTGGTTTGTCTGTCTGCTGAAATTTGCCCGCGAGCTTCTTGGTCACCTGGTACAGGTCTTTTAGGTTCCCTTGTCCAGCTGCTTCCTCTGCTTGATTGGCCAGGTCGTCGATGTAGTCCCTCTTGTCCTTTCTGGTGCTCCTCTTCACTTCTCTGTCAGCTGCTGTGTATTCTTCCTGTGCCTTTGCCTTAGCTCTTCTTGTTCGGCTCGTGTTCAGTGCAGTTTTCTTCTTTTTCCTAACTTCCAGCTTCTGGATGGTATCAGCAGAGATCCATTCCTTGTGTTGGGTCTTTCTCTTGCCAAGGACCTCTTCGCATGTGTCGTGCCAGAGTTTCTTGCTGTGTTCCCACTGTGTCTCGATATCCATTCCACTGTCTTCTATCAGGTCTTGCAGTGGCTGGAACCTGTTGGAAAGGCTGATCCGGAATGCTGCTTGTGTCTCTGTGTTCCTGAGTAGGCCAACGTTGTACCTGGTCCGTGTGTTGTTGGCGTTGGTGTGTCTCTTAAGCCGAAGTCTCAGTGTTGTTGCAAGAAGGTGGTGGTCTGATGATACATCGGCACCCCTCATCACGCGCACATCTCGCCACGATCTCCTGAACTTCCGGCTGATGCAGATGTGATCAATCTGGTTCTCCGTGACATGGTCCGGCGATCTCCATGTGGCCTTGTGGATGCGCTTGTGTGGGAAGATGCTGCCTCCTATCACTAGCTGGTTCAGGGCACAAAAGTCTGCAAAGCGCTCGCCATTTTCGTTCATCTGTCCCAGTCCGTGTGTTCCCATGGTGTTCTCATAGCCTGTGTTGTCTGATCCAATCTTGGCGTTGAAGTCTCCCATAAGTATGGTCATGTCCTTGGCTCCTCCTCTATCTATCACTGTCTGCAGTTGTTGGTAGAAGTCATCTTTTTTCTCCTCTTCCGCATCATTGGTGGGAGCGTAGCACTGGATGATGTTTAGCTTGATGTCTTTCTTCTTGGTGATGAATTTGGCTGTGATGATGCGGGAGTTGACAGGTTCCCAGCCGATGAGTGCCCGCTGTGCCTCCGGTGCCAGCATCAGGGCCACGCCCTCAGTGTGGGGGGCTCCATCCTCTGTGTGTCCTGAGTACAGCAATTGCTCTCCCGATGAAAATCTCAGCTGTCCTGTCTGTAGCCACCTTGTCTCACTCAGTCCCAGTACTCCTATCTTGTAGTTCTTCATCTCTCTTGCTACTTGTGTGGTCCTTCCTACTTCATACATAGTCCTGATGTTCCATGTGGCTACTCTCGTCGTTGTCCTGGGTGTTAGAAGGGGGGTCGGCCTTGCAGCTTCCTTTCGGCTTTCACTGCAATGCGTCATAGGTCTCCGGGATGGAGACCCTTCCTTGCCCAGGTGAATGTTTTGGTTTGTTGCTGTCGATGCTTCTGTAACGTTATGTTTTTTACAGGTAGGGCTGTTAACCCTACGCAAACCCGTTTAGCCTCTTGGAGAGGTGGTCCACATTCGTCTGACCTCTACCCTTCGACCTGTCCAGCTTGGGTGACCCTGCCAGGAGCACGTGCTCCCGCTGGCGTAGCTCTCTGGGTCATTGAGGTACACAAGCCACTACCCCACGACAAGGGTTGGACCATGTAGGGATATATATAGTATTATACTACTAAAAAGAATTCAAGGGCCACTGTCAGATTTGATGTGGTTCAGATAATTGCATCCTGTGCTCAAAATAACAATTCCCTTATCCATTAAAAAACTGATTCTGCATTGACTCTTCTAATTTGATATTTGTTTTGTTCTGAATCTGAATTTCGAAAATGGGGGTATGTCCAGTTCACTTGAAATTTCTCGAAAGTTAATCGACTAATGTTAATGAAATTGTTGTTATTTGATCCCTAAATGATTGGAATAAAAAATATTATATATATATAGATATATATATGTAGCCGAGTGGTTTGGACCCTCTCGCCCACTACCCTAGGTTCTCCGGCCAGCTGTGTGCCGCCGGCTTTGTTCGCCTGTAGGCTACCGCTCGCGTGCAGCGTTGCGGATCCACGATAGCCACGTGTCAATTAGTTGTGTTTGTTTGTGTCCATTTAAATATCTCCACAGTCAATTAACCTAAAGGTATCATGTAAACTATAGTAGTTTCGGAAGAGTTTGTACTTTTTAGTTATGTTTTGTTTTTAGCGCGGTTTTGTAGTTTAACGGGTGTATTTTGCCATTTTCACCACTTTTCGAATGCGTGGTCCCAGCCTTTACGCTCTTAAATCGGCGATAGGAAATTCTTTGTACATTGATAATGTTCCAAACTTATGCCATCTTAAAGTACTTTTCACGCTCTTTTCAATGCAGTTTGTTTGAAGTTTGTAGCTGTTGTATTACGCCCGCTATTGTTAGTTTTCTGTGTGTAAACAAACACAGATTTCGCTGCTACCCGAGCATCTAGCCCTTGTTTCTGCTGCGAGCGGCCGTTGCTTTCTTTGCGGCTCGCGCTGGGCGCATAAGTAGCCGCGAGCTACGCCTCACTGGACAGTCGCCAGCCAGCCCTGCCGCGAGTCACTGCACGGATTGTCGCTCCCCGCTCTGCCATTTGTTGCTGTTTTCCTGTTGTAATAAAACTCATGTCATAGCGACCGCTGTGTTTTGTCTCCCTGCCTGCATACTCTACTCAACACCATCACATATATATATATATGGACTGACATCTCGTATTCGTGTTCTTGGTTTTGAGAGAGGATCAGCTCAGATGTTTAAATGGCCCTTGTATTATTTTGAGTAGTATAATTGCGCACGCCGGGAGGCGCGACAGACACTGACACGTGACTATTTATCACATTAGAAGCTTTACAAAACTTTGTACATACCCTGGACAAGGCTCGTCCACCATCTTCAAGTTTCGTCTCAGAAGAGGATACAGCCTCTCCGCCCCCAATCGCTCTACGTACAAGTCGGCATACTCCGCCATGGACAGTTTGTGGATCCATGTCCAACCTGCCTCATCCCGGAGGCACTCCAGCTCGACCTCGCCGCGGTGTTCGTCGCCGAGGAGGACCAACTCTCCCTGATTTGTGGCGAGGAACAATGGAAGCCGTGGGAGCTGATTCGCCGCGGCGCCCTCCCGTGACGAAGTCCTCTCCCTCTGCGAATCCTAGCAGCAAAGAGAACAGAAGAGGTCTAACAATACTTCACATACCAACCGGCCCCCGTAGTGTAGTGGTTAGCACTTCGGACTATGGACCGGGAGACGCGGGTTCGAATCCCAGCCGAGACAAGCGGGATTTTTCCTACCTAGGTCGGCTCCTACCCAGAGCGGGTGTGCTATGGGCCCAATGGGGAGGCTGTTGCCACACAGCCGAGATTCACCCACTTCACGGGTGCGACTTTGGGGGTGCTTCCCTTGGTATGACACGTCTTATGATGTGGATGATTACACGGCCGGCACCGCAGGTGCCGTAGTTCCCGGGCCTGGTGAACGCCGGGATATTTATGACAGGAAGCGTGGAATGCGGCCCTGTCCCGCAGTCCCAAACCACATGGACCTCCATAGCATCATCTTATCATCATCTTATCATCATCCTCATCTCCATCATCATGCATAATAAAAATCGCCCCAGCCTTCGAGCCCTCCGTGGATTCCACCCATGACCTGGGAGGAACACCACTGGAGCTGGCAAAAAGAGTTGTGGCAGCAAAAAAAACCCAAAAAAAACTTCACATACCCAAAGTAAATTAAACTGGTTATGCCAACTTAGGTTTTGGAACAATTTTGTTCGTGAGTGCGCCTGCACGCTCGAAATACTCTATCTTGATAGTTGGTACAACTCTTAATCTTAATGGCGATACAATGTTGTTTACACTTGGCGCGAGCGGTCCAGCTTTTAAATTCTACGATAGTTGTTACGCACAATCTAACTACTCCCTAGCGCTATTCGCCAAAGGCGGAGCTCCGCCGCGATGTTCAAGCCACTCCGGTTCTGCTGGTCTCTCTTTTCGTCTTCTCCATTGTCTCCCCCGCAGCCAGCGCCCCCATCCAACATATGGGACCTGGCTGACCTACGCCGCCCGTCGGCGATAACCCGAGGGCTATAACATTTGTGGTCATAAAAATAACAGTATAGCAAGAACAGTACGTATACACATATATTGCCCCGCCATTCTCATGTTTACCGCCATGACGGGTCGGTTAACTGACTATCCATCTCCGTCACAGCTGGACTATCCATCTCAGGCAGAGGTGTCCGTGCTGCTAATACCCGCAGCCGGCTGAATGAACGTCAAAGCGGGTCCGGCTTGACCGGCTTACACAAAATAAAACACTCCACAGGAGACAAGCATCACACAGATCACTGTGTAACACATGTAGTTATCACTGATTCACTGCAATGTTCTAAAGTTTCTAGTCTGTGTTTCGTGATCAAGCCGGCTGAAATTGCCAAACCAGCCCTGTACTTACATCAGTGGATGTGCATAAATACTTGCTGTGTCTGAAACCCATATCAGCTGCAACAGTAGCCGACGCCGGACACCAACGGAACTCACGCAAGTGACTTCCAGTACTGCCCGACGCTACACTGACTCCGACTTCGTCACCAGTCTATTACTCCTGCCCCTCCTTTGTAGGCTGTGCTACATTTACCGCTCAATGTTGCGTCACAACGCGTCACAATGGCCAGCTGCGTCGTTCGCCGTAACGTCCTCTATCCGCTTCGCCCCTCTCCCTCCGGCCCCAAGGCCAGGCTGCTCAATCAGTGTTGCGTCACAGCCACAGTTATGGCCTTTGCACACGCTTTCGGACACCGTGGCTGGGTGCCTGCAGCGCGAGCTTGCACGCTCGCCGTGTAGATTTTATGTTCACACGCTACCATCGTGCACTGGGCGGACCGCGCTGCCGGCCTGGGGCTGAATAACAGACAAAAGCGCGATAGCGCGCCGTCTATCCACTGGTGTGGCGAAGATGCCTCTAAGAGGTGCCCCTCGCTGGCCGATTTAATTGGCCGAGGGTGCATTTTACCGCTCGTTGGTGAGCAAAATCGTCACGTCTGACAGCACTTTAAGCATCACACTGGCCACCTGTGTACTGAAGGCCTTCTCCAACGTAGAGTACCTGCGAGGCACCCGCTTGTGTATTGCGCGGGTCTTGCGGTCATACGTTGCAACACACTTTGGCTACCAGCTGCACCGCCGGCCCGGCGCTCCAATACACAAAGCATGGTCAACGGCGACTTGCTGGCGTGGCGAGGAAAACATAGGACGGTGCTTCATTCCCTGGCGTCTGTTGCAACACACACAGACGTACGCAGGCGCTCGACAAATACAGCTCGCAGGAACAGTGTTCTTGTAGAAGACGTAGTGGTGCCACTTTCTTTTGTAGGTTGCTTTAAATCGGCCGTGGCATCCACCTTTATTTTCCTAACAAACTGATAGTCTAGCGTTTTTGATACAGGTTGACAATTTCCAAAACATGACCCAGCAGTTCTATTCTAATCACTCCCCAGCGCTAGTCGCCAAAGAGCCCAGCCTCGATGTTTTAGTCTGGCATGGGTTCTGCTGGTCTCTCCTGCTCGTGTGTTCCTCCCGGGTATTCTCTCTGGGTCTCCTCCCCGTGTGTTTCTCTCGCAGCCAGGATCCCCATCCTTTATACATGTACATGTATAGGCCCCGGCTGTCCGCAGGCCCTCACCGGCGGTTAATCCGGCCATCAGTCAGAGTGACCACATAATCCGGCCATCAATTTAGAGTGACCACATTGCATAAGCGAGATTCGTCCAGATATATACATGTGACGCCCTGCCATTCCTACTTTGCTGCCCGTCAAAGTCAACATAAACGTCAGGCTGGGCTGGCTAAAATTTTCTCTAAAAGGGAATCAGCGTAAATGTCAGTCTTGGCTGGCATAAGGATTCTCGAAGGGGGGGGGGGAGGGGGTCACGACTTGCGTCACACAGGTCACTGTTTAACACCCTCCCTCCTCCCCCTACCCTCCGCCCTACCTCTTCCATCAAAGGTCTGCACTGCATTGGCTGGTCAGTGTGTCAGTATCAACCTACGCCTGTCAAACCTGCCCCCCCCCCCCCCCGAACTCCTCCTCCTCCTTTGTAGGCTGTGCTACATTTACTGCTGAATGTTGCGTCACAACGGCCAGCTGCGTCGTTCGCCGTAACGTCCCCTATCCCCTTCGCCACCCCCCCCCCCCCTCCTCCGACTCCAAGGCCAGGCTGCTCAAATGTTGTGTCACAGTCACAACCTTTGCACACGCTGACACTGTCGCTGGGTGCCTGCAGCGAGCTCGCACGCTCGCCGTGTAGATTTTCTGTTCACACGCTACCAGCGTGCACTGGGCGGACCGCGCTGCCAGCCTGGGGCTGAACAATAGACAAAAGCGCAATAGCGCGCCGTCAGCGGCGGCTGGCTGGCGTGGCGAGGAAAAATAGGACTGTTCTATCCACTGGTGTGGCGAAGACGTCCCTAGGAGGTGCCCCTCGCCGACTGATTTAATTGACTGAGGGTGCATTTTACCGCTCGTTGGCGAGCAAAATCGTCACGTCTGACAGCACTTTAAGCATCACACTGGCAGCCTGTGTACTAAAGGCCTTCTCAAACGTAGAGTGCCTGCGAGACACCCGCTTGTGTATTGCGCGGGGGTTGCGGTCATACGTTGCCACACGCTTTGGCTACCAGTGTACCGCTCTAATAGACAAAGCATGGTCAACGGCGACTTCCTGGCGTCGCGAGGAAAAAATAGGACGGTGCTTTATTCCCTGGCGTCGCGGCGGCGTGTGCGGGGAGTGCCCGCTACAAGCGGATTTAATTGGCTCTGAGGGCATTTCGCCGCTGGTAAGTCTGCAGAGTCGCAGCGTGTGAGAACCCTATTACCGTTGTCCGCAGTAACGCCCCCCCCCCCCCCCCAACACACACACACACTCACACACCTGCGAATCCTAGCTGTAAAGAGCGCGAAAGAGATCAATCAATCAGTGTAACAAACAAAAACAAACATCGGCAGTGATTCAGTTTGAAATACTGACGCCAAAATAAACTTTGAACACAAGAGACGTCTTCCCTTGAAAGCTAAGAGGTTGGTCTGACGCAGCGATTTTGCCCACAAGCATGCACCCACCCGGCTGTGAAAACCTCTCAACCGCGCGCGAAACTGGAACCGAAGCACCACGTCAACAATTATTGATCAAATCCGCAAAGTAGTTCCCGGGAAACTTGACGTGAGCCTAGTTTGATTATCGTCGCTTTAGTTGTACATCGTTAGCAGCTCAGATATCTGTGTAATGTATTGCCAAAGACATGGAAAAGGGCGCCGGGAGATACATGACGCTTTTCCGTTAATTTTCCAGACTGTGGCTGAGACTAGATGGTGACCGTGACGTCACGGTCGACGTCACGACCGAAACGAGCTGTGTGCGCAGGCTCGTCGCCGCGTGTGCCAAAGGCTTTACAATTTCGCAAAAGAGCAAATTAATGAGCGCTCGGTTTTTCCCGTGCAACGAGCAAACCGGCGCAGGCTGAGGAATTGCTGCTGCGGAAAACGAAAGACTGGGGTGAGCGGTGGTCTAATAGGTAGCGCGTCGGATTTAGCCGCTGCCGGCGCTACTGAACGGCCGTCACCAATCTCATGGCGATGAAGCGTGGGTTCCAGCCCAGGTCGAGCTTGTGATAATTATGTGATACCGGTTTTTCCTGGCTGCCGGACTGCTCATCGGGGGTTTCTCTCCGGGTTATCCGGCTTTCCTCCTCCAGCAAAATTGTAAAAAGTGTAGGATAGGTATTGGGTGGCGCTGCACCATGGCGACGCGCTTCCCCCGGGGGAAGCAGCCCGAATTTTCCGAAAGGAAAATTAAAGTAGGAGAGACTATGGTGGCAATGGCCCACTTTCGAAAACAAATTTTTAGCATTTTAAAGGCATTAATACTGCCTTGGTACACATACTGACATGCAAGTCTTTAAACATGAAGTTAGACCGTGCCATATGGCATTACTTGTATCCATACATGACCGTGTGCAATTTTCAACTTCCTGTTCTGATTCTTGGGCTGAAAGAATAGGAAATGTCTGAAAATTGCCAAATGACTGAAAACTCCCTAGACAGTGCAGGCTTAGACGCACACGCGCTCTACTGGAACACACACACACACACACACACACACACACTGCACTGATTACCAGGTCTCGGGCTCTCGGTCTAACCGATTCACAATGATGTTCCGGCCAACGTTTCTAGTGTGAAATGACAAACAACGACGACAACCCAGCTGTATACTTACCTCAAACCCGATATCGCATGCACAGATAAACTTGCTGTGTATGGAGCCCATATTGTCTCCTGCGACAATAACCGACGACACCAACCGACTCGCACACCTGACTCTAGTGCTGACCACCGCTACACTGGCCTGGACCACGTCACATCTTTCTGTGTGTCACCAGGTCCCCCCTCCCCTCCTTACCTGCCTCTCCGAGTCCCTACCCCCCTCCACTCCCTACCTCCCCAAACAAAGGTCTAAAGTGCATTGGCGGCTGGTCAACATACCTAACTGTCCATGTTCCTGCGCCCCCCCCCCCCCCCCCCCCCCCGGCAAGTCCTGCTCAACACTGCGTCACAACTCGTCACACAGTACGTCACACTGGCCAGCTGCGTGACCACGTGAAGTACCGGCCAAGCTGTTCGCTGCCGTAACCGGCTTCCCCTCCTCCCCACCCACTCACCCATCCTCCTCCCCCCCCCCCCCCCCCCCATCACTTTGCCACGTGTTTCGCGTCGAGCTAGGCTCAACCAGACAGCATGTAGATCCACGCTCTCTCAGTGACAGCTTTCTGTTTCGCCATTCACCGTCTCCAACTGACCACTTCCCAGTCCGACCCCAACTTAGTGACTGCAACCTGGGCCCGTATGTAAAACTCGAGGTTAATTTAACCCACGGCTACGGGCCTAACCCAGACTAGGACAAAGAAGAAACTCAAATTTAAAAAAAGAAAAGAAAAAAAGGAAGCGAATAAAGAAAGACAAAAATTCTTCTATAACGACATGGGCACCTTGACAGAATGGACCCGCTTCCTAATTTAAAACAAAAAACAACATTAAATTTAACCCTAGAGCTAGTTTAGTTCAAGGTTAGACTCTAACCCAGGGCTAAACTCCCTAACCCCGACTTTTACATGTGGGCCCTGTCCGTCACGGACTCCCTTTTTTTAGTTTTGTTGTTGTTGTTGACCCAAATACAAATGTGGTTTATTTAGCCTCATTTTCTGCAAAATACTAGCTTTGCATTTGAAGTTCTGATCTGTAAGACAACAATTACTAAAAAGAAAATGCTATCATGACACTTTTCAGTGAAAATAATTATGTGACCCGTTCTCTCGAAAGGGACCGTAAGTCGCGCTAGGCCAAATGGCGCTACAGGCAAAAAGAATGTTGGGGGTCAGTATGGCCGCCTGGTGGGTAGCCAACTTCAACTGCTGATATCTCTCTCAATTTTAGTCGTACAGCTTTCATTGTTATATTGAATTAGAAACTGCATAACCAGTAGATTGCAGTGATATACATATCTCAAAATTGATAATTTTCAACTTATGGTCCCTTTTGTGAGAACGGGTCACATATTGACTGATGCCATTCTGAGACACTGACTCCTCCTCACTTGGTCTCGTCTCGGCTCCACAGAGGTACACTGTACTGCACTTTCTGTTTTTGTCGTGCCTAGTTCAGGTAACCCATGAGTGTTGGGGGGGGGGGGGGGGACACCCCTCGATCACAGGAGAGGGGAGTCCGTGACTATTTCGAGCCAAACATCGTGCTTCCGTTGTCTTCCAGTCTTATCGAATTGTGTGAACACACAGAGAAGAGTGCAAATAGGTCACCCTGTGCCATTTCCAGTTCACCGTCATTCCTGTTCCACGTTGGGTTCACCGTGTCAATTACACAAGGGAGTAAACTCGGCCACGCTCCAGGAACTTTATTGCGCAGGACTACCAGCCTTCCAAAAAAATAAACGCCTCAGTAATACAGACAGCCTCGATCAGAAAAAAATGTAAAGAGCGGTTAATGCAAGACTGTAAATAGACTATACACACCATTATTTCACCCCGTAAACCCTCACATTTCCGTAAAGTTAGCAGCAGAAGCTTACTTGAACTTTGACCTGTGTCGTCTGCATAGGCCTTTGCAGTCTCAATATGAGCGTTGTACTACTCAGAAATGAAACAATTTTCGGAAATTTAATACAGACACGTAGTATATACTGAATCTAACAACATATTGTACCAGTAATACCAATATTTCGGTCTTACCATTAGTGGAGACCGGGAATGGTTTGAGCTCGACACTTCAGCGTAGCCACGTCGCCATTAGTCCGGGCAACCCATGAGTGATCGGGGACGCCACATCCTCAATTTCCTCGGCCTACGTCGCTATGTGCGATAGTTGTTTTGTATGAAGGAAGGGAAGTAACCTCTTCATTGGTTGCGTCCCGTGTCCAATGTCTAGGACACGGGAGGTTACAGAAGGTCACCTTTTAAGTTAATTAACACCTGCTAAATGAGTATGATGCGTGATTCCAGCATGGGTAATTTTGAGCAACTCCGCAATGACTCCCATCGATTTTTTTTACGTGGTGTGACAGACACCACACAGCTGAACTTTCACAGCATTACTCATTATATTTCATTTCTTTATTCAATCTTCCCCTTTCACACATTGCACACACACACACACACACACACACACACACACACACACAGAGCTGACAAAATAATTATTCAATCCTTGTAATTGTTTATTTCACTTGATATGTGTCAAAATGCATCACTGAATAATGGGATCATGTGGCATGGTACATGGAATGGTACATGTAATAGACGTTCATAAGAACAAAAGAACATAACACTGAAAACCTGAGATAAGAATATCATATTCCAGGTTCCACAAAGAACAGTCCTGATGAAGTCAAATTCTGATTGATTGAATTACCGGGCATCAAAGTTGCCTTGTTTTTCTTCAACAGCATGGCGTCAATACAAACTAAGAGCACTGTACCTGTAGAAAATATGGTCTTGTAAAAAAAAATATATATATATATATATATATGGTTTTGTATTTTTTTAAAAATGAGTCTGCCTGCTGGAAACCCAAAAGAAAACAAAATTAGACAACACTTTTTTCAAAGTTTCCAGCTGCAGGAAATTATGAGTAAAAATAATATGCACACAGGTAATCATGCCTTTGAAGGCCACCAAAACTGATACGGATGTGGATACAAACTGAGACAGACTGATAGTATGGATGAAAATACTGTATACTCATCTAACACTTGTAAAAATTACATATTTTTTATTCATGGACGGTTTGACTACATGTAACATGTCTGCTAAGCTTCATCATCTTGTCAACTTTAAAAAAATACATGTACTGTACAAAAAAAAGATTTACAAGTCAAAAACAATAACAACGCATAAATACCTTATAAAGATGGGGAAATGCATAATTGTGCAGAAAGGGAATGTTCACCAAAAGTTTCCAAAGGCCTGTCAAAGAATTAAATATTCCCCTCGTCCCAAAATGTTAGGTGTCCGTGACACACAACAACTGCATGTTGAAAAAAATTAAACTCAGAATTTCTGCTAAACAGTCTATACACTGCCATTTCTAAAATATCACAGGATCTTCTTATTAAATGCACACACACACACACACACACACACACACACACACACACACACACACACACACACACACACACACAAACTGACAGTATTTCTGTTGCTGCAGACACTAAATTGTATTTCTTGTCTCCTAAAATTAATTAAAATGAAAACTGATAGTATGTACCGGCATATCCACAAAAACAGCAAAATTTATAGACGACAGTTGTCTATAAATGTTATGAAACAGCTGAGAGTAACAAAATGAAGTTTGCGCAAACACGTAAGCCAATACTACCCATTTCTGCTGTGCTGGAACATTTAACAGAATGGTCTACCGGTACATACATCAAAATTCTTTTTGTCAAATGTTCCAGAATAAAAGCTGTGGACGGAAAGTGTGGAATGTTTACCATTGTTTTTATCACAGACTTTAACAGAAAAACAGTAACTGCATGTGCGCCTTAAACTTAAAATACAAATTAACTCTGTTGTACTTGCAAATGCACAGTGAGTAGAAACGTCTCCCAAAATGCAATTTATACAAAATCACCTGAATTATAATAATAATAGTCAAATGCACAATGCATGTGCATGTCCTGGCGTAATCTGCACATGCAACTCCGATTTTCCAAACTAAAAAAAATATGTTGTATGGGTGTAAATAAACATTAATTCTGCACATCCACCAGCACTGCACCTTTTGTATTTAATTTCTGGTTTTGCAAACTCAACAATCACACACTGTGATGTACTTTTACATCAACACATCCCTCTCATATGGGACTCTCCCAAGAAAAACTCAGAAAGTGGGAGGGTCCATTAATGCCAGGGCTCCCTAAAAGCCACAGACCTAAAGGGTCCACTGACCCCCAGTTCAAAATTTTAGGGGGTCTTTGTACCTCCACTTTCAATTTTTAAAGGGTCAGAATCATTTCTCAAGTTTTTAGTGCATGGAATTATGAATTCAGTAAATACTGCTGAACAGATGTGTGTGTGTGTGTGTGTGTGTGTGTGTGTGTGTGTGTGTGTGTGTGTGTGTGTGTGTGTGTGTGTGTGTGTGCAAAACTGAATTTTATCAACTTCAAATCTTATAATTAAATGAAGTGGGTATAATTTAGTTTTGAAAGTTGGAAACTCCGACTTTTTGCCGCTGCTCTCTGCCGACTCTGATGCGACGTCTGAATCGTAGCTATGCGACGCCGAAGTGCACCCGCTGCCGGGCGAGGGCTCGAGCCCCTCCACAACTTTTCCACTGACGAAAAAGTCCATAGTCTTTTGAACTTTAACTTTTTTCGGTGGCATGATTCGTCACAGAGAAAGTGAATCCGATCGGTAACAAGAGCACTGACTCCTGTAGTAGCCGCCGATCTGCAGCAGTAGACAGTTAACGCCTGCGAGCGTTAAACAGAACCAAAAACAGAACCGAACTGAACGCGGCCAAGGTAAGGGAGAACACTCACTCGATCACAAGCCTATAGGCGTACGCACGGTAGTGCAGAGGTAGTGCGTCAAGCTAAGCACAGATCGCGTTCATAATGCTTCAACGTACCCCCTTGAATTTTTTTTAGTACGTAAATTTTTACTTCAGTGTGTAAATTACGCACAGACGCACAGTTTAGGGAGCCCTGAATGCAAATGGGAGGGTGAGTTGGTCATGGTGTCTAAATGAGAAAAATGATGTCATTATACCTTGTGGTGGATACGACCAAAACAAATATCACAGGATCTTCTTATTAAACTCATGGGGGCATGCGCGTCTTGACACTGAAATGTACCCTCCTCTACCGATGTACAAGATGATGTACGGTGACATGAAAAACCTGCACAAGTGAACTGCCTACAATTTCTTTTCCATGATAATTGAGGTGTCAGGGTGTTCAAATTATATCAAGAGTGTTACATACTGAATCTACCTTCAGTGAATAAAAAAGGGTGGTGTTATGTAAAGTATAGTGTTTATCATGTTCAAGAACGACTTGTACATGTACTTTCAATTTATGTGTTTTCAGTTAGCCCTGAGAACACAACACATGTACATGCAATGAGAACGTTTTTCTATCAAAACTATAGACAAAATATAGTTTTAAATGATGGAAGTTACCACGATGGATGGAATGTTAAAGGACCATGCAGCACCAAAACATGCACACCACATTCTACATCCCTACTGCAGGTATAGTTTGATTTCAAAGTGCCTACAGAAACATCTTGTCTAGTCATTCACACAAAATGTTACAATGATAACCCACAGAGCACAACCATCCAAAATGCACATATTTTGATTACTGAATGCAGCTCTTGAAAAAATCATGAAATGCAAGATGTTAGCTATAATCCATCTCATTCCCCCCAAAATACATCTGTATATTCTTGTATAATTATCAGTAAGCAACAAGTATAAAGGGAAATAAGAAAATGCTCTGATATAGAAATACACATATGAAATGTCCTATGATGTGTATATGAAAATACCGTACTTCTAGTGATGGTGAAATTTATGTAGATTATGTCGAATAATCAAGTGTCCTCTTGCTGTAAAGCATCTTTGTATGTACACTGACACAGATTGTATGAGGTCTGAATCCATCCAGGATTCGGTGGGACATCTAATAAACATAGGCCAAGAGTATGATTCTCAAGAGTTACTCACAAACCATGGCTAACCACTGGCACTGATGTTTGAAGTCATGGGCAGGTCATAACGGTCAGCCTACCATTGACTGGGACTTTTGTCTGGGATCTGGGTAACTCCTCATCCTTCTACTCTCGACAGGGACTAATGTCTGGAATCGTAACTCTTGGTCCTCCTACACTTGACTGGGACTATTGTCTGGAATCAAGGGCAGCTCAAGGTCATGAACCTCAAGACCGGGGGGGCTGATGACTGGAATCAAAGTTTCAGTCGTCTACAAACAAACAAAACACGACCCACACTGTAACTCAACATTTTCAACTCATGCAGAAAGTGTGCCATATTGTCATCCAATTCCATTGTACATGCATTCTGGAAGATAGGGCACTCTGCTGCTGTTCATCTCCAAACACAAACAATGCTGCTGACAGCCTGCTCGAATGGCGCATGGCTGCACTCTCACTCCTCTGAGCTATAATTATGGAAGATTATGTAAAGGCCACACACTGACAACAATCAACAATATCACGCTTCAAATTCGTCACAGCTGCCCCCTCCGTCACCCGCAGCAGCAAGTTCATCACAATACAGTTGTATGACATCATCACTGTCCGCCCTCTGATGATGATGATGATGATGATGTCCTTTGTAGTCATGGTGGTAAAAATCAAAGTCCCCTCTGTCTGTCACCCTTTGCCGGCCACTTTTGGCCCCGTGATGCAGGCCTGCAGGGTGGAAGCTGGAACCATGACGAAAGACAAGAGACCCATCCTCTGCCTGATCCTGTTCCCACGTGACATCCCCCGAGTTACCAAGACCACTGGTTGCCGTGGCAACGCTGCCACTTGTGTAGTTCAAGGCCGGGGAGCCGTCTTCTCCTTGAACTTGGCTTGCAACCTGAATGAACAGAAATTAACAGAATATTTTTGCAACAGTGGACTAGCACAATATGAGTAAGGTACTAAGAGATCTGACTGAAAAGCACAGATCAGCTGAAGACAAAAACACCTGGCTTCAAATAATTTAAGCAGAACAGTTAGCAGCCAAAACCTTAAATAAATAAATGAATTTCCTCTGCAAAACACAGGGCATATCAAACATGATCAAGACATCTAATTCTATATAGAAAAAAAAAAAAAAAAAAAATTTCAACTATTTTACAACTGCTGGCCATTAGGCTGACTTCAGTGTATCTGGAATTTTATGCATTTAAACCACCATATAGAAAGAATAATAACATCACATTATGAAATTTGTAAAGCGATCAAAATTAGTGCTGGAAAAAAGATGTGCATAGATTAGGTGCTGAGTTGTCCATCACACATGCATGCACACACACACACACACAAACACACACACACACACACACACACACACACACACACCAAACTTTCTTCAGTAGCAGGGACCTGCAGACAATGCTGTTATGTATGAAACTCTCAAATTTTCACAACAGGCATATTTTGATTAGCTGAAATAACCTTTGTCAAGCAGATGTTAATCCTGTGAACATGCACACACTTTGATTAAACTTGAACTGGAAATTTAACATGCACTGTGAACAATCCTGTCTCAGAGGTGGTGTATATAATTATGTTACAGTGAATTTGTGTAATCAGGGATTTCATGAAATCCCTAAAATTTTCAGTAAGTTCATGTAAATACTGTTTCACTCGAGGATTTCATGAAATCCCTAAAATTTCCAGAGATTTCATGAAATCCCTGATTTCAAGGGCCAGGGACTTCAGGAAATCAACGACCCATAATTTTCTTAAGCCGAACACAGGAGTGCATCCCATTCAACTCATCTTTGAACGGTTGTTATTTTGGAGGAAGGCAAAAACACAAATTTGTGAAAGATCTGACCAAGCGAATGTTCAGTTCTACTAACGCGAATGTGGGCATGCCAATTCCATAAAGAACTACTTCCATCCCCATCCCCACCCTCGTCCCCCTTCACACACAGGCACACCCACCTATTAAAGCTTCAAATGATCAATTACAAAGTCACCTACTAGAAATCTGGTTCCTGAAGAAACCAGTGCATAAATAATTCATAAAACCCCAAGTTCTTAAAAAGATCCAATACAATTAAAAACAATCATCCTAATCTGAACTGTGCAATGGTGAGCAAATAAATCATGCATCTTTAATGAAAATTATTCTTGTTCACGAAGTAAGAAAGAACCAGTTATCAGTTATGGCCTGTGCATTGTCAGTCACTGGAGCTGATCAAGTGCATCAGCTATTTTGCCGTTAAGTTGTGTGTAGTGAAGTATAGTGTACGTGTACATGTAGCGTGCAGTGAGCGTTCACTCTGCACACCATCATTACCAACATTTCCCATCCATCCGCTCCCAGAATCAATACTGGTGTGCTAGCAGGTATAACTGATGACATCTGGAATTGTTCAAGGCTTGGTTACTATGATGACATTGATACCAATTATCTGGACACCAGTGACACAGAGACATCTCTGGCAAGACAAAAGAATCAACATGTTCTGTGTATCTTTGTCCAGGGTGAGTAAACCTGGGATTTCAAACTGACTGATATTGTGTCAGGACTTCATATCCGTCAAAGTCAAGTCAAGTCAAAAATACTTTATTTATCCCCGTAGGGCAATTCATGCGGACGAGCACAAGACACATAAAGAAGTTAAGATAAATAAATTCATATAATTGTACACTCTCTCTCTCTCTCTCTCTCTCTATCTCTCTCTCACACACACACACACACACACACACACACACACACACACACCTATCCTGCACTTGGTGACTAACCAAGCATGAGGCAACTAAAAAATATAAAAAAATATAAAAATCACAGACAAGTATCACAAGGAACTGTAACAGACAAGTATCCGTGGGAACTGTAACAGGACAAAATGTCCTAGCTGACCGTAAAAGTATACAGGACATTTGTCCTGAATATTGTCCGCTGGGACACAGAAATGAGGGGACGTATGTCCACCTTGGTTAGGAAGTAATCGATGTCCAATGTGCATATGAAGCCCTCGTGTGTCCTGGTGGTTTTCAAGGATGCATCTTGTCAGAGGGTAAAAAACACTTGTTGCTAAAGCCCTTACAACTTAGTCAGTAAGGAGGTTGAAGAAATGATTCTCTGACTCTGGCAATCTTCCTCCTACAGAGTATTACAATTTGTTGTTAATATTCCCTACCCTCAGAAACACTCCAACCCACTCCACCAAAAAACTCAACAGAAACAAGAAACACAACAAAACCCCTCCCACAATGAAAGCCACCTTGAGCATTTGCAAACACAAAATATCAGTTGTGAGCGATCTATGGACAAAATCACTCACCTCTCTCTCCCTGTTATGCTGAAAGTCCTTGACCAATTTGTCGAGCGTCTGTTTCTGGGCCGCCAAAGAATCTGCGCGTTGCTGAAGATGGCGGTTCTCGTCCTCCAAGTAGCTCGCCCGGACTTGCAACATAGACAGCGCGCGCGACTTGTCGCGGATCACCTCCTCCTGTTCCGTCAACCTGCAACATGTCCAGCGCACTGTGGGCGCGTCACTCAAGGCTCATTACCCACACCAAGGGAGGCAAGCAGAAAAGAAGGGGAAGTAAGATATATGAGGACCTACATGGTAACAGTGTAACAGCAGTACAGGTCAGCTTCAGCATAGTGTAGTCTTACTCTTAACCCCTTGCTTGCCAGCGTATTCAGCCGCTAGCTTGAATGCATTTGCCAGGAAATTATTAATTAGTTGATTAGAAAGAAAATCTACAACTTATGCTGTAAAAGATCACCTGGCAAAACCTAGCAAAACCCATACTTTTCGGAAAGAAAAATGAATAACGAATTTAACCAACTTATTGTTTCCAACATTCTTTTTTGCTTGGAGGCTTTTTTGCATGTGTAATTACGGATTAATTAATCAATTAATTCTGTCGTGATGGCAGTTTTGGGGGTGGCTCATCATGGCAAAGATGTCCGTCATAATGGCAGGCAAAGGGTTAGAGATCAACAAGAGGAATGTAATAAAGGCCTCTGCATTATTTTGGTATTAATCATCTTAATCTTTGGGAGACACAAATGGACATTACGAACGATTTTGCAGTAGCATGTTATATTGAAGATGAACTGTAGCTACATTTTAGGAGCAACAAACCTGGTGTGATACGCTAGAGGTGACCTTGAAAATTCACCCACCACACACACACCAGTGTGTTCTCTTGCCTGGTTTATAGCAAATGGCCTATGACAATCAGTCTCCTCCTCCTACCCTCACCTAAAACATCCTACTATGAAGGGAATCTTTTCATTTGCTCATTTATGTGTGTGATTAATCCAGAGGAAAGATGGAAAAAGAAAAGGGCAGCACCATTCAAGCAGAACAATTCCGTGTAACAGAATAGTGAGGATGAGGAAAGACTTTAATGCAGTGTTAGAAATGCGCAAACTGCATGTTTAAGCAACACTTTTGAAATGCACTGCGCTGTTCTGTGTAAATGAAGGGAAGAAGAGAAAAGTTTGTTTAATTCCGATTATCATTCTTTCCCTTTGTAACAGGCCAATTGTTTATCAACAGTTAAGCACATCAGCAGCATGAAAAAGAAAACGAAATCATTGATTTTAACACAGCAAAGCAATAAAGAAACAATAAAGAGATAATTAATGAAAGTATTTGGCTGGCCTTTGTCTATGTCGATAAAATCAAAAGGAAACACAGTAGGCAAAAATGTAGGCGCACCCAAATAAACTAGCATCTCTCAGTGGAGGTTTTTTATGCTGATACAGTACATAGAATAAGTAATGTGTGTGAAAACAAAAGGAACCAATGAAGAGGAGCGCTCAGCCATAGCAAAAAAAAAAAAAAAAAAGTTCAAGTAGGTTTTGGTTTTTTTACATTTATTTTTTGGGCCTGATGCGATCCGCATGCAACTGAGGTTAAAAAAAAAACAAAAAAAAACTAGCATCTCTGCAATAAATAAAAATCCCCCCCCCCCATCTCCCCTCCCCCCCAGCTGTGGTAAACCAAAGCAAACAAAAAGTCAGCGAAAGGTTTCACTTGCTCCGCTAAAAACAGGAATAATCATGTTACAAGTATTTAACCTTCAAGCACACCTACACCAAAAATCACAATACTCAAACTACAAACTAAACTAAACTACAGCACAAAGTACACTGTAAACTAACAGCTGTAAGTAGCAGCACTAGAGTGCACCTTTCCTATCCTATTTCATCATAGCTGGCATCATATGAGAGTTGTTAAAGCACTAGCTACAGACTATTCTGACCATCTATTCTAATCTGTCCATTTGCATTTAAGTGCAACACAGCAATTTTCCAGAAAGTGTGACCAACCAGTTTCTTTTCCTAAAGGCAACCATCACCAATGCAGTACATGTGTAGTTTCTTTTTGCCAAAGACTCGTGTACAACTGTAGAATTTTTTGTGCTTTGTGAAATGAGACAGGGGTAGGGGAGGGAGGAGGGGTGCCGGAGGAGGGGGGTGGGGGGGTTGCACATGTCCTTTTCCCTGGTGCACAAAATCTGACAGTAATGACATAGTGGTAAATATCACAAGGAACTGAGTGTGCATTGTACATGAGTGTGGACAGTGTCTTACTAGTCTCACAGTAACTACGTAAAATGTTCGCAAAAAGCACCAACAAAAACCTATCAAAACTGAATGACATGACAAACATGACCCAACTACAGTATATCAAAACCATTCTATCTTTGCCCATTTTCACCAGTGCATGGTCACACAACTGCAGACGTGCTTTTAAGTGCTAACACACATAGCAAGTCATCACCATATCCATGGAAGACTTCAATAAAACGAAACCAAAACACAGAGATGAAGGTTAGAGACATGCAAGTGAATGGAAGTTACGGCAATTACAAGGTCTAAACCATAAACCCAAGACAATAGAAAACCCCTGACTTGCGCTAGTCTGCACACTCAAAACTACTGCGGTTGGTCAGTTTAAAAAAAATACAGAACCAATACATACCTGTAATAATATCCCGTTCTCAGGTTTTGGAGACAATGGAATGACAGGCAAGGAAAGAAAGGCAGTTAGTCAGGGATTACAACTGACACCCACAAAAAAGTCTGTAAACTAATGCATGTTCATTCTACGCACAAATTAAGGAAAAATTGTACATGTCTGCCTCTTTCTCTGTGGGATTCAGGTTCTGGAGAACAAGCTACTCACACTTCTAATGGATTGATTGTGTGCACATGCTAAGCTGCTGTGCTTGTGGGAGAAAAAGAATGACATTAACTTACGACAAGATATAAATTTTACATTGTATGCACATGTACAAACACGTCTTTTTCTGCCACCCTTTTCTCCCATCTCCAAACAACCTCACTCAAAAATCATGATTGCATTATTGAGAATGTATGCTTTGAAATGTTCATGCCCCCTCTTTTCATAACCTTCAGGCAGTCCTGCGTTCGAAGGAAACTTCTTCTTCTTGTAAAATCTACATTACAATGACGTGGTAATGTACAAGCTGATCTGTTTACCAAATCTACATTACAATGACGTGGTAATGTACAAGCTGATCTGTTTACCAAATCTACATTACAATGACGTGGTAATGTACAAGCTGATCTGTTTACCAAATCTACATTACAATGACGTGGTAATGTACAAGCTGATCTGTTTACCAAATCTACATTACAATGACGTGGTAATGTACAAGCTGATCTGTTTACCAAAAAATGAGGAAACTACTCTAACCCTTTAAGTGTATGTTTTATATATGACACTGAGCACAGTGACTGTTCTCTGATGTGAGGACTGATTTTACAACCAGTTTTTCAATCAACCATGCAACTTAACTTGCAGAGAAGAATACAAATCAAAGTCACCAAAGCCACATGACACATACACAAACAACTCAACACACCCCCATACCAAGCAAGCACAGAGAGAGAGAGAGAGAGGAGTTGGGTGATGAAAATGGGACAGAAACAAAAACATTTTTGCAATAACTGTGCGATGACTCATTGTCAGACTCTCATGAAACAAGCATCATGCCTAGAAACTTCCAGCTTGCTCGTGAGTACCTGTGAACACTTAGTCTGTACCATTCTGTCTGAGAATGACAAGTGATTCTGTGATGAAAAATGCATTCCTGCTGCCAGCAAAACATGTTTTCAAAAGAAATACATTATGTGACTGCTTTCGAAACAGAGGGTGTCATGCGAAACTCTGAATTTGAATCTGGTACATACCAACAATACTGCTTGCTGCAACAATTTATATGCACTGCTCTGGGTCAAAAATATGTTTTACTTAATGAGGTAATGGCAATGATTTGTATCCCTATGGTTCTACAGATGTACATATCTCCTAGCATCTTCATGTTATGATATACAGATTACTGTACAAGAAAAGTAAACATGATTAAGAATACAAATTCATTGTCATTAAAATCTAGCTGAGTAAAATATGGACAAAAATAGGGTCATCTAATAGGGATCACACATATGAAAATGCTACAAAGGGAAAAGTTATACAGACTACAGGTACTTAAAAAAGATTAATGAAATACAACTGTACAAGCTTTGCTACGTCAATTCAGGTTAGAATTCATGTTCATCACTTAGTGACAACAAAAACAAAACTTACTGAGTGATGAGTTCTCGTTTCTCGTCCAAAAGGTGTTTGTAGTTGGAGTCCATTTTCTCCTTCCATTCTAGTTCCTTGTGCAGGGCTGCCCTCGTCAGCCGCAAGTCATCATCCATGTGTCTCATGTGCTCCGTGTATTTGGTGCGTTCCAAGGAGTAAAACTCTCTGCAACCAGAGCAAAGCCACTTCAAGTGAATGACAGAGAATCGTAATGAGTGATAAGCCACAAGGGTACACTCAGCAATCTCCATGTAACATCGCCACTGGTGGAGCAGTGAATGATTGGTAGCACAAGTGCCTTCCATGTACCTTTTTTTTTTTAATTTAATTTTTTTTAATGATTTTTTTTTCTTTTGCCTTTGTCCATGACCCTCCTCAGTTAAGTTACATAGTATGCCTGTGTGTGTGTGTGTTGTGTGTGTGTGTGTGTGTGTGTGTGTGTGTGTGTGTGTGTGTGTGTGTGTGTCCTTTTGTCCACCTTTTTGCTTTTGTTTGTTGCTGTCTTGTTTTGTTTTTTAATTTCTCTATGAAATGTGTGTATGTCAAAAAAGAAAATAATAAAAAAAAAGAAAAAAAGAATGAGATCGCAGAGGTTGGTAACTATTGTTAATTTGATCCACAAACAGCGCTGGATTCACATTGTACTGTTGGTCCTCTGCCTTTTGGTCAAACTTGCCTTGTCCTTACCTCGACTCGCTGACTTGCGAGGTCAGAGGCGGCTGCTATACATTCCTGAACATGAACCAAGTCTGTCCACATGTACTCAACAGTACTTTGTTCGTAAACGTCAAGTTGTTTTGGCGAATGCTTTTAACAAATTCTTTTTGCTCAAGTTTTCATCTTGTGATTTTTACGTCCAGGACAGTCTGGTTTACTGGGATGGGCCACAGATAATCATTTAACAGACATAATGCCCTTAATTACGTTAATTAAGAGTGTAACGTGTCTCAGGTTTCACACTGTCTGGTAATCATGGTGTCAGTGGTTTTTTTGCTATCTGTGTGTAATGGGGAGAGACAAGGGAATAAATGATACGGTACATTGTGACTGTGAAAAAAACAACAAAAAAAAACATCACCACTGGTGATGACATCAGCAGTCCAGATATCTACAAATCTTTTGTACATGTACCTACAAAATCTGCTGCTTCTTTTTTGTCTTTTTTTTTTTTTCTCAAAGATGTACATGGACAAGTTTTCAACTTTTTTTCCAAAAGGTCTGCCCAAGAAAAGTGCCTTACAATATGTCTGGTTTGGATCTGTCAGTTACAAGGTCAGTGTCAGGTATGGATAGCAGAATGGGTGTTGATTGTAACAATGGTAGAAATTATTTCATTGCACCAGATGTGTCTAAGGGTCTGCCACACAGTCGACGGATGAGACTTTGGTGAAAAACAAAACAAAACAGTGCAACAAACTGAAGCCATGAAACTCGCAAAAACAATCCATGAGTTTAGATGTTGGTGAGAGTATGAGAATAATGGTTAACAAAACCTCACACATTCATCAATGAGATGGTTCAATGACCAGACTATCCGCACACAGTTAAAACAGATGATGATATTCACAAAATGTTTTGACAAGGAGGCACTCAAAAAGAAAACTTGACTGTTGTTTCGAATTATTCTGTGAAGACATGACTGGCGATGTAGCATCACAGTGGCAGGACAGTGTCTGAATGGTAAGCATCAATTTTGCACTTGGTCATCCAACAACAAACAAAGATCAGTAAAGCATATCTTCCGCTGATTCGTTTTTGTCATTGCAACTTTGAGCAATAGCAGTGCGGTGGACAATATGTATTCCTGACTACTCCACAAACATCAAGCAAAGTGTGAAAACTTGTGAAGCTTACCGGTATTTCTTTCTGCAATGCCTCATCCTCACAACACTCTGTCTCATCACTCCTGGTCATATCAACTTGTTAAAAACAAGCAACGCTAAAGAAATCTATCAAGAAGTGATAGTACATGTATATTCAAGGCTTAAAACAGTCCATGATCCAAAAGGAGGAAATAGTGAGCAGCATTTAGTGATGAAGTGGCAGAGCCACAAGCACGCACCTGCAATGCATATATGCGTTATGTTGGGGGTGTTCCCCCCCCCCCCCCCAAAGTTTTTTTACAGTCCATGATCCAAAAGGAGGAAATAGTGAGCAGCATTTAGTGATGAAGTGGCAGAGCCACAAGCACGCACCTGCAATGCATATATGCGTTATGTTGGGGGTGTCCCCCCCCCCCCAAAGTTTTTTTACAGTCCATGATCCAAAAGGAGGAAATAGTGAGCAGCATTTAGTGATGAAGTGGCAGAGCCACAAGCACGCACCTGCAATGCATATATGGGTTATGTTGGGGGTGTTCCCCCCCCCCCCCCCAAAGTTTTTTTACAGTCCATGATCCAAAAGGAGGAAAAGTGAGCAGCATTTAGTGATGAAGTGGCAGAGCCACACATACGCACGCACCTGCGAACTGCATATATATATGCGTTATGTTGGGGGTGTTCCCCCCCCCCCCAAAGTTTTTTTAATTAGACTAAAATCTGCGCAATTTGGTGCTTTTTGTCATTAATTTAAATGCTTCAGCAGAAGAGACACTTTCTGGGGGGAGGCAAACATTTAGAATCTGTGCAAATTGGTGTGGCTGGGAATGATTTTAAGTGCTTCAGAGGAGGAAACACTTTCTGCAGGAAAGAAACTTTTTCGCTGAAGGCGGAAATCTGCCAATTGGTGGAAGATTTTAAGCCTTGTATATTCCAAGATAAAACAGCCGACTGCAAACCAATTTCTCACCTGTCAGGACTTTTGGGATTATCCTTAGCAATCAGTTCCCTGGCCAGGAGTGACAGAGTTCATGTATTAAGTGATCTGCTTGATGGTAGATGTTTGAAATAAAAAATTTTCCAAGCAACATGCATGGATCATCAACCAAATAAGTCGACCACTGGTCAGAATGAGACCTTACCTGGCCTTCATGAGTTTGGCTTTGGTGCGTTGCTTGCGCTCCTCGTATCGCTGAAGATCGATGTCACGACGCTCGCTGGTGGTCAGCAGTTCATACTGAAGGGTCTTCACCTCTGTCTGAAGACGTGTGATCTGATCCATCAGACTCTGACGGCTTGACTCGGACATTTGATGGTGCTGCTACACATGTGGGATGAATCAAACAAACTTGAGTCAGCTAAATGCAACAAAAATTAGTGCGGCACAAGAAGAAGAGCTAATTAAGCTGCAAACAGACTAGGGAAGACCTTCACATTAACCATACACAGACCTTACAGCATGTTTACACCCACCCCCCTGCCCCCCATACACATACAACAAACACACCCTCCCCTCCCAAAAATCGCTGACACTTCACACAACCAACTCTCTGATCTAATTCAGCTGAGAGGAGATGGCCAAATTCTGCACAAACAGCTATCCATTTGGTTTTGCTGTAAAGAGACATCAACGGTACACTGTTTCAGCGTTGTAATCCAAACTTTCAACCACATCTGCCCATCCTGACCACACTGACCATGTAGCCAGCCAACATCCTCATGAAATTATTCCAACCATTCAGAAAGTATTCACCACTTGGTAGGAGCTGTCGTTGCGTTCTTGCATGTCGCTCAAGCGTGACTCCAGGTCAAGGATGGTGTGCTGCAGTTCCTTGTTCTCCATGGCGACCTTGTTCTCGCGCTGCTTCAGTAGCGACACCTGGTGCTTCAGTTCCGCCACAGTCTGGTCCAACAGTGTCCTGCAAGACATGAAGTGCAAGTCAGCAAAATCTTTGTCTACCGGTTAGATGGTTGTATGACCAACGTTTAACATCTACCCCACAATACTGACAGCAGATGGCAACTCATTCTGCGGACCAAAGCCGGTTACTACGCTCCCACTCCGCAAATTAGCTAGCCACATGTTCAACCCCCACCCAGCACAGGCTCCGAAATTTGCTCGCTAGGCTTATTAGAGGCGTTTTGCTGGTAAAACAGTTCTTTCGCTGAACTCTGAGGAGCTACACATGAACATTATAAAGGAGTGATCTGATTGCTACGGGTGATGTCAGAGATGAGAGGTCACCAAGCAGACTTTGCCTGTCCATTCCAGTTGCATCTGCAGATCCATATTTCTGTGAAAAATATTCCTCTAGCTCATGTAACTCCCGGTATTGCTGCTGCAGTGCTTTGGGCTATGTGGCAAACATTATGCCATCCAATTCTGACATGTCCAAATTTTTGTGAGCCACACTGACACCCAGTACAAAATCTTTTCATGCTAAAGGCAAGGTTTCAATGCATTTAGCACCATGCATCCACTGAATCACATCACTATCACACTGATCATTAAAAGCAAAAGACACATGTACCTCTGCAGCTTCTCCCCTTCCAACTGGTTGCGGACGGAGGCGAGTTGTTGGGACTTTTCCGACAGCTCCGACTGACTCATCTCTGCCTGCTGCAGTTTTTGCTCTGCGGTTGTTGCCTTGGCAACCATCAAGGACAGTTCCTGCTCCAGTTCTCTGACCTGTGACACAAAATAACAGGCATTTCAGAGTCTGTGTGTAAATGAACACCAAGACAAAGGTTTGGGTTTTGTTTGGCACTCTAATCTGACCATTAACGTGAAGGATAAAAAAGTCCAATATTTGATTTCAGTTTTAATGAATATACGTATGGTATGGTATGACTTCTCCTCCTTGCACATATCCATCTCTTCTGAAATGCTCATGACACTGCAGGGCTGGAGGACAAAGCAGTGAAAGCCTGCTGCTGCTACGAAATAATTTATGAGCAAACCTCCACCTAGCTGCTATTCACTCTGGCGTGGGTAGCAGTTTTTCTGTTTTCAACGCCACGGGCCACTCTCTACAGATCTTTAAAAGATGAACGTGGGGCTTTTGGCGTGTACACTTGATACTTGTGCGTGCATGTGTACACGAGGGCAGGACAGGCACCATAAACATCTGCAAGTGATTTTGACTCGATTTGGAAAGGAAAAATCCATCCAAATTCCTGCCCACCAGGGATGCGAACCAGGCGGCTCAGGATCCAAAGTCGGATACCTTAACCACTAGATCAAATCCCCTTGTCCAAGCAAAAGCACATGCAGGAGTGGAGCTGGACAAATGATGACCAGCTTCCCCTTCTCTCACTGCACTAGTGGAACAAGAAAGATATACCAAAACATGTACATGTACATTTGTGTCAGCGTGGAAACTGACCAGTAAGGCAGAAGTAGAAAAATGTCAATGTCATCATTCCATGTCTGGAATTATAAACTACATGTATAACTACAAGCACTACGCAAGAGGCGCCGAAGTATGATCCTCAGAACGGAGCAACTTTGACCGACGAGAAAATGATAATAATAATAATAATAGTATTGTATAGGCGCTTTTCCCAATTTCATGAATCGGCTCAAAGCGCCGCGAACTGAACCCAACACGCACGCTCACGTGAATCACACGCATCCTCTCACACACTGGACATAAACACATTACAATCACGTGGTGCGAAGGGTCAGCTCAGCTATTTAAATTTCGGAATTTAGAATTGCATTTATTTTTTCAAATTTAGTGGGCTGAACATTTTCCAAAGAAATGATATATATAAGCTGCAACTAGTGCAAGTAGCACTGCACGCAAATACAAGTACATTTTGTGTTAGACTTGAAAACGCACCACATAAACACAGAAACATACACCAAGACCAGATGCCAGTCACTCACACTGCAGGCAAGAAACTGTCAGTGTTTCACACATCAAGACAACTAGCAGCATGGTCATGTGCTCAAGTCATAAAATCAGCTGCAATCCAAACTGGTTTCCTTGTTCCGCTATTTATACACACAAAGCATCAAACAACGAAAACCCGCACACAAACGTTTATTCAGCAGTTAAAAACACAAGGTTTGAAGTGATTTCAGTGAGTCTCTGATCCAAACGACAAACCACGCCTAGAGCTCGACACTGTGCTTGTGCATTTGCTTCATGCACTTAGTGCACCTCCGTTTGGCTGTTTATCAATCAGCGACACTTTTGTGCATTGCTGCTGTCACACTGCAGTGAAGGTTGGTAATGAAAATTGGGTGCAATCAAATATACAACTGTGCAATTTAATCCTGAAAAACTAGTGATTCAAGTGAACAGATGTACCATACTAAAATATGCAGGTGTGTGCCTCATAGTTCACAAAAGAATTTACAGGAGTTACTCCTACAGGAAATTTTGTAATTTTTTTTTTTTTAAGACTACCACGCCACATTATGAACTTAACAGTAAGACATGCAGTGATCATCAACCGGATAAAATCATTAGAAAGTGAGTGACGACAGACTCCAAGCTGGAAGTATTTTACTCAAATCTACTTGTTTCACACAGTGTTTGTGCTTTTGTGTGTTTGACATACATGTAAAATAAATTTTTAACACACAGAGATACAGCAATACAAAATGAAACAAACAAAAACCCCAAACACAACAAAACTACACGTTGCAATCAATAAGCCATACAGCCCCCCATCCATGCACAGTGCTGGGCAAAGATATATATAATTAGGTCGTCAACTTACAGCAGTTTCAGAGAAGTCCTCCTAACAGCAAGGATTCATGGGAACCATTTCACAAGTTTAAATATACATTCGACATAAAGTTAACAATAAACTTACAATCAAAAACTTCACAATAATCTTTATGTTGTTGCTGCTGCTTTTTTGTGTTTTTTTGTGTGTTTTTTTGTGTGCTTTTGTTTTGTTTTTGTTGTTGTTTGTTTTCAGGGGTTTTTTTGTTTTTTTTCCAGATCCTTAATGCTCTGCGCATAAGATTCTTTTCTTTGCTGTTCGTAACAGAACAAGGCTAAACAAAGAAGTAATGAATAGTCAGTCCCTAGGAGAAACCAAACAGGAGAAAAAAAGAACCAGACAAATAACACGCATGTAATACATTCACAGCGATTGCGCAAACTCTTCTGCACACAAGAATTTGCAGAAAAGGGTCCAATCAATTTATTTCATAAGTATCTTACATGTTTTTCAGCGCCTTCAGCACGGCCCTGCCATTCTCGTAGCGAGCTCTGTAGACTGGATTCCTTCTGCGACAATGTTGTTTCCAGCTGGCGTACAGTGGAGGATTTCTGTGGGATAAAAAGACAAGAACAAATTACTTAACACTGTGCATTGGTACAATAGCCATGAATATCGAGACGCAGCCAGCTGACACATGTAATTTTTTAGTTCCTACACTTTTCTAGTTTTAAAAACTTTTGTGGTGCGGAAATGCTATAGGCTTAAACTTGAGTAATACCCGACAACAGCTGAATTAAATAACAAAAGGCAAATATGGATCCCACATGAGGTCTGTCCAGTGATCAATATGTCATTCTATCTGCCAAAAGTATCATTTTGAATATTTTCAAAAAAATCACACCCTGTCAAGGTCTTCCTCAGCTGTCTTCTTCCCACTTTCTAGGCTCGCATTTCTCTCCATCAGCATTCGCACCTGGCTCCACACCTGGTAAAAGACACACACAAGCTTCACAGAATCTGTACGGTTGAAAACAAAGCTGCACAGGGCAAATATTCCAATTCCCTTTTAAATCTAATGGCAACGCTATCAGGTGTGAATCCATTCTGATTCTATTCACCACTCCAGGCAAATTTCCCCTGGAGGACAAGAAAGTAGTTTGAATTTGAATAAACCGAGAACATAAACTGGCACCCTTGCTTGCATAGTTCTTTGCCAGTCAATATGTAAAAGTCTTCAATAATAACAACTGTGTACCGTGTGGGCGCTTTTCCCCAATTTCTTGAATCGGCTTAAAGCACTGCGAACTGAACTCAACAGGCACGCTCACGTGAATCACACGCATTCTCTCACACACTGGACATGAACACATTACAATCACCTGGTGCAAAGGGACAGCTCAGCTTCAGTTTCGGAATTAGAATCGCATTTGTTTTCAAATTTTGTGGGCTGAACATTGCCAAAGAAGAGGGGAAAGCCATAGTATCTGGAGAGAACCCCCGATGATCAGCCCGAATGAACGGTGCCACACACAAGAAGGAAAAATTCTTCGCCCCGAGTGGTACTCGAACCTGACCTCTCACATTGGTGGCAAAGTCTCTCAACCACTAGACCGCCGACCGCCCCACAATACAACTTAGTGTTCATTTCTTATGTACAGAATTTGCTATTGTAAATACCAGGAATAAAACACAGCCAAAATACCAACCTTTGTCATTTCATGCTCTAGTGTTGTGTTCCTGTTTTCCACATCGCTGCGTGTCTTAGACTCTGACATAAACTGTGCCTGCAGTCGATCGATAGTTGTCTGGGCTCGTGATGCTTCCCGCCGCAGCTCAGTGATCAGCTGCAAGCAGACATCAAACACTCATGCATATACACTCCAAGGTTTGAGGATAGGACATTAAGATGTAGAATAAGCCTGCAAGTGCTAGGTTTAGATAGTGATCATTCTCACAAGCCACCATCAGTCTCTGACTTAGCTTGGAAGGTTTCGAAGACAGTGAGAAAAAAAAAAAGCACTGAGCAAAGCCTAGTAGACAAGTCGAAATGGTTTTGTCAGTATGGCTAACAACCAGCAAAGCAGCTTACAATGAAACATATACCCATATTTCACTCTTAATATTCATGCTGTTTTTCTTATTACCTGTTCTTTCTCCCTAAGCTGGTTCTGGGCTTCTCGGGTTTCAGCGGATGCCACAGCCAGTTTTTCAGCCATGGTGTCTGACTCTCGCCTCAGCTGCTGCCGCACCTCTTTCAGCTCTGCTTCCAAACGCATGACCATGGATTCATACTTGGCCTGCACAGCACACAAAACAGAAATGATATAAACTCAGGCTCCACTGCCATGGTCCAAAGGGGGGGGGGGGGCGCACAAGCAAGAGAGACCATCTTGCAGCTAGGCAAGGATAGTGGAGCTGCGCAAGCAACAATAACTATCTTGCGCAAATAAAGGGAGACAACACAAACAGATAAATAGTTTTGAACACTATCAAACACAAATCACCCTCAACATACAGACAGCCATACTGTCGCAGATGCGAATAAAATAAAATGTACAGCAAGGATTGGCGCAGTGTTCTGGTAGCCTGTTGTGACTGCTGAAACAAGGTTTTCAAAGCAGATTTTGAAGGTAACCACGGAGTGCAAGTGCCTGATCTCAGAGGAACGCGAGTTCCAAATCACTGGGCCAAGATGTGCAAAAGAACTGAGCTACTAACCGACTGGCCCAGGTTGCTGGCCTCCAGTTTGAAGACAGACGACTGGTGATCCTGCAGTTCGTCGCGCAAGGTGCGTATGTGTTTGTTGGCTGCATTCAAATCCGCCTCCAGCTGCTCTACATACCGGGCACTTTGGTGATGTGAATCTAACGACACAGGAATAAAATACTACACACTTAGAAATATGAAAACATTCATAACAAATGTGAGTTTCCTTTTTTACTTTCTCATTCTGGGTACTCCTGTGGGAAGGGACGACGGTACACAAAGAAGGAAACAGGAGGGTGGGTGGTGGTTTGGGGGTTTAACGTCCTTTCCACAACATACAGGTGATATTAAAGACAGGGGTAACGATGAAAAAGCCAGCACAAATATTTGGCCCCTGCCAGGATACGAACTCACGACCCAAGCATTAGAAGCCCAACGCTCTACCATTCGGCCACCCCGGCTCCCTGAAGGAAATAGGAACTAAACAAGAAAAAATATGTTATGTAATATACTGAAACACTGACCAACCTGTATTTCTCAGTTTCTCTTTGTCTAATTTCTCTTTCAGCTGCTCACACTGGTTGACAGAATCAGCCAGCTGAAACAAAATATATGATCACATTTCACCACAGGCATGGTAAGGAAAGAAGCACTTGTGGAGTGGCATTAATCTCTGAAGACTGATGAACTTTAAGGGATCTTGGGGACAATGATGATGGAAAGAAAAATTATTTGAAAGATAGAAGGAACAAGAATAGCAATGAGTTGTATGTGGTTTCGACAGGTTATGTGTATACGCACATGTGTAGTTAGTTCATGATTAGTTCAGTTAACCTTCTGTCAGTATAGCCAAGGGCTCAACAGCCTTTCCGTTGACGTCTTTTGTCTGAGTTTACTTTTCTATTCATTGTGTGCTGTAACGTTGTTTTTTTTAAAATTATTGTTTGTTTGCGGGGTTTTCTTGTTTGTTTTTGTCTTTGTATTGTGACAATGGCTTTTTTGTTTTGTACCATGTTCGTGTGTCTTTTTGTGTCAAATATGCTAATTTATTTTTATTTTTTTTTAAATTGCAATGAACAAGAAAGCTGCTTACTGTCCTGATTCATAAACACTTTCAGGATAAGAGTTTACAACTGAGGAGTTGGGTTAAAATACATGTGATAAAACAGTTTACTAATTCTGTGCTGCACCTTCTTTGCCAGTTCACTGTTGTCCTGCTCCAGCTGTCTGACCTTGGAGTCCATGACCTTCACCCTCTCCAACTGATGTGTCTTCTCCTCAGAATCACTCTGCGAAGTTTCCCTCAGGTACTCCAGTTCACGGTTCAGCGATTCCATCTCCTGCTTCACCGAACCCATCATGGCCTGTTTGTCCTGCAGCTGTGACCTGGCCACTAAAAGAGCACCTTGGCTTTCTTTCAAGTCACGGTTCAACGATTTCACAGAATTTTCCATGTCCTGGAACCTCTGAGAGTCCACCTCTTTTTGGAACACAAGAGTCTTCAGCTCATTCTGTGCCTTTTTCACTTCGGCTTTGGAAGCAGCACACTCGTCTTCCAGGATGGAGATTCTTGTATTGGCTGAGTTGAGGTCGTTCAGCGAATCCTGAAGCTTCTTGTTGGCTGACTGCAGCGAAGATTCAAGCTCCTTGAAAAAGTAATTGCAAGCTTGGATTACCCTACGTTAACAAAAATCATGGCCTTATCACTATGATTCAAGTCAGTTGTACTTAAACTCTCGTCCCTGCTTCTGATCCTTTTCTTCTTTTTTCTCTCCACCCCCCCCCCCCCCCTCCACCAAATTTGTAAAATAAATGCAATTCTGAATTCCAAAATTTCATAGCTGAGCTGACCCTTCGCACTACGTGATTGTAATGTGTTTATGTCCAGTGTTTGAGAGAATGCGTGTGATTCACGTGAGCGTGTGTGTTGGGTTCAGTTCGCGGCGCTTTGAGCTGATTCATGAAACTGGGTAAAGCGCCTATACAGTACTCATTATTATTATTATTATTTTTATGAACAGCAAAGTGGATCATACTAGGTGTACACACCCAACCAACACCAAATTACAGACTGAATCAGTTACACGTCACAGGGTAATTTTTCATAAGACTGAAACGTTTTGAGGTATGGAGTGGGTCAGGTCACTTATCCACACAGTTCTACAGCAAATCCAACTCTCAGATTTAATTACTCCTATGCTGTGAAAGATAACATCAAGTGACTCTATTCATGCATTCCCTGGCACGACCGGCCCCTTACTGGGTCCTCCGTCATGGACTACCCACCTCCACACTGACGGCACCATTAGCAAGTTGTGTGGCCTGTTCCATGGCTTGCACATGCTGCTTCATCATCTCAGATTTAGCAACTTCAGCTTCTGTGACTGCCTGCAGTAAACAAACAAAAACATATTAAGCACCCATGCAGGCAGAGTAGATGACTCTTACTCCCATTAGCTTGAAGCTGATAAGGGGAGCCGGGGTGGCCGAATGGTAGAGCGTTGGACTTCTAATGCTCGGGTTGTGAGTTCGTATCCTGGCTGGGGCCAAATATTTGTGCTGGTTTTTTCATCGTTGCCCCGTCTTTGATATCACCCATATGTGGTGGAAAAGGACGTTAAACTCCCAAACACCCACCTGCACCCCCCGAAGCTGATAAAGAACAAAATACATACTGACTTGGTTCCATGTGCCTGCGTTGGTAAACTACAATCAACATTTGGCGTTATTTGGCTGGACTGTAATCAGTTCAATCATAATTTACGCTGACAGGAGTCCCATGGTCAAACTTTTAAAAAGTCTGTTTCCTGGTTCTGCAGTCCAACACAAACACCAGTATGCATCCAGAACACAGAACTGTTTTATTTTGTCAATCCCACCTGTTCATATTTCTGCTGGAAGGTCTGCACCTCATCCTGAGCAGCAAACAGGTCATCCTGCAGTTTCTGCATCCTAGCTTCTATTGATTGCACCTACAAAAGAAACGAGACAATGTAAAGCCAAAAGTTTAAAAGCAATCAAACAACCCTTTTTCGGGATGAAAGTTTTTGAAAATTAGACTTAAATCTTTGCAATCTGAAGCATTTTGGCATGATGTTAAGTGCTTCAGAGGTCGAAACACAGTTTTTGTGGGGAGGAAAATTTTTAGCCAAAGGAGGAAGTCCACAAAAGAGTGGAAAAAGAATCAAAAGAATTTCTTTCCTTTATACAGTTCCTCGACAAGAAGGAACAACACGAACTTCAACAAATGCAAATGACAACGGAAGGTGAGGTGGAAAACAAAACAAAAGCACAAGGAGTATCTTTCCTTTCGTTCTGAGAATCACCGACGAACTGACCTTGGTCTTCATGCTGTCTTGCAGTGTGTCGCTGTCAACTTTCACGTCATCCAGAGTCTGTTCCAGCTCCTGCACCTTGAACTCCAGGTCACAACGTATCTGTCTCTCTTTCAACACCTCCCCACGCACTGCTGTCATCTCCTCCCCGTGATCCCTGTTCAAGTCCGCTACCTTCCTCTCCAGCTCGATCCTCTGCTTTCTCTCATCCTCAAAACTGTCCGCCAAGCGAGTCTTGTCTGCGAGCTTGATTTCCAAGTCTCTCACTTTATGCTCGAGTTCCGCCTTGGCTCGCGCCTCCTGCTCCAGGCTGTTTTTCAGCTGCAGGCTCTCATGCAGGCGTGACTCGGTGAGGGAGAGCTGCTCGGTGAGGGACGATTTCTCTGTGAGCTGTTCCTCATGAGCGAACTTCACTGCTTGCAGTTCCGTCAGAGCGTGCTGCAGCTTCAGCCTCAGGTCGTCGATCTCAGCAGTAAACCTGTCGCCAGAGGATGTCTCGGTGAACACAATAATTTTGGACTGACCAAAGGGTACAGGAGAGAAACTAAGAAAAGGCAGCTGGCATAAACAGAGAATATTCACTTACCTCTTTTCAGATTCTGAATGTGCTTTCTGTGTGGATTGCTGAAACAAACAAAAAAAAAAAACCCTAAATTTATTACTTTTCCCTTCATTTCTGTTGTTACAGCTCATTCGCTTGGTTTCTACAAATGAGGAGAAAAAGAAAAGAGTACTAGTCAAATAACCTTTTCAGCCTTTCAAACTATTATCGCCTGTCATTTACTTCATTTTTCTTCTTTTCTTTCAACACAGCAATTCACAATAATTTCATTATACTAACGCAGGCAGGAGCTGTCAAGCAGGCTTGCACATTACCTGACTTGTGATAAGACTCTGTTCCGTGTTGTGAGCCCACTCCAGCTGAGACTGCAGCTTTGTGATTTGTTTGTTAAGGCTGACCGTCTGCTCCTTCAGGTGACTCACAATCAGCTAGCAATGAAACAAACAGAACAATTAGACAGGGGAGTTCAGTTACTACACTAATAAACCCTGTAGAAACTTGACTTTGACATGACAGATCACATCTGGAAGACACAATGCAGGCAGCAGCAGAATTCTTTTCTCCCCATCCACAAATAAGACTACATGTATATAGGCAGCAACAATATATTCTTTTCTGAATTCTTTTCTTGTTTTCACGCACATATAGGGCTGTCTCAACAGACACTACCATATGTTTACCGCACAAACGCTGCTGCAGTATATGTAGAAACTGAACAAATATTGCAAAATTAATGCAACTTGCAGAAGGAACACATGAGCTCCATAGATTGCTAAGAACAAAGTTCAACAGCAGCATACGAAGTACATCCAGTATGCACGCACGCACGCACGCGCACACACGCACGCACGCACGCACACACACACACACACACACATTCTGTAAACATGGAAGGTGTGAGTCAGTCACCTCCTGTTTAGCCAGTTCTTGGGAGGTGTGTTTCAAGTTGTCGAGTTCAGCCTGCGCCTGCTCCAGTTTGTTGTGAAGGTCCTTGTTTTCCTTTTCCAGCTGTTCGGACACAGTGGACAGCTTCTCTCTTGATTCCTGGGTCGCGCTGCAACAATGAGGAACTTTCAGTATTTTGCACACTAGAATTAAACTGTGTCTTATCATCTTGTGAACTATAGAAATCCAAACACAATTCCAGCCAAATATTAAGTCAAAGACTTTTTTAATTAGATTTTGTCTATTCATTAGTATTACTTAGTATTAGTATTACATGGTTCCCTTCCTAAAAAAAAACAAATCTGGATTTGGTGGGTGCATGCATGCGTGCATGCGTGTGTGTGTGTGTGTGAGATGGGGGGGGGGGGGGGGATGTGCACGCATAAATATATATGTACATGACCCTGTGCTTATGTTACATTTTGCTTCGAATACTGAGATATATACCACGCTCAGATACCAGCCAAGTTTAACCCACGTACCGCATCTTTTCAGCATCACACACCCACCAACTTTGAACTCCCAAAAGAACACCGACACATCACAACCAAAAGCCTGATTACCTGAGCTCCACCTTCATTGAAGACAGCATGCTGTCTTGAGTGTTCTGTGTGCTCATGAGGTCATCCCTCTCCACAAACAGCTCATCTCGTTCCCGCTCCAAGGCTGCCAACTCCTCCTTGAGAGAGGCCATCTGACTGGCCAGCTGCTCCTCAGTCTGGCTGAGCTGAAGGTTCTGACTGGACAGGTCCTCCTTCTCTCCTAGGACCTTCGTAACAGATGTGATCAAACATGCCGGATTTAAGCAAAATACTGAAGTCGTCACTGAATTTTCGCCTGACTGGATTTTGAGAATAGTGCAGGGTGACATGATCTGTACACTTCTCCTGCACTATTCTCAAATGGAGTTACACCAAATACCATAAATGTAAACAATATTCAGGCAGGTTATTCTGGCTGTAACATGTCAGATGAGTTCAGTCGCTCTCAAGATCAATTCTGCTGAGCAAGTGTGACTTAGAAGCTCTGAACCGCTTCTTTTTTTTAACCACTTTATTGTCCCTTTCGGAAAATTTGGGCTCCTTCCCCCGGGGGGAGCGTGTCACCGCGGTGCAGCGCCACCCAATACCCATCCTTTTTTTTTCCAATTTTGCTGAAAGAGGAAAGCCGGATAACCCAGAGAGAAACCCACGATGAGCAGCAAAGCAGCCAGGAAAAACCGGTATCACATATCACAAGCTCGACCTGGGCTCGAACCCACGCTTCGCTGTGACAGTGGAGACTGCCGTTCAGTCTGACGCGCTACCTATTAGGCTATCGCTCACCCCACTTGTCTGATATTTGAACACCAGTCCACACAAATGTTCAGATGAATTCCTTTTCATCAAAAACCTTGTTTTACAACAGGCTGAAGTGAACAAAACATCCTGGGACAAACACAAATGTCCTGATGATCGCAGAATACCAGCAACAGCAATGAGGACGCATGCATGTGCAGGTAACAGTATTGAACGAGCACTCACCTTTTCCATCTCCTTCCTGACATTCTCCAGAGTGGAGTTGAGCTGCTGCTTCTCATTGCTCAGGATGTCTACGATGTCCTGAAGAGTGGTGCTCCTATGAGCCTCTGCCTGGAGCGTCTTCACCTCGCCCTTCAGCGCTTCGTACTTCTCGCTGATCTCATCCTTCAATTTTGTAGCTTCTTCAGCTGTGGACTGCAGAAATGAACAGATTCGTACATGTCAATCAACCACTCGCACAAGCCACTGACAACAGAGCTAGACAACCACTCATCACCAGTGGTGTTATACAATGGTACACACTAAAGTCAAATGAAGATCCCTGTCGCAGTTAGTCTTCTCACATATCAAAGCCATCCTAGAATTTTGCAAAGCGCAGGTGACGTGCAAAGCATGTCATCCTGAATTACTCTCAAAATACAGTTACTTCGAAATTACATGCCCGTTTACAGTATTGTTTGCCACAGTTTTTATCTTATCTGTGTGAGTTGAGGTGAGAAATACTAAGGGTGAATCCTCTGGCACCTAATAACAATATCACAAAATAACTTACTTCTGCCTCCTCAAGCTGTGTCTCTGCCTCCTCCAGTTCCTGTCGGAGGTTCTTGTTCTTCAGCTGTAGCTGCTGAATCTGTACTTGTAGTTTCTCACAGTCTGTCTTTGTCTTCTTCATCTGGAAAACAACAGTATTACAGAAAGTGTTACTACTAGCACAGCTTATAACTTTCTCCTTTTTTTTTTCCTCCTGATTGATTTTTTTTTTTTTTTTTGGTGGTGGTGGTGGTGGTGGAGGTGGTGATGGTGGTGGAGGGTGGGGCTGGGGGGGGGGGGGGGAGTATGCTTGTTGTGTAAAGTAAATCTTAACGGTACCCGAGGGGTGGTAGGTGAACACCTTATCAGGTTATGCAGGTATGCACAGCATGGAAACAAAACATGCACTGAAGCTGGTGCTGTAACCTTGGCTCATCACACACCTTATCAACATCACCAATACAACCTTGTTCACTTGTTCCAGTGTCCGGCACTTATATTTTTGTTTGTACTTTCTGCAAGTAGCCCCAGCTGTATCCCCATGGAAGACCTGACGCCAACAAACAACGTAAGTTGCTCACCTCATCCTCGGCAGCCTCTTTCTCACTCCGCAAAGTGCGGATCTGTGTGCGCAGTTGGATCATCTCCCCTTCGATCTTGGTCTTCTCCTCGATCACCTTGCGGATGGCCACATCATTAGCGGAGCGACCTCCGCTTAAAGCAAAAGGACTAGATGGACGCAGGTTCACTGGAGTGGTGGGGCCTGAAGATGCTGTGTGGAAGGACAAGAGATTTGTGCCGTTTACTCAGTTCATACAAAGTTATACTAGACTGAGCCTGTTTCAAGAAAGAACAAGCATAGAAGACTGGAAGCTCAGTAAATGCCTCGCCGGTTTGCAGATGCACTCAACACAAAGTGTACCAAGTAAGTAATGCAAGAACCTTTCCTCAGACCCAAGTAAGCCCATGTGTAGGAGTCAGGAAGTTCAGCAAATGCACTGTGTCTGCCTAAGCATTTGAAAATTAAAATGAAAGCATACTTGAAAGTACAATGACATCTCACACTGTCATACAAACTGACAAAATGAAAAGAAAGCTGTTGTGGGCAGATATTCGGGAATCCCCATGAGTGGTATGTTATGCTGAATTGCAATCGCCTAATTCTTTCCAGTCATGGTGTACTTCGATTATCTCCCTTCCACTACCGACACACCAGGGTGTTGGTCAAAAATCCTCAGCTCATACAGTAAGACACATTTTGAAAGGACCTTTATAACAAAGAACCTATGCATCTAAATCAACTGTATTCACACAGACACCAGGATATTGTACACCAGATCCGTGGTACAGGGCTTCAGATCTGTGGGAACTATAATCAGACAAAATGTCCTGGCTGACAATACAAGGAGAGGACATTTGTTCCAAGTGTTGTCCGCTGTGGCACAGAAATGGTAAGCAAGTAACTGGACATTTCGAATATGCACTGGTCTACATCCAATGTCCAGTGTGGTTATAAAGCCCTACTTTGGGAATGTTCAGCCAACCAAATTTGAAAAATAAATGCAATTCTAAATTCCGAAATTTAAATAGCTGAGCTGACCCTTCGCACCACGTGATTGTAAAGTGTTTATATGTCCAGTGTGTGAGAGAATGTGTGTGATTCACGTGAGCGTGCATGTTGGGTTCAGTTCACGGCGCTTTGAGCCGATTCATGAAATTGGGTAAGGCGCCTATACAACACTCATTATTATTATTATTCTGAAGCCCTGGTGGTACTGCAGCACATCGTGATTTAGGCTTAGCACAAAAAGCCACTTTGGTAACCACAACACGGACTACAACAATGCAACACAACAGCAAGCAAGACCACTCTCACTCACTTTCCCTGGACGAGTCTTTCCAGGAGTCGCGTTCCCTTTCCAGTGAGTCTCTGTCAGATTCTATCTCCTCCTTCTCTTTCTCCAGGTGCGTCAACTGTCCTTGCAGTTTAGCATTTTCCTTCTCCAGCTGAGCGACTTGCGCTTGCAGTGCCTGTTTTTGCTGAATGGCTTCGTCCCGCTCACGTTCCACCTCCGCCTTCTCCTCTTCAATGATGTCTTGTTCCTCGCACTGGTCCTCCTTCAGCCGTTCGATCTGCTTCTCCAGCTGGCTGGCCTGAGAACAAGAGAATTATGGTTTAGAAACAGGCATGCTATGGAAATGATTCAACTAGACTCTATACTATAGACAGCTTAATCACAGTAGCTTACAATGGCCCACTGCCAGGTGATACAGATCTTGTGATGAAGCAGGCTACCTCTGTGATTCCAAAACCTCTGGAAGATCTCTCTTCTGAGTACATAATACTTGTCAGTAAACGCTGACGATACCAGAGGTTATTGGCTGCTGTTTTTTAAAAGGCAGCCCTACAGCTAGAAGCAGCTGATTTCCTGTCTTAAACATTTCCCAACAGAGACCGTAAAACCTCTCCTCTAAATAATGTAATAATGTTTAGAGTTAAGTACATGTACCATTACACCTATCATCATGTCTACCATGATCAATGGCCTATATACCACGGATTTGATAGGTGCTTTGGCCTTTTTACCATTCAAACAGTAGCTGTGCTTCATGCTATGCTTGCTTCACCTTTTTCTTTGCCTCTTGCAGCTCCTCCTCCAGCTTGGCGTTCTCGTCCATCAGGGCGCTGATCTCCTCCTCGTGTTCCTTCCGCAGCTGGTCCTTCATCATGCTTGCACTCTCACGCTGTGACGACAACTCTTGCTCAAAGTCTTTGCGCTCCTGCAGGTACACAAAGTTTCCTGACTGGTGACATCACAGGTTTTGAGTCTTGTGCACAAAGATACTGATCAGAACTTTTTTTTTAATGTTGGGTGGTGGTTGTTGCTGATATTGATATGCCAGCAAATCTAGCACAGAATTTATCAGAACTTACAGTCTGTCCCTCCCCTCAATCACTGATCCTCTAGTATTACATGTACCACCATACCCCATCACCTTCTACCACATCCAGCCACACTATTCCCTCTCACTGAGGACAAGGACACGACACCAAACACACACAGCACCAGCACAGTCTCCTGCAAATACCACAAATCCTCTTTGTCACCAGTAACCCTACACACACTAACAGTGCTTATGCTCACACATACAAATGGTTTACCTGTTCCAAGATTTCCTTCAGCTCCTGCGAGTCCCTGCCCCCTGATGCCACAGACTGGCTGACGGGGGTCGGGGTCTGAGCACTTTCGAGCTCATCCAGCAGGCGAGCGCGCTCCACCAGCAGATAGGCGACCTGTTCGCTGGGACCGGCCTGTGATATCTCACCCAGGCCCTGCTGCGTAAGCATCTCCGCTGTCTCTTGCTGAGCCTCCCCTGCACCACAGTAAACAAATGACTTTGTACCTTCCTCTTATACATAAAAGACAGTGTATACACTACTTCCTTATGGCAATGTATACAATGTGAAGTTTTATCACGATCAGATCTGCGCTAGTCAACAGCGGTTTGAGGGAATGCACTGTATCATTGCGCAATGCACAATGCAGATTATGAGATTCTGGGAACATAATGGCTCACTGGACAGCTCATTGAGACGGTACCCGTCTTGATTTTTCCTGAGTAATTCATTGTCTCTGTGGGTCAATCGAAAGAACTAGTACGGACTCCAATGACATATAATACATATTTATGTATGTGGTTTCAATGGGCAGGAAATCCACTGAAATCAATGATCACAGGAGCAATTGAGAGTTTTCAAGTACAATCTAAACATATGGAAATGGAGCTCTGATGTACAGAGCACACACACACACACACACACACACACACACACACACACACACACACACACACACACTTTTTCACACAGTATTATTTTACATATGAGAGATAAAAAAAAGACTGCAATCAACCTTAATATTGAACAGTCTAATCTATATCAAAACACATTGACACCTGACATGCCCATGCAATATGACTGTGTAAATTACGTAAAGTAAGCAAGCCCTTATCTGACAGACAAGGATCTTTGAACACTAGTCTGATTAGCTACAAGCACGCCCATTGTCAAGAGTAACTCATAATGTCCCTGCTATCGATCTCTCAAAATCCTAGAGTCAACTTTCTATCGTTACTCAAGAACAGCCTTTGAATGACGAGATCAGCATTCCACTGTCTACAAGGTAAACATTCCTTTGAACTCCATTATTCCCTGCTGTGGGGATCTTCAATTCTCCAGGGTGCATAAATTGAGAAATTATCACCATAAAAGAGCCCAGAGAATGAGCAAAGGTCGCAGAAGGGACAGGCTGCGTGGGTGATACAAAAGAAACGGATGAGCGGGATGAAAGCACAGAGGATAGACCTACTGGCCAAGCAATAAAAGTATACACCAATAACAGCCACCAAATACTACCACTGGTACTGTGCAGCTGAAGGACTGAAAGGTAGGACAGAGGAAATGACAGCTGGGACACCTGGTATCCAGGAGACAGTGGAATGGCATTCAGGTTAAAAATTCCGGTGACATAAAGAAGCATTAGTCATTTGATTTATGCACTGACATCGATCGAGTTCACTCAGGAAATCCCTACTACTGACAATTTTCTCTCCAAGCAAGGAGAATCAGACACTACACAACTCAGTGTACCGTGAAGGTAAAGTGTGCCCCGCCATCCAAAACTTGAGAAGCTCCAGTGAGTACAAAAATTGGACATGTTTACACAAGTCTGCACACACTACAAAGCTGGACAAGACGTATACACATGCCTAACCAGTTCTGAAGTGACAGAAACAATTTAGTCTCACTAAAAATCCACTGAAACCACAAGCCAGCAACATCAATGGTGTGAAATGATAATTAAGCTGAGGGGGAATCCTCAGCCCAAGGCAGTATAGATCGACTTCAAGATATTTTAATTCATGTAAACAGTGGTCTTCTATAATAATAATAATAATACATTGCTTTTATATATTATATCCCAGCAGACGCTGGTTCAGAGCACTCTACAATTACAATTACACACACACACACACACACACACACACAAACACACACACATCACTTTAATAACACACATCTATACCACAGGAATAAGCCTTTGTTGTTCATGCATTGATTTGCAGTCAACTTTTTTGCGTCCACATATGTTGGTAGTCATTAGCATGTGTTTGTAATTCAACCAGTTACTGCATCCACCTTCTGCTGCTGTGCTGTGGTGAAACCAAGAACCGTGATTCACCTCATTTAACATACACCCGTGATTTCTTTTCTCCCCCCCCCCCACCCCTCTAGCTTTACAGTATTAGGCTTCTGATCGCTGAGGATCCACAACTAATCACAAACTATAGGCGGTCTGTGTGTTTGTTCATGACCCCAGGCAGTGCGGGACCTGAACACCGGGTACGGGGTCACAGTCACAAATCTCCTGGAACTGTGTAAACTGCCCATGGTTCGCGGCACTGGGGATCTCAGGTAGGTGTGGGAAAGGTCTCTGCTACCGCTGCATACATACACACCGTGGTATTGTGGGTCAACAGCTTTCGTTCAGGTCGACACAATACTGGTAAATTTGTCCTAGCAGAACAGTGCCACAATAGGGGCGCGAGACACCTCTGCCACAATGACTCACTTGCAGAGCTGCCTGTTTCGCTCTGGTCTCATTCAAATCGTTCACAACTAGCTTTCTAATAAGGCAATTTCTCTTTGCAAGGTGATAACACGTGCGCAAGTATACAGACATCACATGCTGGTCGTCAACCGATTAACACAATAAAAAAAATACCAACAGCAAGAAAGTACTGGTATCGGTAGTAGTAGTAGTAGCTCATACTTATCGTACATAATTTGTGTTACACTGAACATTTGCCAGTCACTAATTTGTTAGGTACGCCCCCAGTATTATTCTTTCCCAATCCCCTCACCCATCCTTTCGCTCACTGCATCTACACGTACACATATCCACGCACACCAGCAACTAGCACACTTTGGATAGCTAGACTTTGTAAAATGCCCTTTTCATACAAGGGAATTTCAGTGCTTTCACCACTATGTCACTGTTGTTTGTTTGGGTTGTTTTTTTTTTAAAGGGGGGGGGGGGGGGGGTTGGGTTGTTTTTTTCGTTTTTTGGGAGGAGGGTGTGTGTGTGTGTGGGGGGGGGGGGGGAGTGGGGGAGTGTCTTGTCTTGTCTTTGGGGGGAGGGGGGTGTTGGTTGTTTGAATTTTTTTGTTGTTGTTTTTTTTTTGGGGGGGGGTACTGAAAATCTTACTCACCACTGAGTTCTGAGCGTGCTTGCTCCAGGTCTGACTTGAGCTGATCATTCTCCGTCTCCAGCTCCTGAATAAGGGCCTCACGTTCATCAGAAAGGTGGCGGATGTGTTCCACATAGTTTTCCACCTCCCGCATCTCCTCCGTCTGTGCTTCCTTGAGCTTCTCTTCATTTTCACGAGCTTTTTTCAAGTCCGCCTATACAGGAAGACATTGCAATTCACATACAAAATTCAAATTTGCAGTTTGTTATCAAAACTGCTTGTCCTCATTTTCATTGCAATTCACATGTATACAAAATTCAAATTTGCAGTTTGTTATCAAAACTGCTTGTCCTCATTTAACTTAATTTTAAGGTTTTTCCTCTTCCCTTTTTTTTTTTTTCTTCCTCCTCTTTCTTTTAGGTTCTGTTATTGAGTGTAGTTGCGCTAAGCAGGATGTCTCAAAGATTAGGAAACAGCATTCAAGTGTTCAACGTCAGTCTCGTCTATCAGCCGAGTCACTCTTAGTCCGTCAGCGGTCAAGGAATGTTTTCAAAAAGTCCTGGTAAAACATACTACACGTTATATCATATGCCATTGATACTGCTTTCAAAGGCTGCTGAATGGTTTGAGTTTTTCACTGCTACAACTCACAGCCAGTGTCACCATGACCTACACATGCACCCACTGAACACTACTACAGAGGTTGCTGAGGGTTGTATTCAAAGACCTATTCATGGGTCCGGACTCCATTTCCTCCCAGTGATTACATGTAAAACCTCTCCTGTGTCTTGGAATGGAATTTATTGTATTCTCACAAAAATACTGAGAGAAGTGGCAAAATCTAGTAAGACAAATAACATTAAGACACTGAAGGTGTGCAACAAGCTGTAGGTAACTTAGGTTCTGTTTCAGACTAGACGAACTAACTCCATGGCACCTAGTCAAACTAACCTGTAATACTAATAGCAATAGCTGCAGCTTGCTCCTGAAAACATGTTTAGCATTGTAAATTTTGCACTGGATGTGCTCCTCAAATTTTGGCCCTATCAATAAACTAAGTGTGTGTGTGTGTGTGTGTGTGTGTGTGTGTGTGTGTGTGTGTGTGTGTGTGTGTGTGTGTGTTCTGTTCTATGCACACCAATCCAAGATGCTTATAATACACGATACAGCACCAGTGTGTAGAAATTAAACATATCTGCATACATGTACAGAAAGTTTTGTTGGAGACTATGCTCACCTCAAGTTGCTGGTAGAGCCGCCAGAGGTACAGAAGCTTCTCTCCCTCCCCACACTGCGGACTTAGGCCATCTGCTTCCAGACGCTGGGTGATCTGCCCATGAATGTCAGTGGGGCTTTCCTGAAACAGAGTCCACCAGAACATATTGCAGCATTTGTCCAAGAATATTGTCCAAATTGGACACACGTGCTTCCAACCTCATTGCAATTCTTGAGTACATGTGTGCTGCACATGCAGTGCTGTACCAACTTGAAAGTACCACAAAATACTTCTTCTTCTTTTTTTTAATACAAGTACCAAATTAATGAAGTATCCGGCAACCACATAACTGTTGTAAAAATTAATACATGTAATTCAGCAACTCTGGATGGCTGGATCAGAGGATGTACATGGAAGGAAAAATACCCAATTATACATTCTCCAGGTCCATACTGACTACCAGAAAAGGGGGTTGGGGGAGATTAACCAAAACTGAAGCAAAACTCATATCCACAGTTAACAGCTGTAACTAGTGTAAGTCATTGTTTTTTCTATTATAAACATTCATATATATTTGAAACTGTAGTGAGTACATGTACTGACTAAGCTGCATGCAATGCCTAGTAACTTATATAAACACTTGTTCTTGGTAATAAGTACTTATTTGACTGAAAGCCATTAATTTAAGTGGGGGCCACACTAAAACGCCAAACTCTCAAGCCCCATAATTTTCCGCTGGCATAGCGGTAATTACACACTCCCGGCCTGGTGTGCATAGATTTGTCAAACGTCTTAAGTAACACCTCACACAGCTTGATCGGCAGTTTAACAGAAGTCAAGAAGAATGCGTTACGGCATGCAAGCTGCGTAAATTCCTTTTGTTCCAATGAATGTCAACAGGTCAGGCAGTATGATTGTGGCGGGGGCATTGTAGCCGTGAGACTCAAATAGCTTATCAGTGTATAGTAGTTGTCAGAGGCCCGACCAGGGGGTGCACTTAAACTGAACCGTGGACAATAGGTTGGGTGGCTCGCGAAACATGAAGTCCTCGTGTCAGTTTCCAGTCCTTATGTAAAAGTTCCGCAGGCCCTTTTGACAAAGCAAATCACTGAAAAAAAATCTCTGATCGTTAAGATTAAACCAGAGATTTCTTTTTGATTCACTTAATGTGACTGTTATTGATACTCTCGCTGACTGAGGTGGAATGACAGGCAAGCCACTCCCTGTGGTGCTATGGTACTTCAAGGTAAATTATACAAATGCATGTATAATATTTCCCAGAAATACCTTTATGATAGCAGCAATGGTCGTATCAATGCAGCAAAGGCATTTTAAACTTGGTCGTCTGACTAAACAACTCACGGATACTCTTTTTTTAAAAGAAACGTTCAGTAGCGTGTACACCTTATCAGTATAGAGTGAGGTTAATCGCTGCAGTAAATATGCCCACTTTCAATTCAAAATGCAGTTACTCCTAATGTCCCGCCGAGCCTTGTTCCCACACGTGTAAGATAATGTGCGGATCCACACACTCCACATTAATGACAGCACCAACCCTAAATTTTCCGTTCCTTCTTAACATTGACTGACAAATCATGGATCTTTGAGTCTCAGGGGTGGGGAGGGAGTGGCCGAGGTATTAGGGCTGATCAACAGGGAAAAAATTCAACTTGGCTCATGTACAAGTATGCGTAGAACTTTAAGATCTCTCCCCCTACCCCTCTTAGTGCTCTCTCCCTCATCCCACCCAACAGAGAACTTCTGTTTTTGCGGTTTGAAGGCTGTCCGCTCTTCTTTTGTCTACGCAGCATTTGATCGCCCCCCCCCCCCTCACCCCCGCTTTTCACTTTCTTCGGGCAACGTTTCCCCCCTCCGAGATTCTGCCCCCCCTCCCCCCAACATCTTCCGGCGCCCCTGCCCTGCAAAACACTTTTTTGTTTGTTGTTGACATTTTTAATCAGCGAACAGTACACTGAACAAAATTTCCCACCATGCATTGGTAAGCTTGAGTGAAAGCACTAGTAGCCCACTTTACACCACAATAATAACTGACTGGGCTGAATAGTCTCCACAGCAAGTCTTTCTTTTCAACTTTGAGATAACATGCCAAAAACAAAGTACTGGCCACACCAGGGGGTAGCTGTCTAACAGTATGCTAAGAGAATGTGCCTGGCTTTTGGCAGAAGGGTCCAGACAAACCTGATCTAGCTAGGTAACTGCCACTAGCTCAAGTGTGTACTCAATCACAGCCAGGAATCCAGTGCTTGAGTGCAAATTGGGGGCAATGCCTCCCAGTCCGATGGACAGTTTACACTACTTGCGTTTCTTAAAACTGATCTAGCCTAAACAAAGAACTAAGAACTAAGAAGCCATACAAATGAGTACATGTACATACGTACAAATAATTTATGTGATCACCTCTTTAGACCCTTTTTTTCCATGTTTCAATGCCTGTGGTCACTAATCCCCTCTCTCAATCTCATTCAGATTCATGAACCATTCACTTCTAGTGTACGCACTGTCACACTGTATTGTCGCACAATTTCAGTTCCACAGACCTAAGTTAAAATCATCTGGCACTTTCAACCAGCCTTTTTCCAGTAAAGATGAAAGTTTATGAAAATCGTGTCTGAGAGGTGACTCATCAAACAGATGAAAATGGTGGGCACTGGTGTTATCTTTGCTATGGCAGAGCCTACAGGTACTGCAAAGCTTCAACAGACCAGTGTTAAGCTTCTACTAAAAGCTGGTCATAGGGGAACAGAGCAGCAAAGTCCCATTATCCAGCAGTAGTGCTAGGTTTATGACCCACATAGTAGCATTCACCAGCTTATGCCAGTAATACCTCTCCGGCCATTACATAACCACATGGATCATACTGCTTGTGCACTGCCAATGGCTGTATGGTCTGACGCTAAGCAAATTCTTCACATTTCGTGAGCTGTGAAGTAGCCCTGCCCCTGTACAGTGAAAGGATAACTACCAAAAGCAACAACTAGCACTGCAGTTCCTATAAACTTGCTAATGTCACAAACACTTTTTAAAAAGTTCACTGGGGGAAAGAAATTCCAAACGGGTAGCGAAATTTTCTGCTTGTGCCATTGTGGTGTCCTAAGCTTGAGGAAAATGTTTCCCACATAAAGCGAACTACAGATGTACGCAAGTTCATTTGGTTTGTTCCTATAGCTGAATGCAAAGCATACATGTATGAACAATGTATCCAACTGCAAGTATTAGGGTTAGAAAATCACACTTATACTGAACATAGTTATGCTTAGGACAGGAAGACCCCCCCCTACCCCCCCCCCCCCCCAAAGTATGAAAGAGAAGAATGTGGCAATCATGGATGAGATAAATTTAACAGCCAACAACAATTACAATAATGCCCTGAAAACTCACATAAATACTCTGCGTGTGCAGTGAAATGTACTTGTAATACACTATATAGATCTCTGTGTGTGTGTGTGTGTGTGTGTGTGTGTGTGTGTGTGTGTGTGTGTTCTGGTGTGGTTCCGGAATACAAGCAGTTATTCAAATAGATGCAATTCTGCATAGATCAATCTATTTATTTTCGATTTTACTGACTACCTCACCTTTACTGATTCTGAAACTCACAAAACTGTGCCTAATGACAGGGGATTTGGTCTAGTGGTTAAGGCATCCGACTTCGGATCCTGATCGAGCTGCCGGGTTCGAGTCCCCAGTGGGCAGGAATATGGTGGGATTTTTCCTTCCCATATCGAGTCTAATCCATGTGCAGACTCGTTTGCGGTGCCTGTCTCACCTTCGTGTACATACGCACGCACAAACATCAAGTGTGCACGCTAAAAATCCCACGTTCATCTTTCGAAGAAGAGTAGGCTGTGGCCGGTGGCGTGGTAAACAGAAATACTGTCGCACGCACCAGAGTGAATAGCGGGGTAGAGGTTTGCACACAAAGTAGCGCTTAACGGCAGCAGGCTTTCACTGCTTCGTCCTCCAGCCCTGCGGCGCCGTGAGCATTTCAGCAGAGATGGATATGTGCGCCGAGGAGAAGTCTACCATACCATACCTAATGTGAGTATACTATAAGCATAAGTGCTGTGCTTGTAAAGCGCTTCACATTCCAGTTACACGAGAGAGAGAGAGAAAATGCGCTTTCGCCGTTTGTCAACCACCACTGAAGTGATCTGTCACGGAACAGCAACGGCTATCAAGGTCTATGAAACCTGAATGTAGTATCCGTCAGTAGCTGACGGGCACTTACCAGCAATCGCTGCCCCTCTGCCGCAGCCATTTTCCTTGAGAAAGCTCCTCACACCTTATCTTAAGTAACATCCATAAGTTGCATCGTTCTTCAGTCCTCAAACGCTTGTAATCACCACATAGTTCCGTTTTTACTACAACTTGTGACACATCTGACCGCTGGCGGCCGCCATTTTCAAACAAACGCGCACCTGCATGTTGCGGTGGCGGAGGGATACAGAAAAAGTAAGTAACCTATTCTTTGGGTTGTGTATTACTCCTGAAGTCATTTCGTGGAGTGTAATGCAGTTTAAGAGGTAGTTGTGTCGGGTGCAAAGTAAGCAAAGCACTTATTGTTGTATTTGTCTGCGTTTGCAAATAAAAATCCACAGGCCTTGCAGACGACACTGGCGAAAATTAAGGGACGCAATCGATGATAGAAACGTGACTTACAAACGGTGACTTCCCTGTGTCATCCACCCCGTGTGTGCTATGCTTTGCACATACACTTGCACATTGATGAAATACACATGGTTGTACATTTTCCTCCGAGTGCATTATTATTCTTGATATGACTGTAGTAAAATGCCCATGACTTCATAAGTTAACTTTACAAATGTGCTGGGTTCAAGTGGGTAAACTTAAGTGACACTTGGGTGAATGGCCAGTAAATGACAACACAGAAACAAAACAAAATAAAGAAAGAAAATATTCCCATGATGTGATATTTAATGTCAAGTGGCTATAGACAAGTATCCGTATACATGTTGTATAGGTCTGAATATGTGTATGTCATGCCTAAATAGTGTAACTGCCTAATTCATGAAATATAGGCAGTGGCCTAAAGTGTGAACTAGGACATGTGCAATGATTTTGAGCAGCTGCCTATTTCAGCTTAACTGTCTGGTTCACAAACTGGGCAAACTCAAGTATCAAATAAAAGAAATCTGACACCACCACCACCACTCACCTCAACCTCTGGTCCTCAGAGCCGCAAACCTCTAACATTTTTTTTTTTTTTTTTTTTTTAATTTTGTGTTGATTAAAAACAGGTGTGTGAACTCGGACTACAACTGGCCACCTACTTCATAAATTAGCGGGCTGCTAAAAAAGCATTTCATATTTTAGGCAAAGTCACAACCTATTTCATGAATAAGGCAATTTCACAATTTAGGCACAACAAATACATACATAAGTTAATGGCACAATGTGTCTTGTGAAACAGTACTTCCTGCACCATGTCTTTACAGCTCAGTGACACCGGTACAACAAATGCAATCAAGTGAAATGAGGACTAGATGGCTGGGCATTTCATGTCCTTTTTTCCCACCCAAAATGGAAAATGGTTGATAAGAAAGATGAAGTGGCAGGAAGAAAGTCTCTTTTTTCAGGGATGAGGGGTGGGGGGGGTTGTTGAAGTGAGGAAGAGAGATTAAAAATCACTACTTATGATCCAACATAAGTTTGCAGTGTACACATACACCTAAAAAAATTAGCTGCCACACGTAGTGAGTGAGTTGCAAAAACCCACTAACATTAAATCCTCTTTTTTTTTTCTTTTTTTTTTTTTTCTTTTTACCAACAATTAAATCCATCATTCTCAAGTTTCTGGAGAAGATAAAAAAGATAACCTTCAGTATAAAACACTGTACGAAAACAAAAAATAAAGAATATCTACTACAGTAGTACTGCCTTTGTAAAGTACAATGAATATCACTTTCTGCACTGGATGGACAGACTGATTAACTGTCTAAGAATCAGCTATGGCACTATAATAATAATACCGTGGTTGCCGATTCTCGTTATAGCGCGCGAACGTGCGCGATTTTGGACCGAGACTAGGCTTGATAGACTCGGCATGTGGGCTACTCGAGTCACACACGATGCCGCACTACCACTGCGTTGCGATCGGCTGCCAAAATGGCTCGAGAAAATCAGATAAGCTGGAGAAATTCCCAGAGATGGTCTTACCTAATGGTGAGATCGTTCAGTTTGAGCCCTTTTCTTCAAAAGTTTCAAGAAATTTGTGGATAAAAGCGATTCGAAGGCAGAACGTCGACCCGTCTCGGTGGCCTAGCGTGTGCAGCCGCCATTTCGTCGGGAACAAGCGGACAAATTCTGTCCCGGTACCTACATTGTTTGAACACAATGGTTATGGAACCAAAAATCAAGAAAGAAAGACTTTCATTTCCAAGCAAAAGTTCAGTTCGCACTGATAAACAGCCAAAGTGTTTGAATAAAAATTAGTGGCAAGCCACAAGTCACAGGTCGACTTGACCTTTACACCGCCTACCTGTCGGTTAAAGCGGCTGCCGATCTGCTTCAAGGGCTTGAGTGATAAGCTGCGCTTTTGTGTAGCCACTAAAACGCACGCCCCTGTCTTTCAGATATTTTTTCAGTTCAGGAACTTTCATTGATTTAACTTTTATCGCGAACATCTTCGCCGGTCGAAACGCTCACGTTGCTCGCCATTGCTTGCGTAGCCCACATCAGGAGGACTGTTCGCGTCTCCAGCGCTGGAGAGCACCCGACTCTTCGTAACCGGCAACCGCGGTATTGGCCAGGAAGTATTTCAGAAATTCCGAAACAGTACCAGAAATAGTTCATTTATCAAGCCAAACAGGTGCTGATCTGCCATTTGGTTCACCATCCTCAAAGTCATACTCTACAACACCAGCCAATTGTTTTGCATCTTCAGACTTTGCCGCCTTGCAGTGTTTTTTGATGCTCATGTCCTGTTGCTGTGAAGGAGTCTTGTCAGGTAACACACGCATTTTCTGGGATGGGTAGTGATTGGTCAACAGCAGTTCCTCATATGCACGGCGCTTTTTGTCAAGGTCTTGTTCCGATGCCCACTTTGCTGGTGTCATACACACAAACGTGACAAATCGCCATCTCCCTGCATGTGCACGGTCACGGATGGGCGGGCGATTGTCGTGAATGACTCTGGAGTCCCAGAGGACCATGCCGCCCTTAGGTACAGCAACACACTTGAGTGCACAGCCTTGTTCCTTGTACCAAGCCACCTAAAGACAAACACAAGAAATAAATTATGCAGGGTGTTGCAGAACACTCAAAAGTTTACTTTCCAAATAGTCATGGAGGTCAGCAATTTGGACCATAAAACTTGCTTTTTTGCTGGTGTTTTCAATGCAAACTGATTGACTGATCTTGTCAATGAACCAGCCACATCCTAGCATCTCAAAATGCATAAAACTGCAACAACAACAAAATTCATGCAAGTAAAATGCTCTATGCTTGTCTTGAATCACAATTTTTGCTCAGTCTTTATTGAAAAATGTACTTACTTCTACCAACAATTATCTGTCAATTTAAAGAGACTCAATCTAACCCCGTGTGCACTTTCAGCAGCTGTCAGGGAAACAAGTATCAGGTCACAAACCTAATGATACTGGTACCTATTGTGTCAAAAGCCTTTTTGAGAAAATGGCAGTGCCAATATATATATAAGTTGGGTGGGTTTTTCAAGACTGCACCTGTTCCTTGGTCAGTTTGTAGAATTCTTTAGCCACACTTTTCTTCCGTGCATCAGGGAACGTAGCGAAGAACTGCTGATGACAGTTGTGAGATTTTTCCAGCACCCTCAGGCAGTAGTCATCAGCTGTAGCTTCCTCCAAGTACACAGCACCTTGATATGCATGCAGACCTTGTCGAGTTGCCTTCTGATCACAGTGCAGCCACACTTTTCCTCTGTCAAAATCTTTCTCAGAGGGAGGGGGTGCAATGGCCACTGCATCCATACTGCAGAGCAATTTCTCGGTGTCCCAAATGGATGCAAAGATAGGTTTGGCAGCCAGACGGACTTCCCATGCTGCTTCACAGTGACCAATGGCGTAGTCCTTCACCAGCGAAAGGCGTGAACGAACAGGATTGTTGGCAGGGAAGGTATCTAACCAGGCTTTGTACTGTGCAATGTACTCATCACACTTTGCCTCACTCACTACACCTGGAACCACGCAGTAGCCATCCCTCTCTAGATCCTCCCTCACTGCCATCCGGCTGCAAAACAGTTTTACAAACAATGTACACAGGTTAACTTTAGAACAGATAAATGGCAAAAGTGTAAATTAAGAAAGCAGAATTTGAGTTTGCCATCTCTAGTACTTTCAGGCCAAAGTATGTAAGAGAAGAATGTTATGTTACTCCACTCCAATGTTGAATGGTGAGGCTGCTGTAGTCCCTGAACCTATGAGCATGTCTTTTCATTTGTTGCCAGGAGATAATTTTCCCTCTGAATAACAAATCAGCTGCAACCGAGCGTTTCAGAAGATATGACAATACCAAATGTGACATTCGTAACACAGCTTTTCTATGTCTTCTTTCATAACTGCTGACTGACCTTCACAAGATTTGCGATTCGGAAAAGGGTAAAACATGAACGGTTAAAATGTTGACCTTGTTCGCGAACTAACTGCGGAGACAAGGACAAGGACAAATGTTTTATTTAGTTTAGGCTTTTCGGCCCATGCTAACTGCGGAGAGAACACAAGTGACAGCCATATACATAAGCATCTTCTCGACACTTCTGAAGTATCTGATGAAACGCGGCACGTTTCTTTTAAGCAAAGCCAGCTAGATTTAGACCCACACTTTTGAGGTTCACCGAGGATGTGCCAGTACTTTTAAAAAGCAACACAAGGGGTTGACCGTGGCATTACTGCAATGTCTCTTTTAGACATCATAATTTTTGGGGACTTGCTTGTTTTACCTGTCATTCTCAGGTTGAGGCGCAAGCAGCAAAACGCAGTTAACGGTCGCATAGGTACTTATACACTCGTTTCCCACTGTTATTGCGCCACATCGAGGAAAACGGTACACAACATCAACAACTGGCCCGAAACGCGGGCAAGGGGAAGTCAATGCCCGTTAAGCCATGACAGTTATCTCCCTTAGACCAAGACAATTTCATGTCGTCTGCTAGTGCCTTTAGTGTGCGGCATTGAGACTCGGGAAAATAACAGCCCTTCGCAAGACAACTGTGCATGGGCTGAGTGCAAAATGGTATTTACCTGCTTATAAATTTATATGAAATTAAAACAAACTGAACTGTAAAACGCCTACAAACACCGACCCAGTATGTATCCGGCCGTCGTGACTGCCGGACCGCGGCCGCGGCGGCCGGCGGGGTTCGCGACGCCGGAGACTTCTCTGTTTTTTTCTGAAGGGTGCTGTACACGCAGCCAAAAGTTTTGGCCATAACTGAGTCGCGCCGGGTATGGCCGGAGCCGAGGTGCAGCGGACTGAATGACACTGACAAAACAAACCGCGGGCATCGTCACTGCACTGGCATAAAAAATAAAAATAAAAAACTGACACGCCAAAACAGACAATCAAACTAATCAAATAACTAAACAAAATATTCGGGCCAATTCAGTTACGGCTGTACTTTTGTGTTCATTTGAGTCCGAGACCCCGGCTCAGTGACTCAGTTTACTAGTATTCAGTCTTGGGTGGCTCAGTCATCAGTCAGTCACTGAGTTTCACTAGTCTCGGCCGGTGTTACACCAAACTTGAACTTTTTGTCTTTTCAACACGGACACAAATATTTTGATATTGAAAACAACAACTGAAACTGAAAGAGTAAAATTCAAACACAGAAAAAAAAAAACACTGCCAAAGCCGGGCCGTATTCAGTTCACTACTGGACAGGCTTTGTCAGTATTATTCGGCAGCTCACGGCCAGTCAGTCTAGATGATTTCAGTGTCACAGTATCATCGGAGTAAGCCATCAGACCGACTAGATATTTAGTGGTGTCGACCAAACCTGGTGGCAACTGACCATGCGGTCAATCAGTGAACCGTCACCAGCTTGCCCGGCCGCCACAACTGAACCCACCGCGGAACCGGCTGGCACACCCGGCGACTGACTTGAAGGAGCCGCCTGGCAGACTGACAACAACATCAAGTTATACAGTGTGGATCTGTATTTGACTCGCGCTTGTGACAAACTGAGCACGGTCTGACGGTTAACACTGTGACAGAGGACGAACACTTGATCAGCGCCCGTACAATGGTATAGGTCGACGAAAGGGACCTGCCTGACAGTGTACCAGAGGCTGATATTATACTTCCTACTGAGATAGTTCACAGAGCGATAGCGATAAATAGTAAGTTCAAATACAACGGTTGCAAAACACGTTCAGCCTGTTCAACTCGGCACCCGAAAGAGGAGCTAAAACGAAAACAAAAAAGCGCAGATACTCTGGACATAACTTGCCATCAACCATGATTGAAACAATCGAACAACAAGAAATCAAAAACAACTACAACAACAACAACAACAACAACAAAACGTGACATCATTGTCTGGTTCAGCTTCAGTTCTCAGCAAGACATAAAGAAATTAAAGAAGAAGAAGAAAAAAAAACCCACGATGTACGGATCCGGTGCTTCGGAAGATCCGAACGAAATATTTATTTATTTATTCATTTATTTATTTTAAACGTACATTTTTGAGTTGTAGTGTTGGGTTGTTTTGTTGTTGTTGTTTTTGTTTTTGTTTTTTTTTGGGGGGGGGGAGTTTGTTTTTTTTGTTTTTTGTAGAGCTTGTTGAGCGCTACTGATAAGCATGGTCCCATTCAGACTGGGTGGGTGGGTGTTTTCTCAATTTCCACCAAGCGTGATACTGACCAAAGACGGCCGGGGCAACGAGAAAAAGAACAGCACAAATATTTGGCCCCAGCAGAGATTCGAACTCCCGACTCAAGCACTGAAAGTTCAACGCTCTACCGTTCGACTATTCGGTGTCGTAGCCGGAATATTTCGGAACCAGGAAAAATCGGAACTGGTTCCCAAAAATCCTAGGATATTTCGGAACCATTCCCATTTATCCCGCACCTGGCAGACAACATTCATGTGGGGCTAATGACCTTCTAGACGGTTCCGAAATATGCTGGTGGTTTTCAAATATCCTGTCACTAGAGTCAGGACAAATCGGAATGGTTCCGGAAAATCCTGCCACCAGGGCCAGGATAAATCGGAATGGTTCCCATTCGTCCGGTTCCGAAATATCCTGTGACACCGGCTCCCAGGTACTAAAGTACCTTGAGGAGCTGTCCTAAATTTCAAACTCATTAAGTTTGAGCTTTCAGTTATGGGTTACACCAGTGAAAGTTCTTTACTCAACCAACGACTCAGTTTTGACTTAATCGAAAACTTAAAGGGAGGTGATTTGTAGGTATTTATCAGTGTGGATTGTGCAGGGTGGCAGTATAAAACTAGAATGGCAAGATGATGACAAAATTTGCTCTTGTATGTCTTAGTGACACTGTAAGGAACTCACAAGTTTTTATCTGTTCTAAACATTTGTTGACACTGTGTAAACTGCTAAAACTTTGCAAGATCCCCTTTAACAGTTGCGTCAGTTTATGCGTGCGCCTGTAATATACTATGCGGCGTCAAACCGGCGTAACTGTGCACGGTGCAAACACAAAAACTACACAATATAACGCTGATTGTTTTTTTGGTTTTTTTTGTTATTGTTTTTTGTTTTTCACTTCAAAGTTCATTTAAAGCACAACATTGCCACGCAAGCCACCAACGAATGAAACGGTTCATTATTTTGTAACGGTTCTTCTTTAAAGTTGCAAGACTGAATGATTTTCGAGTTTACAAATCGCAGTCGGTGTAGGCACGATTCACCACAACCTGGTTTGAGCTGTTTCTGGTTGAACAGAGGGAGCTGATTCCAAGTAACAGGAGCCGCGGCCTGGTAATGGAAGGAACGCCGGCAGGAGGGAACTGACCTTGATCTGGAACTTGTGGGTGTCAGAGGATGAACACAATCACTGAGTGAGTGAGTGAGAGTGAGTGAGTTTTTAGAGGGCTTAAAGCCGCGCAAGCCACATAGACTAATTCGCGGCTGAGTGTGCCTGCACTACATCAACAACAACAACAACAACAAACACGTAACGTTGGAAAAAGGATGCAAGCTGGTCTACGGGGCGGTATAAACCCAGGACATGCGGGAGACGCTGCACCTTCATGCTAATTTCTCGAACTCCCGATTACAAAATAGAGTAGAAAACAAATAGCAATTACAACTAGGTAAAACAAAGATAAATACTAAGCGCATATACAGCAAATATTGCAACTTAGCATCTTCTAGGCACAATAAACATTTCGCAGCATATCCCCAACATTACTTATTCCTAGCTACTGGTAGTGCAGACGTGGATGAGGGGCCGCTTGAAGAAATATAGATGAAAGGGCCGAATATAGAAATCAGATGAGAGATGAGAGGAAGGACAGAGCGGCTAAATTCGGGAGGTTTCAAAGAGAAAGAGACAGGCGAATGTGCTGGTGAGGGATAGACCGAGTGAAATAGAAAGGAAAAATTCCTTACTGAGTTGCCAATGAAGACAACATGCCTGGTGTGCAGTTGGAGAAAAGACCGCCCCAACACGGAACCTCCCCGCCGTGAGGCGATTTGGGAAAACAACGCACCAGAGAGGGGTGCGTTGTGAAGGTCCTCAACTTGACAGGTGTTCAACAGCACCAGCAGGGCGCTGCGAACAAAGATGTCTCACTGGACCGAGGGTCAGCAGACACTCGCTTACTGACCCCCCCCGGGAGGAGATTTTAACAGAGCAAAAGACAGGTGAATGAAGGCAGAAATAAGAGTAAAGAAAGAGCAAAAGGGGCGGGCAAACTTGGCGAAATCAGCCCCGCCGCATGAAGGCGAGCCCATAGGGCCGGGAGGGAGTATAGATGTGAAGGACTGCGCGGGGTCAGAAAGGTATTGAGGACCAGTGCCACTGACTGAAATGAAGCAGACTGAAGATACTTTGTACTGAGCTGATTCTCTGTGAAATTGGCAGCCTGTTCTATGTTGGATACCGTCAATGGCCATTTTTAGGCTAAGTAATAGTGACCGTCCTGCCCATCCTGAAACGGAACCCCACTGAGACCTGGTGACGACCCCAAAATTGTTGCAACTGACTGCCTGTAACCTGCACCTACCAATCTGCAAGTTGGCAATCCGCTGAAGGTGATCCGCAGTGTCAAGGTAAAGTCAGTACTATACCGCGGCCTAAGCGGCAACACCGCCCTCCCCCTAAATATGAAATCAATTGACCCACATGGCGCAATGTCACCACTGGACTGATCAGTCCAGGTGTTGGTGCCACTGCCCGGACTGGACAGTGTAAGATGGCAGCGACCCGGCGTCAGTCTGGAAAGGGTTAACGGCATTCACGATATCCACTCGCTTTAGCCGCCCCCCCCCCCCCAAAAAAAAAAAGAAAGAAAGAAATAAAATGAAAACTAGTTTGGCTACCGGACTTACATGGAAAGAATATTAGGCACCGAGCCAGTCCGGCGTTTGAAAACCAGCTGCCGACGGCCCCCGCCAATCGTCTATCACTATAACATAGCATACTTTATCCCCACCCTCATCCCGGCCTCTCCGCACCTTGCCCTATGCGGTATAGTCAGTCATGATAGTGTGCCTCAGTCACTGAATTATGAGGGCCAAACACTGAAATACGGATCGAGTCCGTACAAAAGTAATAGTAATTACTGTGGGAGTATGCATTTCTCATGTGTTTCAACGATTTAGCCAATCACCTAACAGCACGTATGTCTGGTATAACATTTGTTTACAGTGATTTACAGCTGGCGACTGTAGCCACTCCGTCGGCCGAGTTCGAGTCAGTGCTACTCGGCGCAGCTCAGCCTGCCTCTAGGCCACCGCTGGCCTGGCTTCAGTGTTTGCCATGAATCACTGAAAATGGCCTGGTTGATGCATTCACTTCTGATTACCTAGGCTTCAGGCGGGCAAATAACGAACCGTCTTAGTTTCTGTGCTGTAGTGATCGTCATTACTGTCAGTTATCAAACTATTTGTCCATTTTGAACTTACTACGCTCGAATTTATCCGTAATTCAGTTATCCCGGTACTGAACTGAGGTTTCAGTGACCCGGCGTCTGTATTTCAGTCAGTACTGATTTGACTAGGTAAAAGTCACGACGGTGACAGTGTTTCGGTCGTCACTAGAAGAAAACCGGCTCGCAATTTTCACACCGACAGGTTCAGCCTCAGCAAAGCCATCCTCTATACAGGATCTTTGGCCTCAGTCGAGTCAGTCATGCAGTGTCAGTCTCAGTTCAAGTGTTTTGAATACGTCTAGTATGCATCACTATCTGTGTCTGACGTGTACCGGCGGCATGATAGTACAACATGATGATAGGCCTAGTACACAACGCATACTCTGTGATGCAATGCTGTTTGGAACAAGGATGCAAACCGCGGCGGGAAGCTTTACTAAGACGTACATCAACACGAAGTGACGTCATTCTTTTGCTCGACTCAGTGTTTTTGCTCCGAAGTGAAACACCGCGAACTCGATCTACACCTCCCCATCACCCAGTGCTGTATATATATAATGTTCCGATCTTTTGCGACCACAGCCAAATCAGTACTAGCTTTCAGAACATGATTACAGCCCTGGTTGTCACAGCCCAGTTGCTGGTGTACCGGCGGGTACATGTACACTGTACGTGGTTTTATTCATAAGTACACGTATCAAGTGAGCGTAGTCCGTAGTGGAAGCTAGTGGCTGTCATGCGAAACAGCACGTATGTCAGTTCACGTTCCTCATGTTCCCCGCGCAGCGTTTGCGCTGCACAGGGCAAATATGGCTCGCTAGCCGAACCGGGAGGGTTATAAACAATTACTATAAGACAGTTTCCAGCTTCATTGCTCATATATTGTGGCACTAGCATCCACCAAAACAGTCAACTTCATCTCACTTTGTTAGTAACAGCACAATGGAAATGCTCAATCCATAATCGCTTTGGGGTAGTCTACTTTTACCAGTGGGGGCCTCGCGTTGTGCGTGCCAGAATTACCGTGTGCTTTTGCACCTAACCTGGTTGAAATAAGCCGATTTTATTTGCTAGTAACGCACTTTGCCTATATTCAATGAAGGGAAGATGAATTACACCTTGTTATGTCGTCTTTTATCACTGCACAAATACTCCTGGCCCCCGATGGAGAAGAATCCATTTGGCGACTTGCCTCGGCCAAACGGGTTCGATGCATGGTCGACTCGGGAAGCATTCTCAAGGCGTTGCTGATTATTCAGAGCAAGAGTAAGTTATCAGATAGCAAAACCAGCACAGTGTTTGATCGGTTTTAGCCACTAAAGAAGTGCAAGGACCAGGAGTGATCTTCACGACCAAGTTACGGCACAAGGTTTTTGCTTGTAACAAAATAGCACTATCTCAGTAACATGACTAGTAATAACTGAACATCTTAGGTAATAACGACTTTTTTACATAGAGCTTCTGTAGATCTATTTTGGAGTACAAACATGCAGTGCTGATAACGTTATCACAATCAAAACTTTTAAAGCACCAAGGTTCGATTCTAATGGTTAGAATACTCGAAAGAACTACGTCAAGGGATATCAGGGAATATGGTGCAGAGCCGAGAGGGGCCCAGTCAGGGGGCTCGGCTTTAGTCGTCTGCTTGGCTGGGTAACGACGAAACAGCATCTGCGCTGCTCACAGAGAACACGCCTGAACCGTGCACGAAACATCATTCATAATTTTCAACCTGAAAGGTAACTGACCACTATTTTGCTATCAGTTGAAGGGCAAGCAACTATTCTCAACAACTGGATTATTGGTTTATCGATGTTTGAGTCATTTGCACATGTTTTGATGGAAAAAGGAGAACATGTTCATTCTTAGTAACAAGGGAACATTAGCCAACATGGCCGCCGCTTTGCTTTGGTTCGTGTGTTCAGGTAGTGCTACGTTTTATGTGATTCCGTGAGGTTTATCCTGGCGTTTTAGGATGTTGTTAGAGCCTCACTTTGTAAAAGAGAAGCAACACTTTCAGTTGAAGTATGTTTTATTTGCTACTTTTGTATCAATACCGACAAGGAATTAAAAACATTCAGTGTATGTATATCAGCAGTGTAGCCTGTATGGGCATGGCTGAGCCAATGACTGAACAAAGACTGACTGGGTGAGTGTGTGATAAGTGGCACAGGAAAATAGGGCATCGCTCAACGGCTTGATTTTGTCCTTGCCTTAAGAATACTGTTATCATTTGAAACATATGTTTTTTTATAGGAATAATTACATACACAACAGTGAAATTAAATATGTGCATTTCTTGAGTATGTCTACAAGCACAAAGGGAAGTTATTTGTGTATACATACACTGATGTGCTTCAATTTTTTATTAGTACTGAGTCAGTACTGGCACAACACGCACTCAGGTCAGGTCATGCTACATGTTAGTTGAATATGTGCTGCATTTATCATAAAGACTGTGTAATGCTTTACAGGGGAGACTGATGAGAACAAGGTTTCCTAGTATTGATTTTTGGCATTCTTTGGTGTTGTGTTCATTGCAGCTGCCTGGTGATAGGTGGCAGTGTAGTTTCTATTTGGAACTCAAGTGGACTTGACTTTACAACCTAAAACACAATTTGGAGGGCATGTGATTTTGTGATCTTTTTGGTTTGTTTATTGTCGTGGGCTACATTATCATTTGTAGCGTGCATAATGTGCTAAGAAGACTGAAGTTCATTCATTTATTTGATTATTTCACACACACACACACACACACACACACACACACACACACTTCTCTCTGTCAGTTCAATCCCAAATGCATAGTCAGGTGGTTGGGGGAGATTGAGAATGAGACCTGATCCGAAATTAATGCAGCATGCAAAATCAGGAGCGAATCACTCCAGTTCAAAAGATGAATAAGATGCTGTTCTTTGCAAAAATGATAGCAAAAAAGAGAAAAGTGAATCAGTGACATTATTTAGTACGAGACTTGCAAGTGCACTTGTTTTGTAATTTGAAACTGGTGATGGTCCATGGTTGTACCAGTTGTGTTTGAGTAATTCATCATAAGACTGGTGCAGTTTCCTCCTAAATGTCATAAAGGCAGCATTGATTTAAAGTCTCAATACGAGACTTGCAAGTGCACTTGTTTTGTAATTTGAAACTGGTGATGGTCCATGGTTGTACCAGTAGTGTTTGAGTAATTCATCATAAGACTGGTGCAGTTTCCTCCTAAATCAGTAAATGTCATAAAGGCAGCATTGATTTAAAGTCTCAATACGTTCGTCAGACATACAGCAGTGCTTTGGAACATGTTTCATGAAATGTGTCATTTGGTTGCGGGCTGAGGGTCATCTAGACGATGCTGATTGGAGGCTATTTTAAGAGAATTGGTCAGCAGTGTGTAGTACAGTAATAGAGGCGTAGGTCGAAGAAAAGTCTTTTTTTTTTTTTTTAACTCTTTGTAGTTGCAAAGCCCTAGAAATGGCCACAGTGGCCAAAAGGAACGTATTCATTCAGCGAACAGCTTTAGAGCTTTGTAAACAGCAGTTTTTCCCTTCAGAACTCATTATGAACATAGAGACTTTCACCAATTTTGATACGAATGAAACGAAGGAGCACAGTTAGGTGATTTTCCAAAAATCATGTGCTGCAATTAATTTAAGGTCTCATTCATGTTTCTAAGACTTTTACGTCTCTACCGGACCAAGGTAGTGCAGCTTGTTGAGAGACTGTATCTATGGTCGGAGTTTGAACCCAGAAAAGGTAGTGCTGGTTGAAATCTGTCTTCCAGTCTTTCATTTTTTCTTGCAGTTGTCAAAAATATGAATCCTTACACCACCTATTCATCACCAACCATGTGATGTACCACAGCGGTCCATATGCTTGTAGGTGAGCGATTGTGGTGCAGGGGGCTGTCTACTGATGGGATTGTCTCCCTTTATGGTTATTCCCTTTGTTCCCCAGTGGACTTGCACTTCTTCAGCTTTGGATGTGTAAAGTTGTGCAGTTTTCCTAAAAGTTCAGGTCTGCAGGTGAGCATAGATCTACCTGTTTCAGGATGGTGAAAAAAATTAATGCAGTAAACGACTCAGGACAGGTCTCCGAGTCTAGGGGTATTGGCGTTTGCAATATCAAAGAAAAGTAATGCCACAGCATTGTTTAGAAAACACACACACACACACCCAACAAACAACCAAAATTGGATGAAGGAAAAAAACGCCTTGATAGTGTTGACTCTCCGCTATCCAAAGGCACAGTGATTTGTAACTCAATGTGGCTGTTTGTTACCATTGCAGGCCTGTAAGAATGTGCAAGTTTATTATTTTACTTTAAGCTTTATTGTAATGCAGTTTTGCAAAACAATGGTAACCTGGAAGGGTGACTTCTCTACAATCTCTGAAGTGTGACAGTCTTGTCCACAAGATTTGGAATATGTTGTTTGCTCCCAGTATATGGCTCGTTTCATACATAGTACTTTACCCTGTTCAGGATATCGACAAATGGGAATGGTTTCAAGTGGGAAGCAGATTGCGATCAACCTCTCATTTAGCTTTTCAAACTGATTATTAAGGTGGGTGGATAAGTGAATTATTGCAAAGAACAGGAGCATGCAGCCTGTCAGCCAGTTCAATAACAATATGTAATTTGAGGCAGGTTCTGGGGCTGTATTTCATTGTCAGACTGAAAAGACACTTTGGTGATCAGTTGGTTGTGAACAGAAACACGGTGTCCCGGTGCAAATGACAAAAGCTGGTGCCTGTATCTCCTGGCTGTCTCATTATTTGAATACATTTCCATGGTGGTGTCTGCAGCCAGGAAGATCGCCACATAGTGTTGGTGGTACACATGCACAGTATTGATTTCCCGCATGAGACAGCCTAGGTGCCGCTCTCACCCTCCCAGTAATGCCAACTGTCAGTTGCTGCTTGTCCTGTGGCACAACATCCTGCTTTTCATCCTCTGAGGAACAGGAATGTAGACCGGAGATAATTTTGCTGTTGAAGCAAACTGATGCAATAATGTTTGTGTTAGTACTGTTACTCTCTTCACTGAATATGGAGCTAGAGTCAAACATTTATGTGACCTGTTTTACAGCATGTGTTCATTGGTCCTAATATTGCAGCAGGAAATAAATTTTGTCACATTTAACTCATTTGTGAAGGGACACATGGATCGAAGGTTCAGACACGCATTGACCATGGCACATCAAACTTGAATTCTGTGTCTATTTTTCATCAAGTACAATATCAATTGAAAATGTCAAGTGTGTGCATCTTCAGAGAAACCTGCTAGAGAAGTTTGTTTACTTACATGTAGTAGATGTAGCCAGTTTATTGCAGTTTCATGGCCCCAGCATGGGCAGTGTTGAGGCGGCAGCAGCCCCGCTTGCAATTGAGTTAATTCCAAACAGAAGTTAAAAGTAGGTCATTGATTCAGTGGCTTGGAGGCGCTTTTCTTTCAACAGAAGCACATACATACATGTATTAATTTCAAAGCTGGTAAAGGTTGCTTGCACACCAAGGAAGACAATGAGTAGTATAATACTATAAGTTTATGATTTATTTATAATCTTTGAAAATAAAACAGCGCTTTGGGTTATATACATGTAAGTAAAGCATGCTTTTTTGTATTTTCACCCAAAACTCACATAGATCTATTTTATGTATACCTTCGCTTTCACTAATAAGTGCACATTTGAAATTGCGCAGTTGTTGGTGGTGTGTGTTAGACGTGAACAGTGTCATAATTTTTTATTTGGTGTAACTTCTTGAAGACAGCTGTGTCTGTTACTGGTGTCAGGCTCAGTGTGCGTGCAAAGTCACAAAGTCCTTTGTTCCAGTTTGTTTTTACTGATACATATATTTACTTCCTTTTTATTCAGCAGTGTAGGAACATGTCAAAGGTCACAGAATTATAGATGACATTATAGGTCAGGACTTTCCATGGGCTTATTCTTGCAGTATGGGCATGACCAGTGCTTTGGTCTGTCTTGTTTGTATTTATTTGCCATGGCCCAGATTTCAGTGTGACCCCATTTTTGGAGAGCGCTTGGGACTCAGGTTTGGTAGGTTGTGTCAATGGACGGATGAGTGATCACCTGTGGAATGCCATGTCTAGTTTGTAACAGTATAAGGTCTGAGTTTCAGTTGACACATGCTGCACAACATACTGCTGGTGTGATGAGCATTTATTGTGGCACAGGTGCATGTCCGTGACTGACATGCACTACCACTACCAGAAAGGCATGCAGATTCATGAATTCATTCTCTCCGGGATCATTTGGAGATGAACAAGTGATGTCACGTCATTTAGAGTCTTTGATGATAAAAAAAAGAAGAGAAAGAAAAGTGTTTGTATCATTGGTTATCTAATTTCTCTCTAGTTTGTGGTTAGAATGAATAGAAATAGTGTACTAATGAACACTGACAACAACTCCAGTTGACTTGTACACAGGGATGGTGTGTACACATGAAACAAATTTCCTCCTTCCCTATCTATGTAGGTAAAAGGAAGTACAACTGCACATTTTGAGAGCAGAGAACACTGGACTTGAAATCAGTAGAAGGTTGAGAGCGCCACTTCTTACAGGACCACACTTTTCCCATTTCCATTGTCTTTTCTCTTATGGCGACTAATGTATGCTAGACATGCATACTGTTTTAGTCATAATTACCTTTGCTAGAGCGCATGCACTTTCATACCAAGAAAATTGATTGTACATGTAATAAGAAATTTTGCTCGGCCCGCTTTTGAGATGTGTAAACTGTCATGTACACAGCATGTAGTTGCTGTGTAACACGTGGTTTGCAGAGGCTGGTCAGTATGGCGACACGTGGAAAAGCGCGTGACGCAGAGAGGCATGGCCACAGCGGTACACAAAGATTGACTGCATACATTTTCGTGAATTCCTTTGTTGCATAAGGCACACATCTGCCGTTGATAATAAAGTATTCAGGTAAAAAGCAGCAATACAAATAATGCAGATGAAATACCTCGCATCCCCCGTTACAAAACTAAGGCAAATCAGGCTGTGTTATGTGATCAGGATGCCACTGGACTGATGTACCCGGGGTGTAGGTCTGTAGTAACATTACTAACAAAGGCAACCGGTTTTGCGTCTACGTGCGACAGGGTTGCTCGCGGTACATTAGGCTCTGTGTGCTGCCTTGCGTGGCGCACCTTGCAGGTGTGATTTCGCTCTGTTGCTCCTGCCGGCTGACCATAGGTGCGCCGTGTGTCAACCGATGGCAGGAGGTCAGGGCTTCACCAAACAGCTTGGTGATCATTGCCCAGTATCCACTCAAAGCCGTTCCTCTGATACGTGTATAACTGATAAAAGTGACGATTCATGACCCATCTGTACTGGCTTTCTAACAATTGATGCATTTTGAAAATGTATCAGTGTAAAACAGTATTCAGGTGAACTTTTGTGGACCAATACATGTACACTTGAATGAAAGCGTTTTGAAATTTTAGTCAATTATTCAGGTTTACTGTAAGTTGACAAGTCAGTTTATATAAATGTTGCATAACAACACACATATGAGCTTTTACTTCTCTGTCAGCCATAGTAACTGATTACAACACACATATGAGCTTTTACTTCTCTGTCAGCCATAGTAACTGATTACTATTCATAAGGCAGAGCATAAGACCAACTTGTTGTTTTCATGGGAAAGTCACTTACTGCTCGGTGTCCATTTTCTGCTAACAGCTGATCTGTTGCGTATTAACTTTGCTATTGTTAGGTTATGTAAACAATAAATAGGCAGTCATACAGTGCTGATTTCTGCTATGCTGTGATTTAAGTGTGTACCTGCTGTTTCACCACGAGACGGCTTTTGTTGCCTGTGCTGCAGTATGCAACCAATAACTGTACCCACCACACACACACACACACACACACACACACACACACACACACACACACACACACACACACAGAGAAACTTGTTCCATTCCACATCACCAGATATGAAAGTTTAGGAATGGGGGTCAGTTCACATGCCATTATCACAGTATTCTACACATTTTGTAAAGACTTTTTTTTTTCTTTTGCTTTCTGTGTTGCAGGATGACAAAATCACATGTATTCACAGATTCTCCACACTGACAAAAGATGGTAACCATGGCTGTGAGTGACCCACCACCACCACATATGGTGACACCACCTTGCGTACAGCTCCGTCCGTCAGCAGTCACAGATGGAGCACTAGGTATGGTCTAACACATGTTACTCCAAGTAATTTGGGTTCAGGTTTATTATACAGTAGTTTTTTAACTCAATCAGTCTCAGGAATGGAGTTCTATACAGTGCATGCATATTGAGGGGAGCTGTTGTGTATTTTATTTTTTATGAAGGCGACGTATGTAGATGTGATATACAGCCCTGGACGTCCGATTTTTTCCTTACTAGCCTTTGGGTGACTCGAAACTTTTATTAGCCAGACTTGAAAAGTTACTAGCCAGTCTTCAAAAAATAAAAGTTTAAAAAGTTAAAGTAAAACAAACAAACAAAACTGCATTCTATACCAATTTGACAAGCAACTTGCAAGCAGATGGGACAGCTTATCTTGTTTGCCTTGTCATCATACCTCAGACACAAAAATTCTTTTTTTCACCTTGGAAGAAACGAGCGCCACTCGGCTGCTGTTGACTTTGCCCTCTTTGGGCCAGGAGGTGTCTCTTCCTCGGATGCAACTAAAGTTGATGGACTGTTAGCTTTTGATCTGGTACAGTTCATGAAGAGGTGGCAGCTTTGAACAATGAGTTGCTGAATTCAGACTTAGAAATAACCAGTGGAACTCGTTCATTTTTGGCTTCACTTTACTGGCATGACACTGAAAAGTCAACTTTGTTTTACTGCACTTGCTTCTGGCGAGCAAGTTTTAAATTTTACTTGCCAGCCTTTTTTCTTTTTTTTTGCACTCGCCACTTTTAGGGCTGATACAGCAATAGCCACATGTGTTGAAGACTTCGTACACCTCATTTTATGTGTCTTTGTGCAGGTGTTTGGAGTGTGCATGCTATTGCAGCCAAGAAAAGGTTTGGACCGTATGCTGGGGAAGTTGTGATGGAAGAGGATGTGGATGATAAGGTTGACTTCAGATTTGCCTGGGAGGTTAGTGACCAACAAATGTGTGCCTTGCTTACTTGAGATGTTTTGCATAATAGTAAAATTTGCAAAACACAAACAGGATACGACATCTCCAGCACAGCAGTAGATCTGCTAAGGATATTCCTGCATTCGGTATATTGGATCTTTGAGAATAGCTGAGCTACTTCAAAGTGTATTAATGCTTATGTTTGGTTTTAGCAATGTGCACAGAATGAAATATTTGTTGTAGTTGCTTGTGTGTCAGTGTGCCTGAATGCTGTAAAACTGGTGTGCAGAAAAAGGGGTTTGCAGCCTCAGAACATACACTGATCATATTCTTGTTGTACTTGCAGGAAAAGATGGATGTAAAGAAAAAAAAACTTGGTCAACTAATAATAACTGATTCTACTTTTGTTTCAGGTAATTAACAAGGAAACTGGGAAGCTGATGCATGTTGTCAATGCCACAAAGCCCGAGGTGGGCAACTGGATGCGCTATGTCAACTGTGCCCGATTCTTCGAGGAGCAGAATATTGTGTCTGTACAAGATGGGGCTGAGGTCTTCTATGAGGCTCTCAAGGTTAGCTTGTGTATAGCCGATTTGCTTGTGAAAAGCGTCTTCACACTCTTACATGGTGAAATTCTCTGGGTATCTAGGCAGGTGACACCTGCAAGACTAGGAAAGAAAGGTGTCCATACAAATTTACTCATTTTCATGCTTATTTGAGGATACCGGTATTTACACTTACAGTTGATGTTGTGGTTACCAGGATATAAAACCAGGAGAGGAGCTTCTGACGTGGTTTGACCCGCCAATCAGCAGAAGATCTCGCAAACGACGACGTGCAGGAAGATCAGTTTCAACACCTGATGGAGGTAATGATGCTCGCTATTCATAGATCTGCACAGCATTTATCACCTCAAAGAATTTGCCGTGGTTACTCGAGACATGCACTATTTCATTAAAGCCAGTTAGGTTTTAGAAAGTCTTTTACTTCGCTTACTGTACGGATCCTGTACTGTACTGATCTTATCCCCATTCTGAGGAGCAGTCTGATCCTCAGTTGAAAATGAAACAGAATTTGAGATAGCTTACCCTTGTGTACGGTCTTTCGATAAATGAATTATTCATGTACTGTGAGCACTGTAGAAGGAAGGTAAGGTCAGTGTCATTGTTCTTCAAATCTTCACATCTACCTGTCCTGTCTGTTCAACAGATTTCACACCACCAGCAGCAGTTCGTCAGCCATCCTCCGAAGACGCAGAACCTTCCAGGAATGGGAAACGCAGGAGAAAAAAGAAAGTGGACTCTGACATGCTGTCACTGGATGACGACGATGTCCTTTTTGCTTCATCTGGTGCTCACCACAACAGAATCCGTATGGGTGCCAGCAGCGGACTACGTCGCAGCTCATCACTGCCTGACGGCAAAATGTTGCCACACAGAAAATCTGCTGCACTGGAAACTCCAAGGACTAAAACTGCAGCGGATGTGTCACAGAGCAGGTCTGCGTCAGAAGAAAAGGGTCAGAAAACTTTTGCCTCCTCATGTCAGCAAACCAACACTCTGTTCTCAGGACCCCAGCCATCCTCTTTTGCTGGGATACAACATATACCACAGAGCAAAAGTGCCCACAAGGGTGCACACCCCAAGAAAAGCATATCAGAAATTGTAGCGTCCATAACAGCTAAGCGGGAAGCAGAACTGAAACACGAGATGATGGGAAGCGAGAGCAATGACAGCACAAGCATGTCCAGCACTGATGCCAGTCGTTCATCATCTTCTAAATCACGCAGGCACAGCATTGTGGGTAAGGCAGAGGACATGCAGGATGCGTCATCAGAATTCCAGTTTCTGTTTGAAATCATGCCAGTCCATAAAGTCATTGTGAGGGACGGTAAAAAACATGTGAGATATGTGTGTGATGCTTGTGAGTGCAAGTACCACCAAGCTGTCAACCTGAAGCGACATTATCTGCGTACCCATGTCAACCATAAGTATCTTTCCCAGGATGATATAAACTTGTGCCGCAATATAATTGAGGCACCCTCTGCCAGTGTAGAGGCAGACATTGATCCAGATGCAGATGAACCTGAAGCTAGCGCCAGCAGTTCACTGAGTGACGTTTCAGCTAGTGATGTGAAAATCAAGACAGAACCTGGGGAAAAGGAGGAGGAGGAGCAAACGGCAAGTGTGGTTTCTGTAAAAGCTGAGGCAGACGAGACTGCTGGTGTTCCCATAAAGAAATCCAAAAAAGCAGAAAGACTTGCAAAAGAGGCACTGTTGAAGAGCAAAGCAGAGCCAGGCAAAATGACTTTCTCCTATGATGGCATTGATGGTGTTGAGGATGCCTTCAGGTGTTTCCTGTGTGTTCAGCTGTTTCCCTCCATTACTAGGCTGAAACACCATGTTGAATATGATGCGCACCGGTCTAGAGGGGACAAGCAGTTTGGGTGTGAGCGATGCAACCAGAGGTTCCGATTCCAGCACAACTATCTGCGCCATGTTGAATCACATGGTACCAACTTTGGTGAGTTGTCATCATGCTGAACTTCAGTGTATAATATATACTAACATACAGGTATATTATAAAAGTTGCCCATGACATGATGGGTGCATATGATATTTATGCTAATTTGGCTTTTCTCAGGTGTTCATGTTACACACAGTGTATTTTATTGCTAGTGTGTGTACAATTCTGTTGAACAAGCATTTCTTGTCAATGCAAATTATGTATATATATATATAGGGGAAGTAAGTAAAGCTGAGAGCGCTCCCTAGATCTAGGAGATGTGTGCTTTGTATGCCAGTGGACAAGCCACAGTGGGGGGGGGGGGGGGGGGGGGAGAGAATCTACCATCCTACCGCTGAAACGTCTAACAGATCTAAGGGTATCTCACCATTCATAGGGCCCCCATTCCCCTCCCACCGGGAGGAAAATGATCTGTACAACCAAGGCCATATGAATTGGTGATTTTAACCGCTCACGACCATGGTTTTGGGTCAATGGGACCCTCATCAGGTGAGCATGCGGCGATACCCACGAGGGCTGCAGCGTCCAACCAGCACTAAAAGGCTGCCCCAGAATAATCTGGTGCGTCTCCAGTACTAGCAGACGTCGCTACCCTAAAGCTCTGCAAGAGGTTTCAGCGGAGAAAGACTAAATAATTTAGAAGGAGCAACTGCCTAGGTGTAATGTCATGTAATTACATTTAATATAGAAAAGGAACACAGGCGTCGCTAAAGCCGAAAACATGCGCTCAATCAGGTCAATTTGAAAGTAGGGGAAGTAAGTAAAGCTGAGAGCGCTCCCTAGATCTAGGAGATATATATAATACATGGTTAGTTGCTGTTACTTGTTTGTTTGTTTGTTTGTTTTTTCTGCCATTTATCTTTGCCTCCTCAGTTATCAAATGCACCCAGCATCCCACCCTGTTTGTAAAATCATATCATTGCAACAGTGAATCTTGCAACAAACTTCCTGTCTGTTTTAGGTGCTTTTTCAACTGCCTGTCACATCTGTGGCAAGAAGTTTCTGAATGAAGCCAACATGCGAAAGCATCTACGATTCCACTCTGGGCGGAACTTCCCCTGCAAGTATGGCTGCGTGGATGTGGTGTACCCAAATGTTGCAGAGCTGGTCAAGCATCTTCGTGCTGTCCATCCAAATTTGCCCAAGAAAAGTGAGATGACACATCTTGGTCGAAGTTCACCTGTTGGCAGCCTTTCTGCAGGTGGAGATGAACAACCAAGGAAGAAGAGAGGTCGCCCTAAGCTTTTGGTCCGCAAAAAAGGTGTGTTTGCAGACTTATGCAATATTTGAGTGAATTCTTGTTTTTCTGTCTGTCTGTCCATCTCTCTCACACACAGAATAATCCAGATAACCCAGAGGAAGGACATAGAAAGATTTGATTTATGTTATCCTCAACTTCTGGAGGTTGTGAAGCAGGTTCACATGATGGTGTTTTATCAAAATGGACTGATGCACATGTATATCTGACTCTGACCACTACATGCTGTCCAACAGAGGTGGATGTACAAACCAGATTACTGCTATGATAGTATTATTGTTGTTCTGTTTTCAGTGGACAATCCAGTACCAATGGAGCCATCACCAGAACTAGACCCAGATGATCTGGATGCCCAAGAGCGGGAGGCCTGGTTACAGTCTCGTCCTGAAGGATGGGTGGAAACGAGAGGTCGCAAGCCACGGCCAGGTGTTGTTGGAGTCCACTGCACAATCTGCAAGAAGAAATTCTCCACCTACGGCAGCATGTGTCGCCACCGCCGATCCGTCCACCGTGTAGTGAAGCAGTCTTCCTCTGCTTCTGTCAAATCCGAGCCATCACCACCCCCCACACCTACTGAGCCAGAAACTTCTAATGACATACCCCATGAAGAAATGGTGATAAGACACATAGAGGCCACCATTGAACAAGAGTACCGTAAAATAGACGAGCTGATGGAACAGTCCAGGCTGGAGGAACAGGAGTTGGAGTTTGGTTTCTCCCCTCCTCCATCTCCAACCAGCTTCTATGCCAATGTTGCCGACAACATAGCTGAAAACCTGAGCTGCTACCTGGATGGTGGAGAGGTTGCTCTGCAGAATGCCAGGAAGCACATTCAAGTTGACGACTATGTGCCACTGAGTGAGAGGCCTGAGTATAGAGAAGAAGAGAGGGTGGAGTGGACAGAATACAATTTCCCGCCTTTCTTCATGCCAGTGGACCCTGTCATTCCCCACCCTCCCACACCACCTGTACAGCCGGACACAAAGCTCTCTTTATTGATGGAGGGAGAGCGGACTGCTGCATACCCTACTCGTGCAGTGGTGGCATCAGAGTCCCGACGTGCTTCAGTAGGACAGGAACAAGGGGAGTCACAAGCAGCACAGCCAGACACCAAGGCATCAGCTTCTAGGGAAGACTGCAAAGCACCCTCTGCTTCTAATGGTAAACCTTTGCAAGTCACAGAATCAGAGTCTGTTTCTAATCCTGAACCCACATCAGCTACAAGTCGGGAGTCTTCTCAAGATTCACAACTTGTGTCTGCAGCTGCTACAGCAGGAAAGGATGACATTGACACACGTAGCAGGGACTCCGTGTTTTCACAGGAAGAGTGTCCAGATGTCCAGTGCAAAACAGTCTTGGAAGATAAGACCCTCAGCTGTAACCTTTCATCTGAACTCACTTCTAAAGAGCAGTCGGAGCCAGAAATCACAGGTCGAAATTTGCAAGCACCAGGCAAAGAAACAGATCAGTCACCTGATGTCAGTGTTGAGAGACCAGTATCATCCAGTGAGTGTCTGGGGACAGGATCGTTTGAGAACGGTGGTATAGAGACATCACATTCCAGTGGAGATGTAACAGCTGTTGAACCACTTCAAAGTGAAGAGTCTGACTCTACATCCTGTGCAGATAAAGGCAAAGAAAAGGTTGAGAATCTCATGCAGCCGCTTAGTCATGTGGTATTGGCACCAGAAACCGCCAGTGTCCGAGACGCCAAGTCCACAGATAATTGCACAAGTGCACCTACCTCAGAAAAGACAATATTTATGCCCTGCCACTGTGAGAGTGACAATGATCCAAACTGTCCTAGGAGACACTCAGAAAACAAGGACAAATTTCAGGAATTTTCTGAATCTGTCTCAGGTCATTCAGTTCAAGCTTCCACTGTGCCAACACAAGCAGTATCTGACAGAGAATCTGAAGAAAGGGACATTTCCAGTTTACCTCAGCACTCAAAGTCAGGTGGTCAATTACCTAGCCAAGAACAAGAAGTACAGGGCAATGAGAATTTGGGGATTGTGCAACAGGTTATTGAAGGAATCATCCAGCAAGTTTGTGAGAAATCCTTACACACACATCCTCTGACTTGCACAGATGCTAGTAGGGAGGGGCAGGCTGCAAGTACAGTAGATGGTTATCCGAAATCAGGGGATTCAGAAAATACTTCTATCTTACGTGCCAAAAGCCATGAGCCAAACCCAGAATCACAAGAAGTAATGGATAGACTAGAAATGTCTCAGGAATCGTCTGCCCAAGCCTTTCTCACAGAAAAACGTATGCCGGTGTGTGTGAATGTTGGTGAACGTAGCGTGGAAGTGGAACAAGACCAGTCCACAAGGGCCAGGAGCGCCTCTGATGTTTCTGGCCATGTGGAGAGCATACCTAGGGAAAATTTTGTATCACAGAATGAAGGCTCTGGTGATATTGCCCATGGTTCAGGTGGAGCAGCTGCAGAAGAGGATAAAATGGATATGACAGAAGACCATCAGACTGAGGCAGTCACTACCACCTGTGTAGCAGATGATGTTGAAATGGTTGATGGTTCACACACAGAGGACACTCCAGTTGTGAATCAACCTCAGGTAGACGAAAAAGACGGCAGTTTTGCTCAGGGAGGTGTCCAGAATGCTGCTATGACTGTTACAGATAGTCTCGAAATGAGGAATGAGACTGCAGCCACAACAAAAGCTGCTGGTGAAGTGAATGGGGGCTCTGAAGTGCAAGAGGACAAAACAACAGTGTTGCAAGGCAGTGATGTAGAAGTATCTGCTGTCAGTGCAGATGCTCCTTGTAAAGCACTAAATCACAAGGAAGGTCTGAATGGTGATGAAGAACCTGAGAAGTCAGCTGATCATGAAACAAACACTGCAAATGTGACTGCCCCAATGGCAAGTCATGGGGTGTGTCCATCCCTTCTAATCAAGCCTGCAGAACACAGCTTCCAGGCATCGAAAGTTGCCGAGGCCAAACCTACTGATCTCAACCCCATATCATTGAAAGAGGTGGAGTATTTATGCAAGGGGCTCACTCATTACGTGCGCAGGGATCTGCGTTGTCCTCATGTCACAGACAGAAGTTCAAAGTCAGAGGCCAGTACATTGTCTGATGACACCTTGGTCTCTAATGCTATGGGGCAAAACAGGCTTATTGGAGCGCTGGACCTCGCTGGGAAGAAAGATAAGTCTGGTGAAACTGACACTATGTGCAACATACTAAAAAGAAGCAGTAGCGATCTTCAGAAAGTTCTGACTGAGGCCGATTTGAAAACTGTCGAAAGTGGGGCTCGTGAAGGCATGGAAATTCAGAATTCTGGCACAAAGTCAAGTCAGAAGAAAGAGTCAGATTTAACCAGCAACTCATGCGTCCCTGGTGGACAGGACAAGCCTGCTGTTCACACCAACCTTTTCCAGGAGGATCAGTCTTCTCAGAGCTCAATTCAGTCCAGCAAAAATGACCTTGACAGTCGCAATCCAGACTATAGTGACTCGGACTCGGAGTTACTGGACTTGATGATAGAACTAGAACTGAGGAAACACCGTGAAAGGGATGCAATTGACCAGGATGCAGAACAAGCGTGTGAAGACTGCCTGCGCAGACATAAGCACTCCATTCTGCTAGAGGCTCCAGCCAAATGGTCGGCAGAGGACTTTGAGAAGATCCGCTTTGGGAAGCATGGGAAGAATGGCCTGGTGTACAGTGTCTGCTCCATGTGTCATCGTTACTATGGGGGTGTTGATTTCCTGATCCGACACCAGTGGAAGAAACATCCTTCAATCCAGTGCAGCCATATGGATGTAAGTTAATAGATCTACATATTTATCATTCCCCAAGTCTGTGGATCTGGGACTCTTTATTTTCTCTGCAGACACAAGTTTCAGGCTTTTTAAGTTGACAATTTCTTTTTTACACTTTGTCTTTCATGTACATGTATCCTGACAGGTGCTCATGACTTACTTAGTGTTCTGACACACCAGGCAGTGTCTCTGTATTCCTGTCTACATGTATCTGGTGGAGGTGTTACTGGTACACTGATGTGCAAATAATGCACGTATGTATGGTTAGGCTGTATGTCCTGGTTGTAGTGTTAGTTGAAATGTACTTTAATTCTGGGTTACAGGTGGAGCTGGGTCACAACCTGGAGACGCTGTTTTACCTGCAGCCCTCCACCCATGGTATTCTGGCTCAGTCTGTGTTGCTGCCTCCTGAACATCTGAACTTGGACACCTACACCTGCACACGCTGCAAAACCAGCTTTAAACAGTACAACCGCCTTCGTGCTCACATCCTCAACTGCGACCCTAACGCCCCAACCCCCCCTCATGTCAGGAGGAAGAAACTGAAGCAGAGGAACCGTCATCGGTTCATGGAGAAAATGTTCTCTGGGCCTAGCACTGCCAGTTCTGAGCTAAAATATCAGGGGAAGGAGGCCTCATTGCCTCGTAAAGACCATACCAGCAGCTCTGGTGGGAAGCAGTTGGGACAGACAGCTGTTAGTAAAATGCATTCCCAGGGCTCATCTGGCAAGTACCAGCTCACAGGTTCATCCAGCAAAAACTCAGTTCGGACCCCATCTACCAACAGCAGCCGATCGTCGACTCCTACGAAAATGAAGTCGGGTCACAACAGGGAAATGATGTCCCCTAGCAGAATGTCAAATTACTCCCCGTCTTCCCAAGGCAGTCTCTCTCCGACCACAGGACGGGGACGCAAACGCCGCAACTACGAGCTGCTGTACAACCCAGCTGCTCACGTGCGCCGTCGCGAAACGGCAGAATGTTTGGAGGTTCACCAGTGTCGTGGCTGTGGCTTGCGATGTAAGACCCTGTCACTGCTGGAGCGCCATGCTCGCAAGTGCTCTGGCAAGGAGAAACTTCAGAGTCAGCGCCCAGTCATGAATAGGTAAGTCATATGTGCATGTAGAGAACTGCTCTAGGGGTAAGATCATTGAACTTACGATGTAGCATTTTGATAAAGGCCATATTTTTTAGGTCTCTTGAGGGGCCAGTGACTTTTTTTTTTTTACATGAGGCACTTTTGGTTTCACTTTTACTGGTGTGTGTTTAATGCAGATGATGTTATTGTTTTTGCTTATTTGTGTATCAAAGTGAGTCTGTTCCCAGGTTCCTGGAGGCAGCAGGCTCCAAGAAACACCCGTGCCACTACTGTCCCAAGCGCTTCACATACCTGAAGGGCGTGGCCAACCACTACCGCAACAACTTCTGCCGCATGCGGTTGGAGCGTATTGCCAGAGGGGGGCTGTCAGCGGAGGACTTGAAACACGAGGCAGATCTAGCGGAAAGCATTCTAAGGCAGGCCTGGAACAAGACTGAGAATAGGGACCACACTGATGTCATACAGGTATTAGATCGTAAGATGCTCTTGTAGATGTGCACTGTTTTCTGTGATTTGTTGTCTATTTTTCAGTGGTGACGCAGGTTTAAGGATCATCCTCCACGTTTCAGTTTTGGGGGTTGAATTACTTTAAATAACATAAAATGATTGTCTGTTGCACTTCAAGTGTTGCTTCATCAGTCCCAAGAAATGAAACAATTGATGGACATAGTAAAAGTGATGCAGTGCAAAGTATGGTTCAGAATGGGCAGTTAGATGTGTTTGTCTAAGATGCAATTTACAGGAAGATTTGTCTGATGCACATGTTTCGCATAGTTAATTTTCTCAATCTCATTGTTGACTGTAAAGTTCAGTTGGCTTTAAATTCAGTTTGATTAATGCCTGCCCTCTTGACACAGACAGTGGTTGTTTGTGTGAGCACATGGCAGATACTGACTTCTGTCATGTTTCTGTCTAACAGGGTCGTGCACATCTCCATGATGATGGTACCATCACAACCACGCGTCGAAGAGGTGGATGGCCGAAGGGCGTAAAGCGGGGGAACAAAAGGCGCCGTCACGGCTGGACTTACATCAAACGACGCAAGACTGATGGCAACGGCAGTGGCGAGAGCAAGGATGGAGGAGATGGCTCAGTATCAGGCTCAGTGGACGATGACCAGTCAGGTCACAACACACCCAGCACTGTGGCTTCCACTCCAGCTTCATCCCCTGGGTCTGCTACACACGCTGTCATGTCAGAGCTGGAGGCCAGGCTACGGGAGCCAGTGGTCAAGGGCGGTGCCAAGAAGATGCAACAAGGCTCCAGACAAAAGCCTCTGGAGTTCTCCGAGCCCTTCCCAGGGTCACAGATAGCCAGACACTCGGACCCTGCAAGGAAGCGTCAGGCAGAATCTTCTAAACAAGACACTCACAAAATGAAGAAGAGCAGTCAGTCTTCTGGCTCTCAGAAACACAAAGGCAAAGTAGACCAGTCTGATCTTCCTGTCATTGACAAGATGCCAAGTGATGGCTCTCCAAAGAATGAGCGATTCTCTCCAGATCCGGAACCTCCCACACTGTCTCCTGTGACCCCTTTTGCTCCCAGCTTGGGATCAGCCCAGAGCACAGAAAACCCTGATGATTGCAGCTCTAGGCGTAGCAGAAGGAAAAGGAAAGCGAGAAACTTGAAAGGGTACGAAGGTGAATTGCTAGAAGATCTGAGTGGGTCTACTGATGCAAAGTCGACAGCACACTCAGATGGGAAGTCACCCAAGCTTGACTCTAAAATGGTTGAGCAAACTGGAAGAGCGCAGGCAGGAAAAGGCGGTACTCTTAGCAGGCTTGCTAAAGACATGGGGAAAGCTGGGACAATGCAGCACTTCAAACTTTATCAGCTCAAGATTCCAAATGTGATGCAGAGGTCAGCCATAACCACTGTCTCAGGTTCACATGCTGATGAAGGCGATAAGCCTTCAACTGGCGACTTCTCAGTCACCAAAGATCCGCCCAAGCCTCTTCCTCCGAACTTTCTGTTCCCTCCACCTGACCCTGACCAGATGGAATCCAAAGACTCAGAGACTACTCCTTCAGAGCTAGTTTCTTTCTTGCAAGCCAAAACTGTAGGTATTCCAGGACCGAAGACTGACAAGAAGAATAAAGCAAAGGGTGAGAAAAACGCCACCGAGCCTCTGACCGTTGATACCACCTTGCCAACTACAATCAACAATATTTTTAAGTCGAGGAAGTCGCCACAGTCGGCGGCAAATGCAAACACCTTGAAGAAGATTGGGGCATACAGACTGGAGAAGCCCTCAGCAGCTTCAGCCACAGCCACTACGGCCAGCGTGTCTCACGGGAAGCCCACACCTGCCTTTACGCCACTGATCCCTGTCAGCAGCATGTCCATGTTGCCACCTGGTGCAATGGTGGCTGTCTTGCCTACCAGCCCCATCCTGTTGCAGACTGTTCCCTCCACTTTGTCTAAAACACCCCTATCAAGCACACCGCCAGCTAAGGTTAGTCTTGCCACCAGCAGTGCCCTGCAAACAGCAGTTGCTGAAGGCAAAGTGCTGATTGCGTTGGATGCTCGCAATCTTCAGATGTGTCTGTCATCCGCATCAATTCCCATCACAAACCAGCAGCCTGTGACTTCATCCATGAAAACTGGTACTGTATCAGTTAGCAGTAAGGCCAAAGCTGCATCTCAGCACAAAGTCAACACCAAGTCTCCAGCACCTGAGGTCAAAACTAGTGCAGCAGCTGACAAGACAACCACTGGACTCTCCAGCAGCTTGCCAAGACCGAAAATTGATGTTCCCAACTTTCTGTTTGACTCCAAGCAGGAAAAAGATACCGATGCCATAAGTAAACCAGAAAGTGCAGTCATACCAGACAAAGAGAAACAAACTCAAGACAGCAGTTCTGTAGAGGATTGCAGTACCGTTCCTCTGACAGAGGAGAAGGCTGCTGCTGAAGTAAAGTCCCTTAAACGTTTAAAGAAGAAGCCCAAGAGAGGCCCCCCGCCCCACTCCCCGTCACCAGGCAACAGGATCAAGAGTATGGTCATGATGACTGCCCCTGGTGTTCACACTATGCTGTCCCTTGACGTGCCCACATCTCCCAACAAGCTCTCCCTCAGCCCCCCTCTGCCAAAGGACAAGAAAACGCCACCAGCGAGAAAGTTACCAAAAGAAAAACGGCTTCTTCCCTCTAGTGATACTCTAGGAACAGCAGGTGAGAGTGCTGCTATATCCCCTGCTGCCTTGGAAGAGAAGACGGACAGTTTTGGATCAGCGGATGAAAGTGCTGCCATTTCTGTTGCTGCCCCAGAGGAGAAGAAAGATTTGCCCTCATCCTCTCGCAGTGACAGCCCAAGTGATGATGATGTGCCACTCAGTGAAGTGGCTGCCAAGGTCAAAAACTGCAGTCCGTAATGGGATTGTTTTTGGTGTAGATGCTGCCATATTGTTGAGGACTGTCTTGATGTTGGATGTTCCTTCTATGGTTCTGGTTGCTGGGCTGAAACATTTCTGAGAGAAATCGTAGACTGTTTGTTTGACGTTGACACTTTATAGACTTACAATTTCCTTTAAGCGTGTTGCTGTTCAGAATCGGACATTGCCAGAGAGAGAAAAAAATCAAGAACAATCTGTGCAAACCTCCTGCTTCTTCCAGGTTACAGTACACTGTATGTACATCAGGCTGCAAGGCGGCTTCATACATGTGCATATTTCATCATTATCACACATGTTGAAGGTTACTTGTTTCGAAGTTTTGATGGCTCACCAGTGCCTGGCTGATTTGCAGCTGCTGGGGCCTTCATGCTTATGCGAGGTCCGCTTCACAAGCGCTTGTTAATACCACCACACTCCCACATTCTAGATCGTGCATAGCTTACATGTATTTGTAATTGTTCTTTATATCCATTAGTTTTTTTTTGTTTTTTGTTTTGTTTGCAAAGAAGTCAATGCGTAGTCCAGATCAGTGGTGATCAGCATCTCCTCCTCATTATATGTTGATGTACTAGAACTATTTTCTTAACCAAAGTATTCATTAGAATGTGGGCAGTTTCTAGTTATAAATCGTGCCTGGATGAAATGTAGTTCAGTAACCATGTTTCTGTACTTTTGTAGACCCTCTTTTGTTGTCTGACGTTACTGTGAAACTTCTTTTTTATGGAACAGGTTGGTTTAATTCTTCACTGAACAGATTTGCTGGTTGGTTTATGAAAATGTTCTGTGAGAAATGTGTGCATTGCATAGTGATCTTCCATTTTGCACAAGCCTTTTAAAAAGGAAAAAGTTTACTGTATTCCTACTGAATAAACAAGCGCTTGCTTCCTTAGGAATGCTGAAATCTCCCCATCCAGATCTTGTGTTCATTTTGTTGGAAAAAATGTTCATCTTTGTATTTTCTCCTTTTGCGTTTCACTTTCAGCAGTTTATTTTCAGTATTTGAATTTTGGCCGTTCTTTGATGCCACTAAATAATCTGTTCAAATGGAGCAGTTTAAATTGTGATTTATTTTGCTTTAGTACCTATGTTTCTTAGTCAATTTTTGTTGTGTTCCATGTTGCAAATTAAGGGCTGGAGGACACAGCTGCCATTTGTGTGCAAATATGCGTACATTACCTACATTTGATGAACTAGTCAGCTTATTGCATTGGACCTCCATGGAATTTTTCACACCAGCCATGAGTAGTACAAAAATAGTATGTACCACTGACAAATGTGGTCCAGATGTCCTTGCTTAGTGTCCAACAGGAGTGGTGTAAACAGAGAGCTGTACACCCTATGTATGTGATGATCATAATTTGCCATGTAAAGGATTCATACAGCCCATCAGTGTGATAGCTTTTGCACCCTTCTCGAGATAGTACTTTGACCAAAAAACTGGTTTTGCAAGTACAGTTCTTTCTGCACCGCCTTATGTATGAATTAAATTATTATGGTATGGACAGCGAGGATGTTTGCAGTGTGTGAATGTTTTGTTCATCAGTGTTTGCAACTGGTTGGATTTAGTCCCCTAGCCAGATCTTTTCTCCAACATTTTCAGTGACTGTTTGCATTAAAATGTGAATGTTCCCAAGTTGTTTGTACTAAATTAAATGGAAGTGTGGTACAGTCTGGTTTGGCATGGAAGACATTACCTTGCTTGTAGTATGGACACAAGGGTATCTTCAAAATTCTGTGTGGGGCTTCCTTCGTGGTGCTTTGGCATATTGGGCGACTGAACGATTATAGCTTATACTGACCCTCAGATTTTGGCTGAAATGGTCCTGGGTCATACATGGTTGCCCCAAAATGGTATGCAACATACCTGGTCATGCACGTGCATTTCAGGATCTAGTATAAGCCATGACTGCACTGAACATTGCATCGTCACCAGTTTTGCACAATTAAGGCAAGGTTGCTTTAAGAGCTCATAGTTTTGACCAACATGTACATGTATATATCACACACCATGTTGTTCACAATATGGCATGCAACATACCACCGTCAAAAGGCAAAACTATGCAACAGTGACCATTTCAACCAGACTTTGCACAAATGTGAAACTATAACCAAGGCACATACAACACATACACACAGTAGCCTTCCCCACCCCCACCAAAAAAAAAAAAAAAAAAAAAAATCAACCTGACATTAAATTTTGTAATGGACTTTCTGCAAGACTGCATGCATGGAACTGGAATACCAGGATAAGGTAACTTGCAACCACTATGTAAGAACTGAGAAGAAATGTGAAAAGTCAAAAGAATGAACGTCGGGATACGTACAATCATGCACTGTAATAAGGCACACTTTATTGAACCCATTTGGTTTCCTCGCTTGAGAAAAAATGAAACTAATTCAGTTACCAAGTGTAGCAGTTTTTGAGAACCACTTCCAGTCAACTCCCACCAGAAGCATGAACTAAACTGCGTTTATGTTTACAAGACAAGTATAGACTTTGAGAACAACTGGTACAAGCCCACTAGCCACAACCAGGGACAAACCCTGAAGCCGTCAGCGTCAGTGGTTGTACACTGGACTTTCGCCGTCTCGATCCCAAGCCGAGCCCCACAACAACGCAGCACTCGACCCGAAACTGAAAGTCAACAATTCTTGTCCTGAGATGAATGCAGTTGCACCCAAGATGGCTAGTCAGCTTCTTTGAGGTTTAATTCCCTCTCCTTTGTCTGGAAACTGACCAAAAAGACAGACAAAGAGTGCAACGAGAGAAAATGGTAAGTTAGGGTTAGATCAGGAGGACAGATCTACCCTCCGCGCCATATTCCTCGGGTTCAACTACTATTCGTGTTTCAGCTCTTGGAGAGTTATTTGGTCTTGGTATACTCAACCATCTCGCATTAATAGCTGTTGGAAGTTGTACAGATTCACAACAAATTGTGTTGTATGCGTAATTAGATAATAAGATACTTTGTGCTTTCACTGTATACCCTAAACACACACGATTTTATTTGAATAAAGCAAACTACTGTACTGTGTTAGCAAGAGTCTTTGTGGCAAGCCAAATCTATCATACGGACAACGGGCAGAGACGGAAATTGCCGAAGTGAATGCTCCGATCGTGGGATGCAGCTGATGAGGTCTGTTGCTGAGGGACCTGTTCTGAGAGACAATTCCTGGTTATGTCTCTGCTAAGGTGGACGTAAGTAAGTGACCGTTTTGTGACACTGTTTCACTCAAATGTCAAGCTCACTATTCTGTGTTAAGCTGTAAACGGTGGTTTGTTTGTTCCACCGCAGGCAGATCACATGACATTATTATGGCGTTGAGTCAGACAGTGCCATTGCTGGCACCGTGGTCGCAGTGACAAAACCATATAATTTTGAAGAATATTTTGCTCAGTATAGTTGTGCCTGGTAGAGATCGCACTCACCATACACAAATGACTCTGCTGTGAGCTTATTTCGTTTATGGGAAACCCCAAGCAAGTGTACGTGGTTCTTCCTGGAATGCATACATTGCTGTGTTTAGCAGTATGATTGAGTGAACTTGCATGTAATATTATGCACACTCAGACTGGTTTTTGCGCCCATGCTACGATAGTTGTAGCATGCTTGTTGGATGTTGGACATAACTGCATTGATACTTATTTTTGGTTGCCAGGCGAAGTTAACCATCAGAATTATTGGTAGTTAAAATTTAAATAGCACCTTGATGGGTACCTGCCCCAACCCCAGCATCAGGCCACTCTTACAGATCTCCACTTCCATTGTCCCATTACAAGACATATAATTATACACACATACACCTCTAAAACAGTATGAAAGATCTCTGCCCCATGGCATGCACCCAGTTCAAATATTGTGACCCTTCTCTCCACACACTGATAAGGAGCTAAACTTATCACTAAGTTATTTTGTAGACATTACGTCATGGAGACAGTTACCTGCTGTGATCCGTGATTACCACAATTGATGATGGTTGTCATGCTGACACACATGCAATGTGTGTGGTGAACTTGGCTACAAATCAGTCCTGATCTCATTGAATGGTTGAATCGAAGGTTTAGATTCAGATGACAGAGCATATTTTGCAGGTGTTAACACATAGTCATAGCTAAATTGACAAACTGCTGGTGATTCCTTGACCATAGTGATTCTTTGGCTAATGACGCTGCACATGATGTGTTTGTATAGATCTAGTTAAATGTATGTGTGGAGGCATTTTGTGTGTGTTTCTGGGTGAGTGGGTGTGTGTTGAATGTAAGGTGCCCTGAGCTCCTGCGGGAGGGAGGACATCCATTAAATACCCTTATTATTATTATTAATGGTCTGTTTTCCTTTTCTTTATTTACCCGAGCCATTTTTTTTTCTATGTTAGTCACTGCTGGTGGTATGCTTCAAGACTTACGCATGTACACGTACATGTGTGTTCCAAGGCAGATGTGAGAATATATACTTATAAACATTTTTAGTTTCTGTATATATTTGTGTATGTATGCATACTGTTGATAGAAGCTTTGGGGGGGGGGGGGGCAGATGTAGGTGTACTGTGTAAGACCCCCCCTCCCCATCCTGCACTCACACACATCCCTCACTAGTCACATCCTTTTTCAAGTAAGGAAATAGTAGTTGACATGGGCACACTTTTTTTTACCTGTTCACAGAATCTCTTTCCACACATTCTGCGAGTACTTCTTGTACAAAGGGGAAAAAAAAAAAAAAAAAAACCTGAAGGAGAGAGAGAGAGACCGCTGTCCCAGATCTAGATCTATACAACAGGCAGACATCAGCTGCTCAGCCAAGGGTCAGAATGTCATCCCTTTGACTTTTAGAGCCAACCTGACTCTGTGTACCGGCGCATCATGTGCGGCTGTGGACTGTGGTGGTGTGTGCTTCTGTTCCCTGGAGATATGATTTTGGCTTAGGGTCTAGGAAGGCAGTCTGAGGGGTGTGTGTGTGTGTGTGCGTGTGTGTGTGTGTGTGTGTGTGTGTGTGTGTGTGTGTGTGTGTGAAGAGACAGTCTGTGTGTCTCAGATATCTGTGTTTAAACTGTAATGTATCTAGACAAAGAATCCACGTTCTTGTGTGTCTTCTTTGTGTCTGATGGTATTACTATTAATGCTCAAAGTTTGCAAAACCATGGTTATCTGGGATGTTGCTAAAGGGCACAACCGTGCAGAAAGAGGGCAAAGCAATGCAGCTTTCTTACAGTATACTTGCTTGATATTATTTTTTTCTCCTCATTATTTTATTTCTTGTGACCACTGTGGACACAAAGCAACAAAGTAATCAATCACAGATTCAGTAATACTCAGTTTTACTTTACAGTATACTTGCTTGATATTATTTTTTTCTCCTCATTATTTTATTTCTTGTGACCACTGTGGACACAAAGCAACAAAGTAATCAATCACAGATTCAGTAATACTCAGTTTTTCTTTACAGAAGGTAAAGGCTTTCCATATCTTGTTCGCAGATTCATTTGGGATTTAGAGGTTTAAAATAAATTTATATTTTTACTACTTACTTTTTTTTTTGGAAGGATAAAATTGTGAACTAAACATTTCTAGTTCAAAATTAGTGAACTTCTTGTGGTACTTTGTTCAGACAGTAAAAAGTGAAGTCCAAGATTATTCTGCATTGATAATACCCACAACTCCGTATTGCATGTTTTCAGTAAGGTGATCCATTTAATGTAAAAGGGGTGGTACGAGAATAGCAACAGTTTATTAAGCGTGGGATGGTAAGCAATGTGTTGCGGAGTACCAGCATTTTCATAAACAGCCGTCAATGACATCACTGTCCTTATCTTTATGTGGCTGTCCCAGCATCCCCTGCCACCCCCCTTATTTGGAACTCATGAATTCATAATTTATCAATGAGCTCTTTCCTAACACTGTGTCACTGCTTACTGCAGCACTTTGGTGTTGCTCAATGGTTCAAGGGGCAGTCTTCCCCTGGCAGGAATGTCCATCGATTTTACATTGATAACACTTTCAAGTGCACAGCAGAGCAAGAGAAAGTATGGAAGTTTGTGTGTGCTAGAACAGGATGGCTCTGTCACCAGTGTTTAATGCTCTCTCTCTCTCTCTCTCTCTCTCTCTCTTTCTTACACTACAGTGAGTGTTTCTGAGAATGGCTGAATTTAAATTGGTTTCCACTCCAGACAGTCTCCTGCGCCGCTACCATTTTCAGTTCTGTCTCAGCCCCTGTTGGGTATGTGAGCTGTAAGTGTAATCTTAGTTCTTACTGTTGTGCAGTACAACTTTATAAGCTTGACTTCTGAGGAATCTATTCTGGGGCTGATCAGAGCAGTAAGATTAAGAACTAAGATCTTTGCGGTTCCCCCTCTGCTGCATATGAGCCGTGACCAAGTGCATGTTTGCTAGTCTGAAAATGTGGCAGCTCGTGCTTCAGCATTAGGCAACTTTTTGGTTTGGTCAGTATGTATATATGGGCCTCCATAGACACATGGCAGGCAGGTTGGCTGGTGCTACAAGCCTCTGCTGGAGCAGCAAAATCAATGCCTTGGCCTGCCACTGTAGCTGTGCTGTTCACCAAGTATTGATTAGTCTGGGTAATTCCATTCCTTCCCAGGTCTAACCAGACCAATGACAAATGGCTTGTACCGTTTCCTGCACATGCACACCCACCAGGAGCAAGTTTCTAACATTCACACCGACATACTGTAAGTATTGGGACATAGACGTGGGGGGAGAAAAAAAAAGGGAAGGGTGTTGTTGTCCAGCTCCCCCGCAGGATCTGTTGCATTTAGTGACCAGCATACATTATGAAGACACAGTGAATGAATTATCTGTGACGCCGGCGCCGCGGCTCGGTTGGCATAGCGTCAGACATGACGTTTGCTGATTAACATGAAGACCTCGGCATCCACAGCCATGGCTTCATAGTCACAGCCAGCGCTCCTGTTGCATGCTGGCATTGTCGCTGTGTGATCCCAAACTCTGCGTCGGTGACAGTTTTGGCTGGAAATGAGAATTGTGACACATCTTCATTATCTTGTCAGCAGGTTCCAGGCTAGCTGCCCCCACCATGGACTGAACGGTGACGGTGACTGCTGCTAGCTGTCACCAACACTCCCTGTGAAAACTACGTAATCGTCGGGAAAGGCGAACTGGTGGTCGTTTTCACAGCTGGTGGTGGCGATTTGACTTCAAGCTCGGACAATTTTCAAATACTGTCGTTGATCTCAACACTTAATACAAAGGTGAGATGGATTTCTTGTGTGTGACTAACCTACTTTGAGTGAGTCATCTGCCTAGAGTTATTCACTTATTGATCATCCCAGATTATTATTACCGATGTCCAGCTGTGATGCTTGACCGTTAGTGGTAATCATGGTCCAGTCAGTATTGATCATTTAGCTTTGGCTTGGATCTGTTTCGGCATGAAGTACCCTATGATTCCATTCTGTGTATCTGTATTGGCTTGTTTCATCATGACAGCTTGTGGAAAAGAAAAGGGACAATGGTTTTGGATGGGGGGTGAGGGGTGTGTGTATAACAGTCCATCCAGTACAGCCCATCAGTTTGTGGCTATGAAGGTGTAATAGGATGTGTTTACCATAACAAGCCTTGTCTCAGTATTTAGGTAAAATATTTTAAAATTACTGTGCTTTCCCCTTTTTTACCCCTGGTATTATAATTATTATTTCTTTAAAAAAATCTTAGCTGACTTGCTTAGAAAAAAAATAGGCATGCAAACATCTTTCACTCTTAGTGCTGTATCCTGAGCAGTTCATCTTGATGTCTGCTTGCCAGATGGTAGATTTCAGCATGATTTGATCAGGTTGTTGGCACTGACAGAGAGCTCTGCATTTTAAATTAATTTTGTTCTTCTGTATAGATACTTGTTTTTCTCAAGGTTTCATAGGTCTGATTTCACTTATGAACATCATTTTAGAGTGTTCACCAGTCTGCCATTTGGGAAATTTTATTTACACCACTCGCCAGTGCAAATTTTCAGTGAGTTAACTATGAGTGCTTTACGTCCGAAAATAGTAATGAAACAGAGAGCGAAAGTGTGAGTTATGACTTTCCATAACCCACTCAGTGGTTTACGAGTTCACAAAAACACACTCCAGTTACGTCATCAGTCAGAAAGTGCGTCATTTCAAACATTTGGAACTCATGCGTCACGGCCGGTGCACAGTTATTTTGCTCACTTTTGGGGGTGAAATTCTATTTTGCTTGGATCACGTAAAAAATGATCGCACAGAAAATTCTCTGTGAAGTATTTGCGAGTGCAGCTTTGAATGTCAGTACATGAACACATGCTTTTGAATGATATTCTTCTTAAAGTTAACATCAAGCAATTTCAACTGCCCTACGCATGATTTCCTCACAAGTCAGTGCGCAGAATTTTGAGGGGGTACAAAAGTCACTAGTCACCCTACCAGGAAAAAAAAAGTCGCAGAAAATGTATGCGACTAGAGCAGTAGAAGTAAGAGTCTGAATGCTCGTGGTATAAACAGCTTACATGATTAGTTCGAGTAGGCTCGGTAGCTACACAAACAATCGAACCATCTTGGGGTTAGTCTTTCGCTGTAAACCACTCGAACTAATCATATATATATATGTATATATATATATAGAATAGGAACAAAGGCGTTACTAAAGCCGAAAACATGCGCTCAATCAGGTCAATTTGAAAGTAGGGGAAGTAAGTAAAGCTGAGAGCGCTCCCTAGATCTAGGAGGTGTGTGCTTTGTATGCCATTGGACAAGTCCGCCTTGCCCTATATTGGCTACAAGCCACAATGGGAGGTGGGGGGGGGGGAGACCTACCATCCTACCGCTGAAACGTCTAACAGATCTAAGGGTATCTCACCATTCATAGTGCCCCCATTTTTAAACCTCTTGCAGAGCTTTAGGGTAGCAACGTCTGCTAGTACTGGAGACGCACCAGATTATTCTGGGGCAGCCTTTTAGTGCTAGTTGGACGCTGCAGCCCTCGTGGGTATCGCCGCATGCTCACCTGATGAGGGTCCCATTGACCCGAAACCATGGTCGTGAGCGGCTAAAATCACCAATTCATATGGCCTTGGTCGTACCGACCATTTTCCTCCCGGTGGGAGGGGAATGGGGGCACTATGAATGGTGAGATACCCTTAGATCTGTTAGACGTTTCAGCGGTAGGATGGTAGGTCTCCCCCCCCCCCCCCACCTCCCATTGTGGCTTGTAGCCAATATAGGGCAAGGCGGACTTGTCCAATGGCATACAAAGCACACACCTCCTAGATCTAGGGAGCGCTCTCAGCTTTACTTACTTCCCCTATATATATATATATATATACTTTTTAGAATTCTGTTTATACCCCTTGACACTCACTACTCCCTTAGCCATCAACCACTGTGCATGGTAAATCAGGCATTATTACATGTACCATGCTTGTCTCAAAATTCTTCACTTGGCCATTAACCAGATGATAAGTTTGTTTGCCTCTACAGCTATCTGCTGTTTTCAGTCATTATTTACTTAGTGTTTTAAAATGAAAATATGCTTTATAAAAGTTCACTTGATTATTTGTTTGCAGCCAAGATGTCGTCAGTGAAAGTAGCAGTAAGGGTGCGGCCCTTCAACAACCGTGAAATGTCGCGTGATGCAGAATGTATTATTGCCATGGATGACCACAGAACAAGTGAGAATATTCTCTCTCTCTCTCTTTGACCACTTAGCTTTGTGTGAATGTTAGAAATTTCCTGTTGACAAATTTTCTGAAGTAGCAAGTCCCCATCTAAAACGCTCGAATATCTAAAATGTGGAATGGTCATTGAGAGATGGTCCCAATTACCACCATGCCAAAAGCCAACAGAAAAGAGTTTGCCAGTCACTAGTCACAAATGGCAATTTTCACAATGATGCACTGTACAGAGTTATTGGGCGTTAGTTTCTCTTTCTGGTAGTCGCTTAACATAAGCGTAATGGTCGCCAAGCGTTACTACAGTACAGTACTTGTTGCTCTTAAATGTTGGTGTGTAAGTGTTTGTATAATTTCCAGCTTACCAGTACCACATCACTTTGGTCTTCAGTTTTTTGACAGTTACGCTTGGTGAGGAAAAATGTTCTGAATTTAAACGGTTGTTTTTTTTGTCCGCAGCCATCACAAATCCGAAGGCAGGCCCCAAGGATCAACAAACAAAGAGCTTCAATTTTGACCATTCTTACTGGTCACACACAGATGTAAGTATCCTCTAATTGTTTTTAATTTTTAAAATACTTTATTTGTCCTTTGGAAAATTTGGGCTGCTTCCCCCAGGGGAAGCGTGTCACCACTGTGCTGTACCACTGAACCTACCTATACTGTTTTTTCCAATTTTTGCTGGGGATGAGAAGCTATTAGACCACCACTCCCCCCCCCCCCCCCCCCCCAAACATAACATGTCTGTGTGCAATGAAATTATGAAGAAAACCGTTTGTATAATTTGTAATCAAGAAACTTGATGGGGATGGATGGTTGTGTTGAGGCTGTGTAGATTTTGCTGCTGTTACGATGTCAACCTGGAATCTTCTGATTTAGAGTCCAAGGCTGCACACTTACCATAGTGAGAACCCAAATCCCTCATCTGCAACTAAAGAAGAATTCATTCAGATCAGAACTGGAAGATATAGTCCACAACAGGATGCTCTCCACCAGCTGTTGTACTGTAGTGTTAATTGGATCCGATTTGTTCTTTTCAGCCCAGTGATGAAAATTTTGCATCTCAGAAGAAGGTGTATAACGACATTGGTCTGGAGATGCTTGACCATGCCTTTGAGGGCTACAACGTGTGCATCTTCGCATATGGCCAGACTGGTGCTGGCAAGTCCTACACTATGATGGGGCGAAGCGACCCTGGGGAGCAGGGTATCATTCCACAGGTGAGCATTTTCTATTGCCTATCCTGAACATCAGTTTTGTTGATGTAGTTTTGGTAGTGCTACCTCAGAATTGTTCTCTTTTGTCGTTCTCTTGAAATTCAGGATAAAATATATATATAATAGATGGTGATTCTCTGGTTAAAATGTTTCATACCACACACACACAGGTTTGATATATATGGACTATGCTTCCATGGTTTGGGGTGGCTCAAGTGACATTCATCTGAAACAATTCTCAGCACCGGAGAGCAGCTATAAATTTTCTCATTTTGCCTGGCCCCCTTATAACAACTAAACATGTTTCACATGTTTTGAAAGGACAGTACAGCCTGTCCTGTTTGTGAATTTTTGTAACACAAACATGTCTTAAATTATTCAGATGAACAGACTTACAAAATTCAAAGATGGTATGAGGCCATAGTACATAAAGAGAATCACAGAAACGGTGGTCACATGAGTTGCTCATTGCAGAGCCTGTCTTAGTGACAACCTTTTCTTTTTTAAAATCATGATCATGGATGTTTTCTGCTGTATGTTTTAGTCGTTGTTCTCTAAAATAATGTGCAAGACTTAGGATTCCAGACCTATATAATCATTGGTAATGTTTGCAGCTGTGTGAAGATCTGTTCGAGAGGATAAAATCACAGAAGACCGATGACTTGCACTTCTCAGTGGAGGTGAGTTTATGTTTTTTTTTTTCTCAGGGGTTATGGGTTTGTGCATTTAGCAGTCTCTTGCATTTGTGGTACATGTGCTGACCATGTTTCCCACTGACCAGTGCTGTGGCAGTCACACACCTGTTGTGTACAAGCAACTTCTGTTTCTGAACTTTTTTTGCCTGCGGCATTGCAGAGTGGCCCTCCCTAGAGTAAAAACACTCTTTGGAACTGTCAAGCTGAAAAGCATAAGGCTGACAATGAACAAGTGTCATTGAATCAACATTTAACACTGAATTGCATCACAAAGACTGGTAGGGCCAAAAATATTTGAAAATTTAACTTGTTTATTAGTTTGGTTTGGTTATTGTGTCGCAGTGAAGAGTGTGTGCATGTGAGTTGTTATGTAGTATGTAAAGAGTGCATAAGTCATAACTTAATGGCTCAACAAGATTTAAGGAAATTGTCTAGGAAATTGAGAAATCATGGTGTGATGATGATGATGATGATGATAACAATAAAAACTTGAATGTCCCACATGGGGAAACTGGACTTTGACACTCCAGTGTACAAAAATAACATCATCAAAAACAGTGCAAACATGACACGGAACTTAACAAAATGCAACTGCTTAACGTATGTACATCACAACAGCAACAGCTAGCAGACTGCTGTTCAAAAATATTGTTCATTAATAGATGTCATTCAGGTCTAGCGCTGTCATGTTTAAGCATTGTCAATGTGTCTAGATTTTTCAGTAATTTGGGGGTATTGTTAAGCTTCTTGGAAATGTTCTACAATTTATTTAAAAATTATCTGTCCCCACTGTACAAGAGCTGCCACCAAACCACACCTTTTTCCTTTGGCAATATACCAATACTTGTTTACCTAATATGTCTTCCACGTTGGCGTTTTCCAATTCCCTGTGGCCCTGTCCTGCTGACTGATTTGTTTTACAAAATCTGCACCATAAGTGAAACTCACCGAGACAGATTAGCTGTGGTCTCGCAACAGCATCATTAAGCCACATAAAAACAACAACCTGAAACCTAAAATAAAAAAAAAAAAATCCTCCCATCAGGCTTTCCTTTTTTGGGATTTCCTTTACCACAACCGTTGCTGATCAAAGGAAATTTTTGTAGCCTGCTGATGTGAGTTGGGCCTGAAGCTGCTTTTCTCTGTATTGATTTTCAATCCTGGCATAATCAGCCCTATGTTTCCTTAACATCGATTTCTCTTCTCACTGTGGCACTTGTCCACCCTGCTGATGTATTGAGAGGAAGTGTAATGAACTGTGGGGTTGGATGCTGTTGATTGCTTTTGGGTGTAAAAAAAAAAAAAGCGAACAGGAGCTGCTTTTGACAGCTGAGGTCCATTGGCACAAAGTGTAGAAACTGACAGGTCTGCCAAAAAAAAAAAAAAAAAAAATAGTGAAAAAAAACCAAACCTTTCGAAAGTTGGCAGATTAGAAAAAAACAATTTGTTTTTCACGTAAAAATGGTTGGTAAATCGGATGGCAATTTGTGGCTAGTGATTGTATGTGTGTGTGTGTGTGTGTGTGTGTGTGTGTGTGTGTGTGTGTGTGTGTGTGTGAAAATCTTGTATCAAGTACATGTAGAATGAGGTATCTAAGATACATATATTTCAGTGGTACATGTACTGATGTAGTGTGTATTGCGTTTTTCTTTTTTGTAAAAACACACAAAAAACAGGGATTAAAATTTTCCACCTTATGGAGGATTTCCACCTTTGACTAAAGGTTTTTCTTTAAAACAAAAAAAAAAACTAAAAACAAACAGTATTTCCCCCAAATCATGCCCAAAATGCAGCAGATTACACAGATTTTTGTCGAATTCTAAAGATTTTCCGCCAAAAAAGTAGTTCCTCCTCTGAAGCACTTCAAATCATGCCAGAATGCACCAAATTGCACAAATTGCCCCCAAAACTAGTAGGCTGAGTGTCGTCGTTCAAGAACTGTCTTTTCTGAAATGGTTCAGCAAGGCTCCTAGGGGGGAGAGAAGGTGACATAAAAGACATGTTGCGATCCACTTGGGCAGAAATGAGAGTGGTACATTGCTTTGAAGACCAGTTGTCAAAGGTCACATGAGGGGACAGAGCTACCCTAGATTAAAAAAAAAAAAAAAAAAAAAGCCAAAGGCTGTGGTGTCTGCAGATGTCATCTTTTTCTTTCAAACATCAAAGAAATGATGTTTTGTTCAAGTACATGTTGTTGAAGATTTTGGCATGTGGACCAGAGACGTATGCATCTTCATGGACACTGCACTGCACTTGGTACTCATAATTTATGCTATGCTTGTGGAGCCATATTCTTTTTGCCAGTGAAGTAAAAACCCAAGGAGGAAAGAGTATGTATATATGCTGTGAACCACCAGAGATCAATTTTTAAAAATAAAATCTGTGTGTTTTGTTTTGCCAGTGCATTTGTTAAAGGGTGGCCTGTGGCTTTTCACCTTTCTTTTGAGCCGTCTCCCCGCATTCTATGCTACAAGTAGCAATTACAGACTGAAAAGTTTCCTCTCCCATTTTTAGCCTCCCCCTTTTCCTCCCCTTTGAGGTCAGCATTGACGTCATGGCATTTTGTCAACATTCCCTGTCTGTGGTGAGATTAGTCCGCCTCCTCGCGCTGGCTGCATCTGATACGTTGATACAACGCAGTTCTTCCAAGTCTCACAAGCTAGAATCTCTGTCTGCTACTGTTTTTTTTGTTTTTTTTCCTTTCCACACACGTTTCTGTCATCGGCAGAAATTACCTTGCTATGTCATCAGGCTGATAATTAAGAAGACTTTTCACAGACAGGTCACCGTCAAAATAATGCGGTCTTTAGAGTCCATAACATTGAGACTGGTTATTTGGACAGATACAGGCCTTCTTTGAGAATGCGACTATGGGATCCACAACATTGGGGGGGGGGGGGATCCAGAAAATGTCACATGTTAATATGTTAATTTGGGCAGCAGATATAGGGCTTTTTCGAGATACATGTAATGCCGTCTATGGGATCCAAAAAATTGGAAAATTGTCCCCAACTTCACAAAATGAGACCAGTTATTCGGGCAGACACACGGTGTCTTGAAAATAATGTGGTCTGTGGGATGCACAGAATGGGAGCAGTTATTCAGGCTTGCCGGTTGTGGTACACTATATATTTTGATGTTCTCTGTATACAGTTTCATCAGTGAAGAAAATCTTTCACAACCACGCTGTTACTGATTTTGCTGCACCCTGACGCATGTGTACACTGAATGTGAAATTTATCTTCCCTGTCAATCCTATAAACCATTGGTTATAAGATCCTAGTGCAGGGCAAAAATAACATTTTCAAATCAAGAGGGCGCTTTGCTTCTTTGCTTTTGTGCACGACCAACAGCGAAATTCGGCAAGGGGGACAATAAAGTCATTGACCTTTCCAGCATATCGCACAAGCGCTGGCCTCCGAGCGCTGACAAAATATGTTGTTGGGGGGGTTCCGCTTCAGGAGCCGGTCAGGCAGCTAGGAATTAATGCAGGAGGAAAATCAATTTCTCCGCCTCTGCGGGTGTGCCCAGAATAGCGCTGCAGCATCTGACAGGCAGTAAAGGAGACATAGCCCGGTGACGCGAATTGCCGCACGAAACTGTCCGCGCCCACGCAATTGAAATACTGCTGTTTTGTATTTTCTTTTAGAAGGACTGAATCTCTCGCTCACTCAGTCTCTCTGTCACACACACACACACACACACACACACACACACACACACACACACACACATACACACACACACTCACACACACACACACACACACACACACACACACACACACACACACACACACACACAAATTGGATTCCCTTTCTGTCCTCAGAAGTCCAAATTAAGTTAGCTATCATTGGCATTAAACCAGATCCAGGTCATACAACATTTTACTCTGGGTGTATTTTTGTGAATCTACTTGTATATTACATCTAATAATAACAGAGCAGAGGAAGTCACGTGTGGCATGATGTGGATGATGTTGCGTGATGATTTGAGACCAGGTGGGCAAAATACAGGGATGGATTAACTCTTTGACGACGAAGCACAATTTCTAACACGCGATTTCCTATAGGAAATCGCGTGTTAGAAATTGTGCTTCGTCGTCAAAGAGTTAAAAAAAAAGGGAAAGGTGTTTGGTTCTCTTGATTAATGCAGAACACGGTTTCATATGCATATCCAGGAATCATAAGATTCTGGGAAATCAGTGTGGATGAGTGGGTACACTGCATCATATAGCCCAGCCCATTTTCCATTCACATAAACAAAATATCACATTTTTTTTAGTCTGGCACAACAGAGGGTGTTTGACGCTCTCCTGCTGTGATCAGTTTTCAAGTAAAAATGTTCTTGGGTACTGGCATTCTTTTCAATGTCAGGCTTGAAACACTAGAAAAAACAAATCTGTTCAAAATAAAATAAAGTAAAAAGGTCAGGGTTGGTTTGTTGTGTGTTGATGCTCTCCTAACGTGAGCTGAACTGATCAGTTTTCAAGTAAAAAATGTTTTCAAAAACTCACCGACATTCTTTTTACTGCCATAGTTGAGACACTAAAGAAGGTCAGACTGAGTTTATTCCTGTGCTGACATTTCTGGTGCAGAATGTATTTAAAACAAAACCCCCAAAATCAATAGTTCAGTACAGAATGTCTGCAGCAGACTGGCTTGCTCTGAATGGCTTTTGCAGAACTGAAGATAATATATTTCCCAAATGGGTGGTACATGTAACATGTTGATTGTACATTGAAGACATAAAAAAGGTAGTAAGTTTCTTGGCACACATGACCAACTGGAAGATTTCCCCCACCTCTCCTGTGACCCCCCCCCCCCCCCCCCCGCCCCCCGGCCTTCTGGTTTTCAACCCCAGTGAATTAACATAATTTCTGCTGTGGGCAGACACCAAAAAAAGTGCTTTTTTTTTCTTCTTTTTCTCTCTCTGTTATTCAGCATTGAACCAGGGTAATTTCGTGAAGCACATCAGCCATGACTTCTCCATGACAAATCTTTCCTACGTGTTTATTCTGAACTACATGTATGTTGGCTTTCTGTAGGCAATCTTTTCAGTAGCAGACACAGTTGTGGCGCCTTGGCCATAGGTCGTTCTCCTAGGCAGTTGTGTACGGCGTGAAGTGCCGCACCTATGCCAGATTATATATATACAGGCATCTCTTGTAATCATTGAAGAACATCCCATATTTTTTTGATCGCTTTTCTTGTAGGTGAGTTACATGGAGATCTACTGTGAGCGAGTGCGTGACCTGCTGAACCCCAGTAACAAGCATAGCCTGCGTGTCCGTGAACACCCTCTGCTCGGCCCCTATGTTGAGGACCTCTCCAAACTGGCCGTGCAGTCCTTCAGTGACATCAACAACCTCATTGATGAGGGAAACAAGGCTAGGTAGGGTGTCTGTGTGTTTCTGTGGGGGAAAGGGAAGGGGAGGTGCATTATGCCATGCATAGTAATTAGTACACAGGGAGTGAGTGACAGAAGAGGGTTTGTGTTCTTCCTGGCATTGTAAATGTAGTGGCAACTGCCGTATCTACATCATTCTAAACAGGCTGATTCTGTCTTTGCTACACCAACTTACGTTTTGGAACAGCTTCATTCGTGAGTGCACGTGTATGCTCAAAATACACCGTCTTGATGATTAGTACAACGCTTAATGCAATACACTGTTGCGCACACTTTGTGTGAGCGGTCAAACAATCAAATTCTGTTGGTGTTTTTACACTACTGGAGCCCACAGTGTGCTTGCTGTGTCATCGAGTATGCTGGCTCAGTGCATACAGCATACAGACGCTGTCACTGTCCAAATGCCTAAGTGGAGTGATGATAGATACCACGAAAACAGCTTAGAACCATCACTGAGCATAAAAATGGTAGCATTTGCCCCTTCAAGTCATTAACCAGTTTCTGTGTTGTTTTTGACTGCTGATGCTTTAACAGTGACACTACCAGTGTCATCTCATTTTGCCCTCTTTCACTTGTTTAGGACTGTGGCGGCAACTAACATGAACGAGACGAGCAGTCGTTCACACGCTGTCTTCACAATCATCTTTACACAGAAGAGATACGATGTGGCAACCAAGATGGTTGGTGAGAAAGTAAGTTTCACTCTCTTACCGTTTTTGTACACTTAGATTTCTGTAAAAGGCCATTTACTATCTTAGGGTAGGCGATGCAAAATGTGGGTTACTGTTATTTTGGTGGCAAAGACTTGGAACCGGCAGTGGCGGAGTAGGAAAGGAAGTCTGTGAAACAGTACATCTTCCAGTGAAATTTTTTTATGTTGCAGTTCCAAACAAAACTAAACAAAACAAATTCTTCTAACTACACTTGTGAAAACTACTGTAAACCTTAGCAGCAGTCGATATGCTCACCATCGAGCTTTCTAATCCAGGTGAGCAAAATCAGCCTTGTGGATCTGGCGGGCAGTGAGCGAGCTGACTCAACAGGTGCTAAAGGTGCTCGTCTGAAGGAAGGTGCAAACATCAACAAGTCACTGACAACTCTGGGCAAGGTCATCTCCGCTCTTGCAGAAATAGTGAGTACCTTTTCTCTTTGTTTACTTTTAACTTACTGAGTTATCTCTGATGCGTACTCAGCAGCAAATACATCTATTCCTTGGCTTGCACTTTAAGTTTAAATTTATGGGTATACACACATACTGTACACTCAATACATGTACATGCATAAATATAAAATACAGTATTATAAGTTGTATGCTCTTATTCAAGAGTTACATGGTTTGGCATTTGCCTGTAATCTAATAAGCCAGTAAACTATGAACTGGAGGGGTGGGGGGAGTTTGCAGTGTTTCTCTTAACTAATTTTGTTTCCATCGTTAACATTTTTGTTCGAAGTTAATAAAACTCGATTGTTGATCATGACTTGCAGAGCGCAGAGACTAAAGTAAGCCTCTAAAAAATGTGGACATTTTTAGATGTTGTAAAACAGTGATTTGGAGTGAAGTGTTGCATGTCAGTCTACTGCAGCTGTTAGCCTCCTGATTTCTGTCCGACAAAAAATGCTTTTTGACTTAAGCAATCTGTAGTTTGTGACCTCAGATCTTCTGTCCACAAAAGTTGTTTTCTGTAAAGCGTATGTTTAGTATTTCCATCGGTTTTTTTTGTCGTCTGGCAGCTTTGTTTACTTTTGTAGGAATTTTTCTGCTACCCCTTTTGCTGTTCTCCTTCTGCATCCGTATAGCAGCAAACAGCATTGCACTTTTGCTGTCATTGTTTCACATGTTGTGTGTAAGTTTCGTTTTTGACTCGGCAAAAAGGAGGAGGAATTTTACTACTTGCCCTTTTGCGTTTCTCCTGCTGCATTCGTACAGCAGCAAACAGCATTGCGCTTTTGCTGTCATTGTTTCACATGTTGTGTGTAATTTTCGTTGTAGACTCGGCAAGAAGAACTACATCCCGTATGTGCTTTACTTCATTTTCTTCCCGTTCAGTCTCACAGTCTCTTTCATTTCGACAGTCACTGTTCACTCGTTTCTGGCCCTTCTTATGTATCAGTCTCACACAGTGTTATTTGCACTAATGGTGGGTGTGCACGTCACCTTGGTCTCATGCTCGCTAACCATCTCCTGTCTTTAGATGCTGGACTGCAGAGAAAATGTTTTTGGAGAACCTGTAGTTTTCAACATTAATTCAAAGTACATATGATATAATCGCTTCATTCACTCCCATCCTTAACGCACATTGAACAGCTATACTCACTGTCTAAAACTGAACACAAGGGCTTTGTTTGGCTCTAGGTTGTAGTGTGTAAATGAACAGCGTTTCTTGTTGAATTATTTTATGAATGCTGGTTAGAGCTCTCTTAGCATGGGTGTCTCCTCTGGGTCTCAGTCAGATGATGCATATATATATGTACATTATGCAGCATGCCTGGACATTGTACTGTCCTTACTAAAGGGATCGGCTAAATAACCATGTCCCATATTATATTATACAGTCATTATACAGCAGTTAACATGTGAAGCATGACCGACCCTGTAATCACACATTACGCTATTGTTTGTGTGTCAACGTGATAAACCTTGACAGTGTACAAATCTGTGACTTTTTAAAAAAACTTTAAAAAAACAAAACAACAACACCCACAGGGTCAAAATGTTATGTAAAAAATTAATCTTTACTCTACTTTGATGATATGCTTAGCGAAGTCTGACTCATATGAATGCACAAGAGGAAGTATGTTATTTCTCACATTTTGTTGCTGTTGTGACCTTCACATTTGTAGGTTTTACCTTTTATTTGCTTGTTTGTTGTTGTTTAAGGATATATTGGTAGTGACTAGTCTTTTGACCTTTCAGGTCTCCACATGGACGAACAGTGGTTTTGTTTATTGAACAATCATATCCTACAGTTAATGAGCATTGTTTTAACCTTAAGTATCGAAAAAAACAAATCAACTATATTTATGTAGTCAGTAGGCTACAGTGTGATACATAGATGCTAAGCGTTCTTAGATTAATCCAGGTTTTTTTTCTCTTTAAACAATTTTTTTTTTTTAGTGCTGCTTGAGGTAACATGAACAGTAGGTTTCAGAAGTCAGAAGGGTTATCATGTAAAGAGAAGTTTGAGCATTATTTTCCAAATGTCTGTTTCTATCAAGCAATTGTGTGCTTTGTACATGTTTGTGCATACTGACTAACTGATATGTGGCTCTTATTGTTCTGTCAGGCCCACAAGAGGAAGAAGAAGGCTGAGTTCATTCCTTACAGAGACTCTGTCCTGACATGGCTGTTGAGAGAAAACCTTGGTGAGTGTTGGTGTCATCCAGTTTTTCCCCCTCCCAGAGTGTGTCTTGACATGTCTTCACAGTGCACACACAGTTGTTGTTTCAATTCAGTTCAATTTCAATAAATCTTTATTATCCCCTTAGGGGAAATTAGGGTGTGGTGGTCATAAAAACAGTACATTAATATCACTCAAACAAAATAATGATTAAACCATACATATTACAGCAGTAAGAATTAGATTACAATTAGGTATGACATGTTAAATCCTATGAATATACACCTGAAAATATTCCTTAAATATCACATCAGTGCCATCACATCTAACTCTAAGCTTTAAAAACCCACACACACACACACACACACACACACACACACACACACACACACACACACACACACACACACACTCTCACACTCACTCATGCACGCACGCACACACACAGCACGCACACACACATACACACATAGCACGCACACACACAAGTGTGGTTTGCACTTGCAATAAGTGCAAGCGTTTCATTTTCACACCAAACTGAACCTGAGATTACATCGTGTGGTACAATGGGTTTATTTGTGGTGGTCATTATGATTATAACCCAGCATCATCAGATTTTTTTCTTACAGATGGTTATTTCTACTCTGTGACACATTTTGTCATTCATAGTCTGTTTATGTTTTTTCCTAACTAGGTGGCAACTCCAAAACTGCGATGGTGGCCGCTCTGAGTCCTGCTGATATCAACTATGATGAAACGCTCAGCACACTCAGGTGGGTTGAAGTTCAGAATATCATGACTTAACAGATCTGTTCCTATCCTTTTCCTGCCGATGTTCCCACTGCTCACTTCCCACAACCTGTGGTAGTACTCGCTTGAAATCTTATCCACTCAGTTTATGTGTGTAGTAGGTAGGATGGTGTCTTATCTCCTGTATTTCTATCACAGATACGCGGACCGTGCCAAGCAGATCATGTGCAAGGCTGTGGTCAACGAAGATCCGAATGCACGTCTGATCCGTGAACTGAAGGAGGAGGTGGCCCGCCTGCGTGAACTGCTTGCCTCTGAGGGCATCGATATCGGTGATGGTATGTTTGCTTGTTCTCTTCTATTAAATAGATCCATTGTTTTTGCTGAGACTTTCTCATGAAACATGTTTATGATAGAAGTTTCCTCGTAAATCAAGTATGACTTGCAGAAATCTTTCTGTTATTGTTGACTGACTGTTTTTTTTGGTTTTTTTTTACATGCACCTGTTTTGGATGTACAATAACAGCATTTCTATTCATTCTGTACTTTCTGCTCTTTCAGTGAACCTACAAGATCTGCATGAACAACGTGAGAAGTCAAGGTCTCGCAAATCGTCTGTGACCATCGAAGGAGGGGAGGATGCGATCGAGCGCCTGAAGGAGAGCGAGAAACTGATCGCGGAGCTCAATGAATCCTGGGAAGAGAAGCTACGCAGGACAGAGGCCATCCGAAAGGAGCGTGAGGCCGTGCTGGCCGAGATGGGCGTGGCCCTGAAAGAGGATGGCGGCACCATTGGTGTTTTCTCACCTAAAAAGGTGAGGAGTCAAGTTTGTGGTATTTGTGAACTAGCAGTTTACTTTCTTTGCTTTGTGCTTTGAGGTTGTATGAAACACAGTCACTAGAGGGACGTTGTAGTCGGAGTAAATTGACCAAAAATTTTCAACAATTTGTTCGTTGTTATAGCCTCAAACCTCTAGATGTTCAACAAACTCTGTTTCAGACTCCACATCTAGTCAACCTGAATGAAGATCCACTGATGTCAGAGTGTCTGCTCTACTACATCAAAGATGGCATCACTAGGTTTGTATTCAACTTATGTTTCGATCTGCAAGCACTTTGTTGGAATAATGATTATTTCAGTGCAAGCAATTTTTTTTTTTTTTTTTTTGGGGGGGGGGGGGGGATTAAAAGTGTGTATTTTGGAAGTTCTCTTCTTCTGGTATGTGTTCTGAGTCAGTTGTTCCTTTTACCTCACAGTGAAGTATTTTTGTGACTCAAGTTCAACTGCTAGTGATCAAACCAAACCAAACTGTTTCGTATTTCCAGAGTTGGTTGCCACGATGCCAAGAACCCACAGGATGTTCAGCTGAGCGGAACTCAGATCTTGGAAGAGCACTGCTACTTTGAAAGTGCAGATGGCACTGTCACTCTGGTGCCGTGTGAAGGTGCCATGTGCTACGTCAACGGACGTCAGGTCACAGAACCGACAGTGCTCAAGACAGGTTCCCGTGTCATCCTAGGCAAGCACCATGTCTTCAGGTTCAACCATCCTCAGCAAGGTGAGGAGACCTCCTGAACTGTCTGTCCCTTTTTTTCCCCCCTTTTTCTTTGTTCCATTCATACTCATTTGTAAGAGCTGTAAGAAACGGGGAGGTAATCGAAAAACCCAAACCAAACCGCTATACCATTTCAGACAAGCCCTCACTTGACATCCTTGACAAACAACCATCATCAGTATGCAATCAAACTAAACCAAAATTGAATCAAAGTCAAATCTAAATGAAAGCTGATGGTGTTGCTGTGGATGAGACAGATTATGTACTTACTTCTGTTTTTTTGTTTTTTCAGCTCGGCAGAGCAGAGCACAGATGCTGGAATCTACTGACAGCTTGATCAGTAAGTGATGATTTCATTACTTCACAACCTGATACTGCTTGTAACTTGAAAATTTTACATGACAAGACTGAACACGTTATTTGAATGTCTTGTATTACGGTGATATAGGTGGCTCACTTAGCTGGGGAAAAATGGTGAATAAATCAAAGCAAAATAGGAGCTACATGTTCAACGTGTCCATGGACTCGGAAGTTCCATGAAGTGTTTTCAGTCTTCTTGCATTTCTCTTGACTACACTAAACTGTACATTTGTCCACTGTTCATGATCTTCGTGACGATTTAACCAAGTGACACACCATCGGTTTGCAGCGGAACCAGTGGATTGGACATTTGCTCAACTGGAGCTGCTGGAGAAACAGGGCATTGATCTGAGAAAGGAAATGGAGCAAAGGTCAGCATCAGTCACTTTTACCTTTTTTTTTCCTCTTTTCCTCTTTCCTCTTTTGATAATGCAAAGCACAAAATCTTTTGTACAAATACTCCCTGTTTTTTTCTCCGAGTTAGCAGTTTACTGTGTGCCTTTTCCTGCTTTCTAGTCAGCAAGTAGCAGAGGGAAACAACCTTTGAGCTGTCGGGAATCTAGTGAGCCAAACTGCTAACCCTACTAAAAAATACTGAAATGAATGTATAAAAAATCTTTTTGTGTGGCTTCCTTTTGCATGTACATAAGTTTATTGAAGTTGTTTTCATTTCCATTTGCTTTCCTCAGGCATAACTCACGTGTGATGTTTGTTATTTTAGGTTAATGAACCTTGAAGAGCAGTATCGCAAGGAGAAGGAAGAAGCAGATCTTTTGTTTGAACAACAGCGCCAGGTAAGGTGTAAACCTTAGAGTATACATGCATACATAATTTGCACATTAAAATTTGTGTGCAGAAACACTTGTACAGTGATTAAAGAGATTGTGTAATGTGTGTCCTGAAACTGAAATAATTTCAACGAGCATTGCTCTGCTCACTCATCTTTCCGTGGCCTTTCTGCCGGCTTGTCTCTTACCAGGGGAGCCGGGGTGGCCGAATGGTAGAGCGTTGGACTTCCAGTGCTCGGGTCGTGAGTTCGAATCCTGGCTTGGGCCAAATATTTGTGCTGGCTTTTTCATTGCCTCATCCTTGATATCACCCTTACGTGGTGGAAAAGGACGTTAAACTCACAAACACCCACCCACCAATGTCTCTTACCATGTGGATCGTTCAGGCCTTGTGCATTTGGTAAAGAATAATAAAAGGGTGCGCACCTCTTATTCAGGATTACGAGAACCGCATTCAGAGTCTACAAGAGCAGGTGGAACGTCACTCCATGATCTCAAGTGTGGCAACAACTGTGCCGGACTTCTTCCAGGATGAGGAGGAGGAAGAGGAGGGTGAGCGCTTGTTACCTCGTCTCTAGCGAGTATCTTTACTGGAAGCGTTCTTACAAGACCCGTTAGCGTTGCCTTCCTATGCATCCAGTCTTGCCTAAACACTGATGAATATTTTGACTGTTGGAATCCACTTTGAGAACAGTGCAGGAGAAGTGTACAGTCTGTGCTCTTTTCAAATGCATTTATGTTGAACTTGTGTTAACGACAGAAATTTCCTATAGGAAGGCCCCAAGTAAAACAGACCCAAAAGAAAAGAAAATGCAAAAGTACACGATAAAACATCCAGGAATTAAAGGTGCAGTACACAACAGTCAACAGCGCACATCACTCAAAGAACAGGTTTGGGTTCATGTAGATGTAATACTTTTATACAGAGGTAGGCAGTAATTTTGCTGTGATTTTCTTTTGTCAGAGGTGAAGTGGACAGAACATGAATATGAGGTGGCAGCCTGGGCATTCCGCAAGTGGAAATACCATCAGTTCACTTCTCTCAGGGTCTGTAGTCCACTCTGTGTGTGTGTGTGTGTGTGTGTATGCGTGTGTGTGTGTGTGTGTGTGTGTGTGTGTGTGTGTGTATGCATCTCTCTGGGTTTGTAGCCCGCTCTGTGTGTGTGTGTGTGTGTGTGTGTGTGTGTGTGTGTGTGTGTGTTTTCACGTCTCTCAGGGTTTGTAGCCCACTCTGCGTGTGTGTGTGTATGTGTATTTGTCTGTGTGTGCATAATATTCATGCTGCTGTGCACAATACTGTTCCTGTTCTGCTTGCGCTCGTAACACTGCTTCCCTTTGCATTTATGGTGATAACACTTGTTTTCTGTGTTCATCAGGATGACCTGTGGGGCAATGCAATCTTTCTCAAGGAGGCTAACGCTATCAGTGTTGAACTCAACAAGAAGGTAGGCCATTCTGCGTTTAAAGATTGTGTGTGTGTGCGTGGAAGTGTGTGTATGCTTGAAACAATTGGGATTTTTTTAGCTGTAAGCTAAAAATACTTCTTTTTTTCTTATTTTTTCACATTACACCCTTTACATATTTTTTACTTGGTGTCCTAATATGGAAATGACAGTTATTAATAGGGAGTTGGTTTATGTTGTATATGGGCTATAGCGTGATTGATCACTAGCTCAGAAATAGTTCATATGGTGCAACCTTTGGTTCTACCCTAACAGGTGCAGTTCCAGTTTGTACTGCTGACCGACACGCTGTACTCTCCACTGCCACCTGAACTCCTGCCATCGGATGCCACTCGGGACCGCGGAGAAGAGCCACGTCCGTTCCCTCGCACAGTGGTTGCAGTGGAAGTGCAGGACACAAAGAATGGGGCCACGCACTACTGGTCGCTGGAGAAACTCAGGTAACTTTATACGCATCAGATGCACGGTCCCCTGTTCGTGTTTTGTCATTTGCTAATTCAGACATCATCTGCAGATTCTGCCAGCGATGACTGCATTTCCGTAAATGCTGTTCATAAATTGCATGAACGTGCTGGCACTCTGTAATGACACGGTCTTGTGTTTGTGTTAATGTACATATGTATGTATGGTATTACTTCCGATTGCTGCTTCACTCATCTTACCTCCCCAGTGGCAAATCTGATATCATCTGAATGAATGCTCATCCCATCCACTTCATATAGCAATGAATGATCATGATAGATCATCATCTTTGGATCTCTGATCAGACATGCATAAATGTAGCTCTGTCTTGTGGTGATCCCGTCTGTCTTTTTCATTTGCTTCTGTTGTGGTGGAGAGTTATGAAAGTACACTGTACTGTTGTGTCTGAATTTGGAAGATGTTCTGGTTTTACCTTAACCACTGTTCTCGTAACTTTCTTGTCCCTTATGATGGGATAACCGATAATTGTAGTTTACCCCTGTAACTGTAAGGATTAGTATACAAAACCTGTCTGTGCTCTTTTGCAGGCATCTACAAAATCTTTCTTTAAAATATGTTTTTCTGCCTCAGTAATTTGTAAAATGTAAATGGTACTGGTCATTATGATACAAGGTTCTGAGCATGTGTTTTTAAATTTTTTTTTTTTTAAACTGTTTAACTGTCAAGAGAAGTATCAGCCATGCATGGTAGACCTACAAATTTTGGTTCCAGATCATGAATACTGTCCTTGTTTCAGTTTTTGTGGTGGTGGTCTAACAATCATCCCCTTTGTTCGTCCTCTCCTTGTTTTGAGTACGAATGCTGTCTTTGGTTGGGTCATTCCTTTCACAGTCCTTCCCTTACGTACGATCCTGACTCTCCATCCCGTCCTTCACGTCATGCCTTTCTGGATGGGCAAAGTTTGGAACTTATGCCCCACTGTTTTGGGTTTAGTTTTGCACGTTGTGTAACTTAACACAAAAAATTTTCAAAGTGCCCAGTCCTTGTGTTTTGTTCAAGGGCTGCAATGTGACTATCTTTTTTCTTTGTTCACTTTAGATTGTTTTTTTGTTTTTTTCCATCCCTGCTAAGTGTTTTGAAAAGAAACACGCTTAGCCCAAGCATGAGTTCCAACCTTTGTCAGCTGGGTCTATGGGTCTGAATTTTTTGCCACTGGGTATCAGGTTTTTGCGGGAATGAATGGCATTTTTTTTTCTCTCTCTCTGTTTGGGTTCTTGAGGTTTTCAGTTGTATTGTGCATGTGGTTGTGGGAGCAACAGAGTTAGCTTCTCTTTGTCTGTATGTCCTGCACTTATGCAAACACTGTCTGCGCAGCATTGGAATCAGTTGAAATGTTTATCTGATATAATTAAAAGCTGAATTAGTATGGTTTTATGCATATGTGCTAGAATTTCTGAACCTGTTGCAGGTCTTTTAGGGCATTTGGTCATTATTTATGAAATTCTGTTTTTCTGCCTGTCATACTTTTTCTCTTTCGTTTGGCTCCATTTTTATCTTCTGCTTTCTGTTTTTTTTTGTTTTTTTTTAATGTCTGTCTCAGAAATAGACTGCACTTGCTCAGTTAACAAATTTACTGAAGAATCAGATATATTTGCGGTTTTTGATTTTTTAAACTAGAGGGCTAAGTTACAAACAGTCTGTCAAAAACTGCACAGTGCGTCCAGGGAAGGGCTATCAAAATGGCAAGAATGACCACGGTGATATGTGTGTATGCTGTTTTTGTCCCTTTGCTGCTTGGCCCTTGTTAGACATCGGTTGGAACTCATGCGCTCAGTTTACAATGAGGATCTGTCCCCGGACACGCCCGAAGCCAAACAGGACATTTTTCACTGCCTGTCTGCCTGCGGCCAGCAGAACGTCTTTAATTTTAGAAACCTTCTGCCATCCAGGTCAGCAGACGATCACTTGGCCTCTCTGTGTGTGATCAGGTTTTTTTCTTCGTCTGTGTCAGTGGTCGCCAAACAAATGCCTTTTGCGTATTATGTGTCCATTTAATTTCTTCGTGGATTAGTTTGACGGTTTTTGTGTCAGCTTCATCTTTATGTATTCGGTTTCAGTTTGTTTAGTAATATGACATTAGATTTTTTTTTGTAGTTGTGACTTTCTTTTTTTCATGTAGTTGTATTGTTTTTTTGTGATGTGCATACTTTTTGTATGCAAGGTCACGAGTGAATTTGGAATGTGGCATGCATGTTTGCACGTGTGTGTGTGTGTGTGTGTGTGTGTGTGTGTGTGTGTGTGTGTGTGTGTGTGTGTGTGTGTGTGTGTGTGTGTGCACGTGAGAGAGAGGTGTGTGTGTGTGTGTGTGTGTGAGAGAGAGAGAGAGACTGCAAGAAAAGGAGAGAGGAAGGAATTTGTTGGCAAATTTTGGAAAGTTGGAACTGTGGATTTTTGTCCGGAGATATGGATAAATGAACTATTATCGTTTATGGCACAGTTTCGTGTGTGTATCATTTACTGTCCTTGCAAATGTCTGTTTTTTTGTTTTGTTTTTTTTGTATGTGTGGTTGTGTTGTTGATTTCTATCAGTTGTATGCATTTTTTAATATACATGTAGCATATGATGGTTTCTGCTGCCAGCAGTATGAAAGATTCTTTGTGTGAGTGTTGTACGCCTGTAGCAACCCTGAGTGACAAGGGAATGTTGTCTAGAAAAGTGTATATGACAAAGATATCATTATTTAGAGTGGTTGTTGAGCCGATACATGTATTGGAAGTACAATGTTTAGGATTTGTGTTTTCTAGAATAGTATAACTGATGTTTTCCCTCATTTCTGACAGTTTCTTCAGTCCTTGAGCGTTTTCTGTTTTCTATGAAATGCGCTGTGGAGAGCCGTTGGTGTGAAGTGGATGACAGATTTCTGTTGCGTGTCAAGCTTTTGATGCTTAACTTGTGTTGAGTCTGTTTATGTGTACCTTTAGTTGTTTGATGTCGCTGCACCTGCCAAATTGGACGTCAGAGTGGGTGCAAATAGTGTGTGTGTGTGTGTGTGTGTGTGTGTGTGTGTGTGTGTGTGTGTGTGTGTGTGTGTGTGTGTGTCTTGTGTGTGTGAGTGTGTGTGAGTGTGTGTGTGTGTGTGTGTGTGAGTGTGTGTGTGTGAGTGTGTGTGTGTGTGAGTGTCTTGTGTCGGTGTGTGTGCGCACGCGCCCTTTAAGTGCAGTGAGTCCTTGGCACTTAGAGAGCAGCACTCTATAAAAACTATGTATTATTTATATTATTATTATTGTACATCTTCATATTTCACTGATGCTTCTTTCTTTTTTGTTTTCTTTTTCCGCATTTTTCTTGTTGTTTTTTTTTCTTTTGCGAGTGTAAGTCCAGAATAATCAATCAAGCAACTTACTTTATGTTTTGCTATCCTTGTGTATGTAATTTGTATCCCAGACTGTGATGTTTGAGTGAGTGAGTGAGTGAGTGTATGAGAAGTAGGGGGCGAGGGATAGCCTGTACAAAGAAACAGTTGCTGCCTCTAGTGGCTGTAACATGTATGAATGCACATGTATATAAACAGTTGCTGTGTCTGGCATTCCAGTACATGTACATTACAGTAATTATGCTCACCATAAACTTAGAAAGGTGTATTACTGGTACTCTTAAATGAATGCTTGCCACCCATATTGTCTTAAAACTGTGCTGTATCTGACGATCTGCTTTCATGGTATGTACTGACTCAGCTGCACATAGTTTTGTGTGAATTCCTTGGTGATCTTGGTTGTGTGTGGTCTTTTACAGACAGCGCCTTGAACTTATGCGGGAAATGTACCACAATGAAGCCGAGTTATCTCCCACATCCCCCGAGCCTACGATCGACACCATGACTGGGGGTGACCCGTTCTACGATCGTTTCCCATGGTTCAGGCTTGTGGGCAGGTATGGAGAGGCGTGACGTACAGAAACCTTTTGTGTTTTTCCTTCAGTTTGTGTCTTTCCGATTTCCAGAGGTGTTGCGTTTACCCTTTCAGCATCAGCATGTGCAATTCAGTCCAGTTCAGTTCAGTTTTCCCATATTTGTCCTTGTGGACATTTGTTTTGTGTGGCCTGTTGCAAATAAATTCAAATAAATCTTGTCTGTTAGGAATGTACTGTCTGCACAGAGTAAGAATTCCATTGTTAACTTAATTTTAAAAGCCCATGCAATTTTACTTGAAATTTTCAGATCACTAGGAGCCATTTCAAGCCATTATTACACAATCTGCAGCGGTCTCAGGCCTAGCAGGGAAGGCCCACGCCTTGCATAATAGAGGCTTGAAGTGGCTCCTGCTGGTGTGCAGTGGCTTGTTCTTTTTAACAAGTCTTGTCATGATGTTATAGTGGGCAGGGGGTGGTCGGGCTCGGGCTCTTCAGAGTTAATCACGTGGTATTGGTTGTGTGCAGGGCCTTCGTGTATCTGAGCAACCTGTACTACCCCGTGCCTCTAGTGCACCGTGTGGCCATCGTCAGTGACAAGGGCGATGTCAAAGGTTACCTGCGGGTGGCTGTACAGGCTATCACAGGTAAGAGTTTGATTTTTTATTTTTAAAAAAAATTGAAACTCAGTATTTTTGTATAATTAACACTTTTATTTACCCAGATTTTTGTTTTTGTGTGATGAGCTAACCAGCTCTGTCGCTTGACCAAACATGATACAAGGGATGCTACAAAAAAGAGAAACAAAGCACCACTTGATGATATTTTGTAACCAACAAAATGAGCAGTTATAAAAACCAAACATACACATGCTCTGTTATAGGTCATTAGAGCATCCCTTTATAGAGTATCCCGTTATGGAATGCTGAGCATAGATTGGTTAAGGACAAACTCAGAACTACTGGCTTGACAGTCTTTCTGCACAAACTGCAGTAATTTTTGTTTTGAAGTTCATTTGCTCCTTAATGTGCAAAATGATTACAGTGAGAATAATTGTGTTTTCAAACAGAGAAAGACGAGACTGTTGACTTTCCAACTGGCATCAAGCAGTCAGGAAATGCCAAGATCACCTTCAAGGACGAGGATTACTTCAAGACGGTGTCCCCACCTCAGGATGTCGTGTCATCTCGCGAGGAGCTGAGAATCGTGGAGGGGCAGGGACAAGGATCAGACAACTCTGGACTGGCATCAGGTGAAGAAAGTAGGAGCGGCTAGTGGTATCCTTCTGGTTGAGCATTGACGAGTTTGAAACACACAGCACGATAGCACTGAGATACGACTCTGAAAACACCATTTGGCTAAATTAACCTTTCTTTGCTTTCAGCCTCTGGTAACCTTTTGTGACAGTTTGGTGTGTTTTCCAGAGGGTGGTGTGGAGGGAGGCGAGATCGACTACTGCCCGGAGATCAGTGTGAAGGAGCTGCCAGAACACCTGCAGCTGGGACAGCAGTTCCAGTTCCGTGTCACGGTCCTGCAGGCGTCGTGCATCTCGCCCGAGTATGCCGACATCTTCTGCCAGTTCAAGTGAGTGACATTTGTGCAGTTCACCTAGTCTTTAGGTTTTCTTCCAAATTATTTGATTGAATGGATGGATGGATGGGTGGACAGAGAGAGTTGTGTGTTGGTGATGGGGAAAGGAGTGTGGGTGGAGCTGATGGACTTCGTGTATCTGGAATGAAGTGTGTGAGCATTGAGGGGAAGAAAGAAGCAGTGTATTTACATGCACGTGAACAAAGCTTTCATTGTATTTTGAAGAATTTTTTTTATGAAAATTGCATTGACGAAATTGGATTTTTACACTGCTGTTACGTTTGTCATTATGTGCACAGCTTCCTGCATCGTCATGACGAAGCATTCTCCACTGAGCCACTGAAGAACACAGGAAAGGGTCCCCCGCTTGGCTTCTACCATGTGCAGAATGTAAGGAACCTTACAGTCTATGCTATTTGTATATGTTTTGCTTGCCTAATATATGGTTATGCTAGCTGACTTGCTTTGGTGTGCTTGCCTTATGGCGGTCATGGGAGATGGACATGCAGATGTGTGTCTGACACTTCTTTTTTTTTCCAACCTCCAGTTCACAGTGACAGTGACCAAGTCGTTCGTCGACTACATCAAGACTCAGCCGCTGGTGTTTGAAGTGCTCGGACACTACCAACAACACCCTCTGCACGAACAGGCCCGCGAAACACCATAGTAAGTGTTTTTCTTCTTCTTTTGATTATTAAAGGGAGGGAAAGGGGGGGGGGGGGAGGGGTTACCACAGGACGGCTCCACACTTTTTTTTCTTTTTTTTCCCCCTGCATGGAGAGCGTGTAATTGTTTTTCATTCTGCAGCCTTGTCTGTAGATAATGGGATCTTTAACATGCACACTTGATACTGTACATGAGGGGTAGAGATGGGCACTGTAAACAAGTCTCCACTTCATTTTTTGGAAAGGAATTTGTACCAGACAGCACAGGATCCGAAGTCAGATGCCTTAACCACTGGACCAAATCTCCCATCTTTTTTTTAATTTTTATTTTTTAATTCATGTGTTTATAGGGGTGATGGGCAGTAATTAGAGCCCTGAAAGATGTTCTGTGATTCATTGCAGCTGTTAAAAAGAAATGGGGGGGGGGGGGGGGTGGCTAGATTATCTCTCATGCTTATATGCAGCTGTTAAAAGAATGGTAAAATGCTGCAACTTAGAGCAAAAAGTAACACATTGTTTTTTTTGTTTTTTTAACTTGTTCTTTTAGCGTGCGGCCACCTCCACGCAGAAGCTTCCCATCTTCACTGCCAGTGTCCAAGCCAGTTCCTTCACCCAAGTACGGGCTTGTCACTGCCCCCAGGTAAATGTTCTCCTCGTCCTGTGTAATTCTCTTGCTCCCATGTTGGTACAAGTTTTCTCTTTGATGCTGCGGATGCCAGGTATGAATACTTGATAGTGTTGTAGGGGCGTGTAGACAGTTTCGTTTGAATCTGTTATGTTTCAGAGACATAAAAAAAAAGCATTTTTGTTACTTGTCAGAGTGCACAGTTTTGTGACATGTTTGCTATTATGTGTTTCCAGTGACCACCATTATTAAGTTTGCGTTACTGTGATTGTTGTTTTTATGACTTTTACCTTTTTGCGTCACTCTGTACCTTTCTTAGCCGTGATGTCTCTCTCTCAAAATCTGTTGAATCACTTATCAAGTCTTTGTGTGCGCCATGGTATGATGTGATAGCTTGTGGTTTTTGGCTCCCTTGTGTAACAATGGGAGTCTATGTAATAACCCTCCGTCGTCTGTCTGTCTGTCTGTCTGTGTGTGTGTGTGTGTGTGTGTGTGTGTGTGTGTGTGTGTGTGTCCAGAAAACTTTAACGTTGTCATTTTCTCAGAAACTACAAACAGCAGAGACACCAAACTTGGCATGCTGATAGACAACCATAAGACCTTTCAAAACATATCATTTTGAATGACCTTGACTCAAGGTCAAGGTCACTAACGCTGTCTGTTAGAAAATTTTACATTGGCATTTTCACGGAATCTACAAAGACCAGAGGTTTGAAACTTTACATGATGATAGACATTGATAAGAACTTTACAGTTATGCATGTTTTCAATGGCCTTGTGTCAAGGTCAAGGCCATACAAGCTATTTTTGTGAAACCTTAACATTGGCATTTTCTCAGAAATAACAAACAGCAGAGGCGCCAAACTTGGCGTGCTAATAGACAGTGAAAAGACCTATGCAAACAAACCATTTTAAATGACCTTGACCCAAGCTCAAGGTCTTTAAAGCAGTCTGTTTGGAAATTTTTGCATTTGCATTTTTTTGGAATCTAGAAGAACCAGAAGCATCAAACTTTGCATGATGATAGACATTGGCAACACCTTCACTGACATACCTGTGTTCAATGACTTTTAGTCAAGGTCAAGGCCATGCAGGCTGTTTTTGGGAAACTTTAACCTTGGCATTTTCTCTGAAACAACAAACAATTGAGGCACCAAACGAGGCATGATGATAGACCGCAATGAGACCTACCTTTTTGAATGACCTTGACTGAAGGTCAAGGTCATTAAAGCTGTCTGTTGTGAATTTTAACATTACCGTTTTCAGAGGAACTACAAATACTAGAGGCGTCAAATTTGGCATAATCATAGACATTGATGTGATCTCATTTTAATGACCTTGACCCAAGGTCAAGGCCATACAAACTGCTTGGGGGAAAATTGTAATATTGCCAGGAACTCGGAACGCCAGAGACACTTTACTTGCCATGATGATAGATAGTGATAGAGCTTTACAAACATACACTTGTGAATGACCTTGACCCTTGTCACAAGGGAGCCATGGAGGCTTTTGCCTCTCTAGTTGTACAGTTCATTTATATCGTTTGTGTGTTGTGTCACCCACTTGATGTTGTGCATTAGTTACGGTGGATGTTGTGTGTTCTGTTGATTTTCAGTGATGGGGACACGTCAGCCAAAAAGATGAAAAGATACAGGTAGGGATGTGTTGCACTCTACAGCTGATTCCGTATACATAAGAATTAAAATCATCCATTGAAGTTTCAGAGACTGCAAATGCAACATGAGTAAAGATAATTTGCACATTCACTCAGAGGATCTGGAAAAGCTGAATTGGTAAAATACAGTCGAACCTGCCAAGGCGGTCACCTGTATAAGCTATGCCACTGTCTAACCTGGTCACCCCTGAGGATCCCCTGACATGTTAGCTGTTGATATGCCACCCTGGATAAACCTGGTCACCTGTCTAAGGCGGTCAGCTTGGCCCGGTCCCTTGGGTGACCGCCTTACACAGGTTTGACTGTATATGATCGTCAGTTCTTGGAGGTTGCGTTAGAGTCTGAGTCCAGCTGGGAGCCAATGATTTTTTTCAATGTTTCTCTGATATTGACTGAAAGAAAAGGATGTTAACCCTGGTCTTGCTTAATTAATTTGTCTTACACTGGAAAAGCCATAGAGGTTGTCTGGAATATTCCATTTTCAGTACCACCAGGGTTAAATTAGCAAGCAATTGACCATGACTCTCTGGTACAGAATAAAAGCAGTTTTTCTTTAAAAAAAAAAAAAATCATTGTGGTTATTTTTGATATCCCGTTGATTAGTCTTTCATGTTCATGTGCTGACACCTGCATATCTGTTGCCATGGGATTAACAGTAGATGTGTGTGGTATGGTTTCATATAGATCTTTGATACTGGAGGTCCCCAAAGTGAACAGGTTATGGTGAGAACAGCTTCTGCACGGTTCATTCAGTGCTTAGTCTTGGGATAGGCAGATGTGTGGCTCGCATGACTCTTCCTTTAGCTTTTTCTAACAAAGTAACATCTTCTGTCAGTATTTTGCCTTGGTAAACAATGTTAAGGATGAACATAAAACAAGCTGCATGTATGTCTGCTTGGAACTTACATTTGTAACCATTTGCGCTAAAGTTTTCTGTATAGTAGGTAAGTTCTTTTCCATTTTCCAAACATCAATTTGAACATCTCTCTCCTGATAAAGAGTGTACTCAGCCTTATTTTGGCAACAAAAGGAAAGCACAATATGCACTGCATTTTGTGTGGATTGGAAATTCTCGTCGAGTATTTTCCAAAACTGTTCAAGGGGTGTTCGTCATCTGCAAATTGTTGGCGACGTCACAAGTCTTGTGCTTTCATCACAGATATTTTTAATGAATGGTGTGAAGTGGGCACAACTAATGTTGGTACTTTAAAAGTATTTTAATAGTCCCTGTCTAGCTTCTGAATTGGCTTGTAGTTGTATACAGTGGAATACAGTGCTAGTACAGTAGTAGTATTGGTTGTTCACGTAAATACAGTCATGTTTTGGTGTGAAGTACATGTAGTTCATTGTACATGCACCACATTCCTTCTGCTTGGGCTTTTACCCAGTTCCATTTTTTTGTCTTCTCATCTGATAAAAAGACAGTTTCATGGTGTTTTAACAGTATGTGTGTCTAACAGTATGTGTGTCTAACAGTATGTGTTCATGAGCATTTTGAAAATGTTCATGGTAAACGTTTTTGAAGACCTGGATTATGATGAAGGATTCTGGTACATGTACTCGTATGTGTGTTTTTGGTTTTTCTTGGTGTTGGTGTTTCCATTTACAATTTCCTTCAAAATGCATATGCTTCTTTGTAAGTATGTATATATATATATATTTCTGCTTTTAACTAAGCTTATGATGTAGATCTGGCATGAATTTACGTAATAAATTTATCCTGATCAGTTTTGCATTGGCATGCTGTCAGTTGAGACTTGTTTCAGTGCGTCAGTTGTTCAACATGTTTAATTTGTCCCATTTTACTTTTAGCGAAATTTTCGTAGTAATTTCAAATAAGTTTAAGATTAAAGCAAAGATCGTCTTATGTTGTATAATCCTTGACAACAAATATTTGTTAGAATTTTGTAGATTGTTCAGATGCATACTTAGTGGTCATCAGTTTATGTTCCATGTCCACAATAAAATATTTAATGTGCACTTGTAGATGACAATCGCAATACATCTGCTCTGAGTATTCTTTGTGTCTGTTAAGTCTTCTGAAAATTCATGAAAAAAGAGAGGAGAAAAATTGCATACATGTACATGTATTTGTTTTAAATACATGCTTCACAGATTGAAGCTGAAGATAAAAGTATTGTGTTGCAGCTCCAGCCCAGTCTGCTCCCACTGTGACCTGCTGGTGTGGTTTGAGATCTGTGAACTGGCTCACAATGGAGAGTGAGTATTGCATTGCATCGCATCAAACATGTACCTCTTCAGTTTCTGAGCTAGGTTTGTTTGGACGCATGGGGTGGCATAGGATTTCAGCAGGGGAGGGGTATGGGGAAAAAGGACTTCTTTTTGTTTCTCACATACCTCTATCTTTTTTAACCCTTTCCACGCTGACGCTGTCATTCATGCGTGTGGCACCAGCTGCCTGGATCCCATGGTGACATTGCACCATGTGTGCTAAATGTTTTTATGTTCAGAGGAAGCGTTGCTTAGATATTGTACTTTACTTTGATATCACTTTCAGCGAGAAGCCAAGGAAACCTGTCAGGAGACATGTTGGAAAGGGAGGTGAAATGTAGACCAACTGTTCCGACAATAGTCGTAGCTCGGGTAGAATGAGTTCAAGATGTCTGTTAATATTTTCCTGTTTATTGATCAAAGGACTCTGTTTGATTTTAAGTGGAACCATGCACAGTCCGTGGTTGTCATACGGCAGCATTTAGTACCCACGTTTCAACTCACCTTTGTAGGTATGTGCCGGTAATGGTGGACCACTCAGGTGACATGCCCACCCGTGGCACCTTCATGCTGCACCAGGGCATCCAGCGACGCATGCGCATCACCCTGGTGCATGAGAAACGATCTGATTTCTGCTGGAAGGATGTGAAGGAACTGGTGGTGGGCAGGATCCGCAACACGCAGGAATATCTGGACGCAGACTCAGAGGGCACCGTTCTGTCCCTCAGTCTCTTCCCTGCACACTTCCTGCAGTACTCTAATGATGACAGGTGAGGCTTGTGTGCATTGTGTGTGTGTGTGTGAGAGAGAGAGAGAGATAGCAAATATGGACATACGATGCTGGTGGTCAGTTGATTTCATCTGAATGACTTCGTATTTTTTGCCCCATTACTATTGTAAGGAAAAAAAATTTGTTTTTTTTTTAATTAAAAAAACCCCAAAACAACCGTATCTGACTGTGCAAAATTCACAGTCAACTCTGTCTCAGTTACAGCATTTTCAGTATCCCTGAAACCTCTATGAAAGCCTAGGGGAGCCTGATTTCACAGCTCAGTTTGCGTTTTGACACTGGCTGAGAAAGATCGCAGTGGCAAGTCTCCTCGTGCAGCACACAACGCCCGCTAGACACTGTAGTGATGTGTCTCTCACACCGAACAAAAGCACAGTGAAGTCACTGCAAACTCACTCTGTAGTTTTATAATGGTGTCTAAACCGCTGGAAACTCTGCACCCCAGCTGTGATAGAGTTGTCTCCTTTATGCACATTCACAGGAGTCACAGTTTGAAAACTCACAGTGCTTGCGGCTTTTGTTTAGACTGCAGACCTTTAACCATGCTAGCCAGATTCCCTGTGATGTTTGACTGACATCGGCTTTGCTTGGATCTATTTCAGGGTGTTCTTCCAGTTTGAGGCAGCCTGGGACAGCTCACTGCATGACTCCCCTCTGTTGAACCGTGTCACACCACATGGCGAGAATGTCTACATGACGCTGTCTGCCTATCTGGAGGTGGGTATATGTGCTCACTGCTCACTCGCTCACTCAGCCTAGGGTGCGGGGAAATGGGTTTTTCACACTACGGTGACAATTGTAAGCCAGCACCCATTTCTTGTCCCCGTGCACCCATCCCCACCCATCCCTGTGTTAGTTCGTCGCCTGCATGAACACTGAATGCACATACATAGAATTTACGTGTGAATTAATTCTGACTGCCAAATATGGACAACAGCAGACATATGCTTCAGACTGGCTGCTTTCGTGTTTGTTACAAATGTATCCTTGGAATAATTTCTTTCCCTGGTCACACATTCAGTTTTTTGTGTGTGTGTGTTTTTTTTTGTTTTTTTTTTAAGTTAGTGGGTGCACAGACATTGTATCATGGTGTTCCTTATCATTATCATCATCATGTTCCTGACCGTTATTGTTGTGTTTCTTGCCGTCAGATGGAAAACTGCCCCCAGCCAGCGTGTGTGACAAAGGACCTCACTCTCGTCATCCACCCACGTGACACCAAGATCTCGGCCCCCAGGTAATAACCTCTTTTCCCTTTCTCTTTTTTCCATTTTCTACCCTCTACCACCTGGCTTCTTTGCATGGCAGTAGTCTAGATTGTTTGTGTGACTGTATGGTTGTGTGTCTGTGTCTGTGTGACAGTGCATGTTTATGTATGTGTGTGTGTCCGTGTGACAGTGTGTGTGTATGTATGTGTGTCTGTGTGTGTCTATGTGACAGTGCGTGTGTGTGTGTGTGTGTGTGTGTGTGTGTGTCTCTTTGTGACAATGCCTGTGTATGTGTGTGTGTGTGTCTGTCTGAATCTGTGTCTGTGTGACAGTGCATGTGTATGTGTCTCTGTGTCTGTGTGACAGTGAGTGTGTATGTATGTGTGTGTACCAGTATGTGTGCATGTCTGTATCTGTGTTTGTGTCATAGTGTGTGTGTGTGTGTGTGTGTGTGTGTGTGTGTGTGTGTGTGTGTGTGTGTGTGTGTGTATCTGTGTGTGTGGAGGGGGGGGGGGGTGATGTCTTCATCTTTTTCTCTTTTTTTCTATCTCCATTGTAGATTTCTTCCTCCACATTTGTTTGTTTGTTTTTTTAAAGAACATCTGTATGATTTGTAAAAGATACACATTTGATCTTTCTGTTATTGTAATCATTAAACAATCTTTAATATTTTAAGTGCATGTATTGTGCATGTTTGGCTATGGTTAGGTTAGGTGTAATTTATTACTGCAGTTTAACTTCAGTTTAATCTGACTTACCAGACTATTTTGAATTGAAGTTAGTTGTTATGGCAAGGATAAGAAGCCACTATTGTCTGTTGCAAGGGATGTACAAAGCTGAAGTTGGACAGTTACATAATATGAGTATTGTAAATGTGAAGAAAAATGTCAACAGTGGTTTTTGTCACATACATGTATTTTTGTTGTTTGGTTTCTTTCCTTGTATTTCAAGAAGACAAATTGTCCCTACTTTTATTGTATCATTGTTACCTTTTTTGTATGTGTAGATCTTTGATTTTATGCATATTAGACAAATGTTCATCCCATGTAGATGTAGTTGGCTCATACGTCGATGTTGTTTCGTGGTGCCTGGTGTCTAACCCTCCTGGTCGTTGCCGTGGTTGCGTTGTGTGCCTCTCGCCTGACGCAGCCCTCGTTTCAGGGCGCTCAAGTCACTGTTCGGTGGGTCGCGGAGCACCGACTGCAACAAGGTGTCCGGCGTCTACGAGCTGCTGCTGCGCAAGTTCTCTGAGACAGGTAGTCCAGGTCTGTCCGTGCTCAGGTTGTTATCCCTCTGTCCTACCCGTCTACCCCTCCCCCATACCCCTCCACCCAACCCACCCCTCTCTGCACCGCCCCACCACCCCTGTCCCCACCCAGGTCCTGTTTTGGTTCCTGTGGCAAATTTACTGGTTCCCGTCCCTTCCAAATTGCTGCCATACCTCTACTTCTGAAGAATACAGGCTGTAATGTTTGCATATTGACTTATCAGTCCAAACCCCTGGCAAAATGCTTATTCATATCCAAGTGAATGCAAAATAAAATCCAACAGAACATCTGTGTCTGTTACCATAACATGTAAATTTATGCAGCTGCTTCACACACACACACACACACACACACACACACACACACACACACACACACACACACACACACACACACACACTCACTCACTCACTCACTGATGGTTTTCGTTAGGGGATCTGTTGAAAACTTGTCCAAGCCAGCCAGCAATACTCTTCAGCAGGACATCTACAAAAAAGACCCAGTCTCCCCTGCACACCAGCCCCCCCCCCCCCCCCTCGATATTTTATCCTTTCTTGTGTGCCCCTGGTGAACAGGTGGTTGATGCTCAGTTCCCTCTGTTCCTCTTGGGTGAATATTTCTTGTTCTCTGCGTTTCTGATACACACTGTCTCAGAATTTCTCCCCATACCACTCCTCTCACCCCCCACCCCCTCCCCTGTCACCCCACAAACCTGATAGGGAAGTTCTGCTCTTGTCCCTGTTGGTTGTTTTGACTCTGTATTTCCACCTTTGATGAGCACTTGTATGTTTGTGTATACTACATCATGACTTCTTTTTTTCTTTTTTTAAAAACATTTTTTTCAAGTACTTGATATAGTAGCACTTTAGTTGAGCGATGTCTTGACTGAGCGACAGTCTTTCGTTCACAACCGCTTGCATTTTGAGATCACTGCATTTATTTTAAGAGAAAAAGTCTTTGTGAGGAGTCCATTACTATGCTTCTTCGTTTTGTTATTTACAACATTCTAGAACATCGTTCCTGTCTGAAAGTAAGGAAACTGTGAACTAATGTGGCAGCTTCTCATATTGAAGTTACGAACCATTTCTGATACAGGTGTTGAGCGCCGCCGCCGTCGTGTCCTGGACACCTCCTCCACCTACGTGCGTGGTGAGGAGAACCTGAACGGCTGGCGACCTCGGGGCGACTCCCTGCTGGTCGACCACCAGTGGGAACTGGAGAAACTCACTCGCTTGCAGATGGTAAGAACTGTTTGTTCTCCCTGGTGACTGACAATTTGTATTTTCTTAACAGCTAATACTAGGTAAGTCTCAAAACAAAACAAAACTCTCTCTAGGCCTGCTGTTGTAGCCTGTTAGTATAATCATGGAAACCCTGTCCTAACTTTGGAAACCTAGAGTTTTATGCCAAGTGGTAAACCCTGATTGGTCAGATCAATGGGGTACATATTATGTTATTACATTCTTAACATTTGACCTTGAACCATACTGTCATATTTTGGCTGATGGTTTGAAGAGATTAAACTGGCATATTTTGGCTGATGGTTTGAAGAACTGGGAGGCTAACTATTTGGGTTGGGTTTTTATTTTTTTCAATAGGTTTATCACTTTTGTGTTTTTAGCTTAAAGACAGCAATAAACTGTGTGCTTGGTGCTTATGATGAACCAAGGCAAGCTTTAAACTGCTTAAAATTCTAACATTATTCCATCTGTGGTGTACTGACCAGGTGGAGAAGACACGCCACGTGCTGCTGCTGCGTGAGAAGCTGATGGAGCAGAACAAGACGAGTGAGCTGAGCAAGCTGGATAAAGAGATCCAGAACATGCAGGCCAAGGCTCGCTCCCTCACCATCTCCACCAACGACAACAGCCAGGTCACTGATGAGAATCCTAAGGACATCGACTTCAAGGAGAAGGTGAGGGATCACATCTTACGTGGGAGAGTTGGGGTGGGGGGAAGGGTGTGTAAAATCGTTTTCAGTCCTGTCACCAAGTACGGGCAGGCGAATTTGCACATAACACATGCCCCGAAAGTTGCTGAGGGTCGATCGGCTGCATCCTTGTTAGCTGCGTGTATTTTTATGGCAGCTTCATGTTACCTTGCTCTGTCACCTGGTGTCTTCCAACACATTCATGAAACATGCATGTGCCCCTGTGTATTGTTCAGGAGTCAACCCAGACCGAGGATATTTACAAGCTGCAGACAAGCGAAGATCGGGAGACAAAACTCATCGCTCGTTGTGCTCGCCTCATGCTGCAAGGCAAACTGCCTCTCAGACCTCCACCCATCGACAGTGTAAGTGTTTGATACAGGTAGCGTTATAACAAAGCAGGACAGAAAGGAACAGAAGCATGACACACAGATTTCTTGTTTATGATTCATTGAAGCAGATGAGTTCTTCTCGTGGTATCGGTCACATTGTTTGGGCAGTTACAGACACAATTTGGGGAAGGTGGAGTGCCAGTAGTTATTAGATTGGAAGGGACTACCAGTATGGTGAAAAGGTCCTGAAAGTGAAAACATGCTGTTAGTCTTGTTTAAAGAAACAAATGTCAGAAATTGTTGGGTGCAAAAGTACTACACAAAGTTTTGACTATTGTCTTCATAAGTGATTGCCACCTTACAAGCTGCAGTGTTTATCAATACATAAACTTGTCACTGTACTGCATTAAAAACAAATGCCTTCTTTTTCAACAGCTGTCTGTTGCGGACTCCCTGCTGAGCTCGACAACCACTGTAACGTCAGAGGAGAGTGATGGAGCTAGTAGTGGTGACAACATGGGCCTGAGCATGGTGTCCTCCACCTCAGATCTTGTCAAGTAAGTCATGTTCCACCAGGAGAATCTTTTTGTGGCACTTTTGGGAGGGGCTGGCGGAATAATCAGATAAAAAAATCTTAAGTTTGAAATTGCCCTTGTGGCCTTGAAATAAAACCTCTAAGAACTTTCTCACCTGTCTTAACTTTCGCCCGTCTTTTTTTGTTTAGTTTTGGTTTATTTTCTGATTTTAGCACTGAGTGCCCTTATCGATGCTTTGCAGTCTTTGAAGTTACTTTTACCAGTATTTCTACGTATAGGGAAGTTCTTCCTTCTGTTGGCTGTGTCAGCTTAACTCTAAAACCATCACATTATCATTCTGTCATTTACTAGGAAAGTAATTAATCTCGTGTCCTGTCTTCATACAGATCAGTCACATCAGTCCCTATCCAGTCCTCCCAGTCATGTGACAACATCTTGACGGGCGGAGCGTCGCCTGTGATGGAGAACCAGGACCGCAAGCTGTCGCTTCCGCTCAAACCCATCAACCTGGATGCTCCTCTGTTTGTGCCCGAGGCAGAGGAGGTGCGAGTCTCACCAGTGGTATCACGCCGCGGCTACCTCAACTTCCTCGAAGAGAACACCAACGGCTGGGTGAAACGATGGGTGGTGAGTGGTGACTCTTTGTTTGACGCGACTGATGTGTGTGTCAGGCTGGGCTTGGATACTTGTTGGTTTGGGCAGGAATCATTTATCAGAAGTGTAGGGTGTTTCGCTCTGTGTTAGCTTGTATTTGCTCAGTGCTTAGAATCTTCTACTGTTTGGCGGATTTCCACCTATGGCTAAACATTGTCCTCGCCCAAAAAGTGTGTTTTCTCCTTTGGAGCACTTAAAATCCTGCCAAAATTCGGCAAACTGCACGTATTATAGTCTAATTAAAAATAAAATTTAAAAATCTGTGGGGATCATGCTTCCAGATACCCCTAGCATCATGTGTCTGCTTTGCATGCATGCACCCATGACTGTTCCACTTCATCATTAAACACACTTCTCCATTTGGATCATGGTCATTTTAGACCTTCTCGCTCTCTCAGGGTGGTGTAATCCAAGGCTGAAACTAATTCCTGTTCAGTATGTTCCCTCCCACATTTTTAGGGAAAAAGGGTGCTTTTGTCTGAACATTTGTTTAAAATAACTTGAGAATTCTCAGCAGTTAAGCTAGGGTCTGTGTTCTTTTCTTTTTTTCTCAGGTCGTGCGTCGTCCCTACGTGTACGTGTACAACAACGAGAAAGACCCAGTAGTGCGAGCGATCATCAACCTGGCCACAGCTCACATTGAGTACTCAGAGGACCAGCAAGCACTTCTCAAGGTGAAACCATCTTCTTGTTTATCAGGCAAAATACATACAAATGTTTGCCTCTGAAGGTTTAGTCTTTTGATTTTATGTGATATGCAAGGCAGTAGGATGCCCAGAGAGAGAAGATAGACAAGATATTGTGTGCACTTTGACTCCAAGCGTGAAACCCAAAACTCTTCATTTCTTTTGTGATTGCAGACACAGAATGCGTTCTCGGTGATGACAAAGACGCGTGGGTTCCTGCTGCAGAGTCTTGACGACAAGGACTTCCATGACTGGCTTTATGCCATAAACCCACTCCTTGCTGGTCAGATCAGGTATGCAGTCTTTATTGAGTTTTACTGTTAAGATATTCAATCATATGCAAGTCATTCACCAGCCGCATCGACAAATGGTTTCATGACTTGGGCATGATAAGACAGATTAAACATAAAAAGACTCAACCTCAAAGTTACAGTGTTGATGAATATGAAAGTACATGTATCTGTGTGTAAGTAAAGTTAAAATCAATCAAATTGAACAACAACAAAAAACAACCCAGCAACCAACACCCCCCCCCCCCCCAAACAAACAAAGAAAAGAACAACATCTGTGCATCACAGCCATCATGGTTTTTGGCCCTAGTCATGGTTTAGATTCATTGTTCATAGCGTGAAGTTTGTTTTATCCCTTGCATAGGTCGAAGCTGTCCAGACGGAAGCAGCCCATGATGATCTGAACAACTACTGCTGGTTTGGAGGAGAGAGTGAACAGAGATGGAGAAGGCTGGGCAAAGGAGGTGGAAACATCGTGGAAGTTTTCTGGCGATCAGGAGTGGACAGAGGATCAATAAACGAGCTTCCAGTGGATGAGACCGACATAGGAGGCCAGCCACAGCTGCGGCATCTTCTTGACTTGATATGTGCCATATTTTTTAGGCCCAAAATTGCTGAACTTACATTTCTGTTTTGCTTTTTGGCGGTCTCGGTGTCATTGAGTAGAGTCGATGAAGTTTGTTCACTCTGCTTTGAAAGCGGTCACTGCCTGTCATGCTCTTGAAATCCTGTTTGCGGTCACTGCCTGTCATGCTCTTGAAATCCTGTTTGTTTGTTTGTTTGTTTTTCTGTGGTCATCAGATGAAGCACTATCAGATTCAAAGTTTTCCTCTGGATGAACTCCCTGTTATACAGTACCTCATGTTTTAGCGTTTGTGGTGAAGTCTCTGTCAAAAAAAAAAAAAAAAGATCGTACATTCATGTTCTGTCAAGTGTGCATCAAGTTCACCACTAAATCAGTTTGACACCAGCAACATTACATTCATCTACGCTGCAGGTTTTGTTGCACGTGCCAGCCTATTTGTGAACAGATGGTTGTAAAGAACATGGTGAGATATTCTGCAACAGCAAGCACATCAACATGTATATGAGCACTGTACCATGGGGTAGTTTGTTGTAGAGGCTATGATACAATTGGACTCAGAATGATCATGTTGCTCTTTTGTTCGTCTCTCTCATACGTTGTCCTCTCATCTGCTCATGTTCAAAACCTAGGTCACCTTGCCTCGCGGACTCAGATAATTGATGAAGCGTGAGTGTATTTGCTGTATTGCCACTAGTTCTCAGCATAATATTTGTGTTCCAAGATTATACGTGGTCCATTCCTTCAGTCCAGTGTACCATTTTTTTTATAGTCACTCAGGTGTGTTTATGGCCAAGTACATGGTGCAATATGAAGGGTAGTACATGTAGTATCAATATAAGTTGTACCGTATTACACTTACTCTCATTTCTTCTGAGCAACGTCTCTCATAAGCTCACTCGTAGTCATGGTCACATCATGCCCGTCCGTTGGATTGGTGACAGGTTTGTTGATGTTCTTTGGCTTCAGGAAGTTCACAACTCACAACCGGCCACATGAAACAGTGATGGTCAATACGAAAACAACACCTTCACTTCCACTCTTTTTTTTTTCCGCTCTGTCTTTCATTGCTTATGTACAGCCCACGCTGGAAGTGTGCTTCTTGTTTGCAGTGTTAAAGGTGATGCTTTAGTCAGGCTTTACCATATTCTGTCTTGCGTACTTGTCTGCCGTTCTGACTTTCCATCACAGTCGTCAGGTGCGTGTGAAGAAGATCTCATTGTAAAACCCTTCACCACATTCCTCATAAAATCAACATCTCTGCTGTTGCATTTGCTGCGTTCCTAACATCCGAACCGGTTCATCTAGGTGTAAAAAAAAATCACCGCTTATGCCAAGGCTGTTTATTGCATATCTGAACTGTAAGATGCGGTTTAGAAAAGTGGCCACTTGTCTCAAAGCTGCTAGACATAATTGAATTTCTCCACATAATATGTTTAGAAGCGTTGCCTATAGTAGGCTGCACCAGGTACTTATTCTGACATGAGAAAATTATATGGATATGCTACGTGTGTGTGTGTCAAGAGCTGACGTGAAGGTGTTGCTTAAGGTGTAATTTTCAGTGTTATTGGCGATCAGTACTATTTATGTAATTCATCAAAGGCTTGGTCCAGTGTGACGATAAGCACTAAATCATTTGTGCTATAATTTTGCAGTCAACATGGTTGTCACTGGCTCCTTTTCTTTTCTTTTTTTTTTTCCTTTTGTAGTTTGACATTCAAAAATGTTGTAGAATCAGGTGTATTACAGGTAGAAACCAGAACCTTGAAACATCACAATGAAGTGCAATGATGCTGAAAGTCAAGTCAGTATGAATTTTAGTCGTCCATGCTTTGTATTGTGCAGTGTGTGCACACAGAACCACAAACAGATCATGTGTCCAACTTTCTGGTCACCACTGTATATAATTATGTGAATACAACCCCAGAGTACCGATGGACATGTGATAAGGAATCATTATCTTCACTCCTGTCATTTGACAGTGCAGTGGGCATTTTCATGAATTTGCTTTTTATCGAATTAGTGTGGCATTTCTCTCATAAAGAGCAAAAGAACAAAATTTTCTAAGGAAAGAGAATTGAGAGTGACAATTGTACATGTAGGCCGGGTCATGTCATTCGCAGATTGGGGAATTAGACATGTAGCATTCCTACACTACTAACTTCGACTACTAACCATATGTGGGGTCTCTGTAGGTTATGACTGATTTGTTGACCATGTGCTTGCTTATTTCAAGTTCTGTACAGTCGTAAATATACATAACAGTCCCTATGTTGATATAGTTGTGAATATTTCTTTCTTATATTATCTTGCCCCCACCAAAAATCTTAGTCCTAACTAGACTGTGATGATTATGTGTGCCATGGACTAAGATGGATGTTGGTTTTTTTGTGATAACCGTGTGCACTGTGAGTATTGGTATGAAATACAGCACACCTTACCCAAGCCTCTGCTATGGTACTATACCAGCTGCTTGCTGTAGGTATCAGTCGATCACAGTGTCAAAACTCTTACAGCAACATTCCGTGACAAACTTAGGGGTTAAAAGTGTGTCAGTATGCAATGTTGGTGTCACTGACCATAAGGCTTTCATGCAAGTCTTGTTTTGTTTCTTCTACTTGTGATATGCGCAGTCTTCGGTTGTCATCCGGTGTCAAGGGTGAGAGAAATAATCGGGCCTGTAGGTCGGCAAGATTTGGATTCTCTCTCGTACGGGAAGCATGATGTACAGCTGTTCACAATCAGGTTATAAAGGTTCTTTCTGGAACTTGTAGTATCTTGCGTGCGTGTGTGTGTGTGGTCTATCAGGGGGAAGGAGAGGTGGTGGTGGGGGGGGGGGGGTCTGTTAGCAACTTTTGTTGTTTACCGTTGCAGGTCCGTGCAGAACTATTTGATTTCTTCTGCTCATGGCATTCAGTGTTGGGAATGGGATGTGCTTGTTGCCCGAGCCGCACTGGCAATTGTTCTCTTTTCCTGTTTAGTGTTTGTGGGGACCTTCATGAATTGATTTCCTGATTGGTTCGCTTGATAACGGTGCATGCACGTCGGTCATGTCGGGCTGGTAAGTCTGAAGTTACTTCCAGTGTCATTAGAAAAAACGTGTTTGAGGTCAGCTGGAGAGGTTAACCACCGAATAAAAGTGAAATTATTGAGGAAACACAGTTTCCATCCATAGCAGGCAACTGAATCGCTCAGGCTTTTGTATTTCACACTGACTGTACAGTGACAAGGCTGAATGACACTGCCAGTTTGGCCCAGTTTTGTGTGGTAGGTGACTCTAAGAAAAGCAGGAAACTACTTGAATCATCATGCAGTATCACATACATTCCCTGTCATCTTCACACCCCCTTCCTCCTCACTCTGATGTAAAAATATTCATGTAAAATTATTGATCTGTGTTGTGCTCTTGGAAAACTTCATGTTGTCATGTTACCTTTCTTGGTGTAAAAAAAAGAAAGAAAAAAGAATCACAATTTCTGTGTACATTCTTGTAAATTAACCAGAGTATATGCTGTGGTTTGTGTCTTTTTGATAGAATGCTGCTTATTAGCGCTTTTTGTACAGTTTTCTGCTGTGGCATTTTGTAGTTTTTGAACGTGATGTTGTTTGTGTTAGGAGCACAAAAAGTCTTCATGACTCGGGTATCCAGTGCAATATTAAAACTGTGGCTGTTTTCTCAAACTGTTTGCGATGTTACGTGCAGCTTTTTATTTGTCAACTTGCAGATTTGAAATGTTCACTGTCTGGTTTGTTCTTTCTCTCACACTAGCATTCAGAAGCTGTCACAAGCTTTTACTCATTTGTTGTGAATGTGTATATGTAATCATCATAACAAATGAGTGGTGTATATCAAAAAAGATTTTCTTTTGAGGGCTCACTAGTGCAGTTTAGAATGTATGCTTTTTTCATTGGTCATAATACTGAAAAATATTCAGACTGCACTCAGAGTGTACACAGTGCAAAATTGCAACTCAGTTATAAGTGAAAACTGATCATTGTCAGATAGTAATTGCAGTCAGTATTCGGACAGAGTATCTGACACCCCTGCAGAATGAGAGTTATCCAAAAGCATGCGCTGAGAAGGAATAGGCGATAAAAGTCACATAGCAAAAATAACTATGGTTGTGCTCTTTCAAGAGAAATGTGAGATCCCACTCTGCTGAACTTTCTGTTGGTTGTGAGCATGCTGCTTCAATTTCTTCTGCCACAGTGATTCTATAAAGTCCCATACAACCCCAAAAAAATCTGCTTAGGAGTACAAGATCCCCATCAGTGGACTAGAGAGTCCAAGGGCCGAAACTGCATCTGCTGTGAAGACTGCAGTCCGTGCGTGTAACATTTTCGAGAAGCAGAGCTAGCATGGTCCTCTTTGTTCTTCTGCAAAGGAATCATTGCCTTGTTGATACGCATTGTGAGTGGCCCACTTGATGTCTGCATTGTAGTGGTGCAACGCTGTGTTAACTTTCGAGGAAGAGAAGGGCTGAGAGGACCGTTAGTTCATCTTGACTTGGGGGAATCTTGTTTATCAGTGCAGCGTATTTTGGGAAAATCGAAACTGTTGAACTACTGTTTTTGTTCCTCTTTTTTTAAAGCATTTCTTTGTCATTGTTTTTTTTTTCCAGTTGTTGGTGTTATTTTTATTAGTATGAATTGGTTTACTTTTAGTGACATTGGTTTTTGTGGCCAGTCCATTGCTGTCACTGTATACACGCATAATTGCAAAATTGGGTGGTCAGTTTCTGTATTTTGGGGAGGGGGCAGTGTGTGTTATCCTGTATTGTACATTGGTTTTGTTTGTTTATTTTAACCACGTATTTTACATATTTTGTACAGATTGTGTGTGCTTGAGTGCAAAACAAAGGTGCTTGACTTTATACGAATTTCAATTGACTTCACTTGCTGCAGCCAGACTGCAGCTGCATGCTTTTGTAGTGCGCTGGATGCTGTTCAGTATTTTGTTTCCAGTTTCAGCTGTTTGTACAGTGACACGTTATTCTTTTTTTTTCACGGCCAGTAGTGCAGCTTCGTGCTTCAGTTCCCAGCGAATCCTTTTGCACTGCTGCTCAGACTTTGAGCCACAAAACCAGTATAGCCATGTGTTTTTTGCTACAGTCAGTTGTTCTGAATGTCATCCGCTCTTAACCATTTTTACGGAAGCTGTCCAGACTTAACGCTGCGATTGCAAGAGTTCAGTGCCCAGCAGTGGTGGTGTTTCACAGCTTTATGCTTTGAGAGTGTGAAAGCAGGTGTGCAGATGTAAGATAAGGTCCACTGTAGGGAAATAGAAATTGAAACAGTGTAAGTGTCTTTGTACACGTACCTTCTGTCGTGTTCTCTCTGTTTTATTGTGCATGATCGTATACTGCAGGTACAAACTTTGGCTTGTAGGTGATTGGATGTGAGTGTACTTGTTGTTTGCACAGTAGCTCGCACAACGGTCAGTTGTGATTGCAGGCATGAGGGATACACTTTTGGATAATGCAATACATGTGTATTTCTTGTAGCATCATTTTGCTGTGTGTAACCACATCCTGTACCTGTGAACTTCATGATTCCATCCCCTGAAAACTATTGTGCGTCATACTTGCATCAGTTTGGTGTGATGTTAAAGGACTCAAAATTATCAATTACATGTGTTAACTTTAGTACTGTACGTCTCCTGTACCTGGGGCAAATAACCATCTCCACAAAAAGTGTTAACATTTGTTTGAAATGTCATCATTTGTTGATGGTCATCAGGATCGGTCCTTTTCTTGCTGTTGTTATCATCATCATTGTGCTTTTGTGGTACATGTATGTGTCATTCTTCAAATTATGATATCAACACATTGACACCAGAGCTGAAATTTTTAGCTTAGGATTCTTTCCATTCTGTGGTAATTTTTGTGTCCTTTGGAAATGGAGAGGGGGGTGGGTGTTCAAACTGATGAAGTTGTTATTTGTACACGCACTTCCTTTCAAATCTGAGCTTATTTCAAGCACAGTTTACAGGCATTTTTTTAGTGAAAATATGCAGGGTAGGCACAAGAATCACAGAGACGGAGGTAGTGGCAAATGTGAGGAAACTTTGATGTGATATCTTCACGCCTCATGCTCGGCATTCTACATTTTCTAGGCATTGAAATGTACTTAATTTGACAGACCATAGTTTTGTATTCACTACTTTCTATACATAGATGTAGCACAACAGCATTCCATAACGTTAGGTTAGACGAGTCTAGGCAAGATCAGTTCTCAAGTCAAAATTGTATTCCGGTCTGATGTTCACAAGAGGAATTTTAATCATTAAGCAACAGGTACACATTTGAAAAGGAGCTTTAGGGCCACATACAAACTGTACAATTTGGATAAAAAAAATCTGTGTAAATTTGCTGACTTGGTGTTCTGTGCTACTGTGTAATATTGTGTTCAATGCCTCAGTGGCCGTGCAATCATCATTCCATTTGGTGTCATGAGCAGTAAGGTAACTGAGCAGTTGCTATTTGTGTCAAAACGACGTACAGAGAAATTTAAAGCTGTAAATGTACCACTTAATGTGGTAACCTTATGTCTGCATGTCAGTAAGCAAAAACTTCACAAATAAAGCATCCAGCTACTTCACGTGTGTGTGTGTGTGTGTGTTTATGTGTGTGTGTGTGTGTGTGTGCATGCGTGCGTGTGTGAGAGAAAATTTGTGAATTCAAGATGAGTAAGTGGTGTCAATACTTGAGCATAGAAAAGAACTGAACACATGTGTGCGCACACGTGCACACACACACACACACACACAGACAAATTTACCAGACTGTCACCTATACTCCTGTGATACTGTGAGGGAGTGTGTACTATTTGTAAAGGGCTTTTTTTTTTTTCCAGTTGGACATGCTGCATTATGTGCGCGCACACACAGGCACACAAACGCAAGCATGCACGCACGCACACACACACACACACACACACACACACACACACACACACACACACAATTGATGACATGACCAAAGTTTTATTTTTATTTTTTATCAGAAGCACACGACGAACATTAAAAACACGCGGACAGTGAGCCATAGAGGATGCAAAAGTGTCCTCAATCGGTCTGAATCGCAGTTGGCTCGTCTATGTAACCTTGACCTTGCAGGATTCGCCTCCCTTGTCGGCGAAGGACACAGTTGCGTCTTCTGCTTGGAACCGTAGTCTCTTGAAAGGTTGGTGGACACACCACATCCTCTTTTTGCAAGGTAAGAGCTGATGATATTAATGCCAACTCACAGGTCTGTATGTCTTGTTTCAGCAGTTCGCGTCTTAACCTCTAAAATGCCTCTTTTAATCAACATGGTGCAAGCTGCCGGATCTCTCAACAAGACGTATACATATATATACGGAAGGTCCTTTCACTTTTCTAACTGCCGCGATTCCCGTGTAATTTCCTGTAGTTTTCATTTTAAACGGTGGAGGAGCGGTGAAGTGAGTGGTGTGTATCTAGTGTGGGTCTTTCGATATAAGATGTTATCTGTTATATAATGAAGAGTTGAGGAGCTGTAACTAGGGCACTTTGGTCACCTTATCTCTGGTTTTCGATGGGGGGGGGGGGGGGGGGGGGGTTAATGCACAAAACAATGGGGTGGATGCACAAGACAAGGAAAACACTGGAACTGTCGTGGTCATGCTTAATTGATAATGTTTGTCTAACATGTAAAATATTATTTTTGCAGAAAAGCATTGCACACGTGCTAATGAACAGATTATATTGCAGATGCTTGGCCGCAGACTGCGAGCCAGCCACGTCCAAGGCCTTCTGCAAACGCTGTCACAATGGCGCAACAGTGCTGCACCTGTAGTTGCCATGGCAACTGCAGCAGATGTAAAACCATTTCAGTATCAAGATATTCTGCAGTTAGACAGTAAACCTGACATACCATGGAAAAAGTTGACAGGTATGTACCCAGTTGTGTGTGTGTGTGTGTGTGTGTGTGTGTGTGTGTGTGTGTGTGTGTGTGTGTGTGTGTGCATCTACAGGTGTATGTTTGTATGTGAATGCTAGCTGTCATGTTTTGATTTGGCTATTTGTTTAAGAGGGTAAGGTATATGGTATATGGTTGTGGTGTATACTTAAAGACAGAAATTCCCTCTTCCCTTTTCGCACACATCTCCCTGGAAACAGGAAGGTATCAAAAAAATATGTTGAGTAATTTTTGAACGTTTGTCCTGCAGCTGGTTCATGTGTGTGTATGTTCAGGGGATTATGTTTCGACCACGGAAGTGAAGGGCAAGCGAGTCTTGACAGTGCAGCCGGAAGCCCTGACAATGATTGCGGAGCAAGCCATGATAGACGTGGCTCACTTGTTGCGCCCAGGGCATCTGCAGGTACAGTGTATGGTCCATTTAGGTCACAGTTGTCATTGTAGAACAAAGTCTCTCTGACTAGTCACTAAATGACTGTAACCAAAATAGGTTTTGGTATGGTTCCCTGCTACACAGAAAACAGTTTCATGTCATCTCTGTCTCCTTTCCAAACCTTGCTTGTGATGTACATGATCATCATTCCATGTGCAAGGACTGGCATGGACAGTGATGATGTGTGCATGAAATTTGGTACAAATATTTGTCAACCAAATGGCATCTTTTATCGTGGGTGTATGTTTGTTTGTTTTTGTGTTAGAGTGTGCATATGAGTGTGTAAACAATATTTATTTACTTCAACACTTAGCAGGTGCCCCCTGTTGCATGATTCATTTTCTTACCAGCAACTGTCCAAAATCCTGGATGACCCTGAAGCATCAAGTAATGACAAGTTTGTGGCGCTGGAGCTGCTGAAAAATGCCAACGTGGCGGCTGGCATGATATTACCTGGCTGTCAGGACACGGGTACTGCTATCTGTATGGGTAGGTTTTCCTTGCTTTATGCAGTTCACCCTATCAGGGCAGTAGTACATGCACCACTATAAGATTATATCATCTTGAGATGTCACTTTGGCAAAAGCCTTTTCTGCTGGAAAGAAAAGATCTGATTTGTCTGAAACATGTCTGTGGTCTGGCTTCACATAGGGTGGTTGTCTAGCAGATAGTGTAAGGATCCACTTGTCTGTGGCACATGCAGCAAAATTACAGGCAATAATTGTCCATATTGTCATCAGCACATGCTTGGAAATTTCAGTGCAAAATGCGCATTTTCCTTCTCATTGGGTTCCTTCTGTCTTTGGGATCTGACATGCTTGCTGTCTTTGGTAGTGACATGATGTGTCCATGCTAAAGTGAGTGACTGCATTATTTTTTTCTTTGTATATGTCTGTACAAGGTAAGAAAGGTCAGTATGTGTGGACAGAGGGGAATGATGCAGAAGCCATTTCCCGCGGCATCTACAACACCTACACCAAGAAAAACCTCCGCTACTCGCAGGTGCTTTCATTGGACTGCTTTCTTTGCTGCTTTATTTATGAGCCAAGTTTATCCTTTAGCATGAAAAATAAGATATAACACTCTAATTGCCACTGATTTTTTGGCTCCCTTGTGTAACGATGGGAGTCTATGTATTAACCCTCCGTTGTCTGTGTGTGTGTGTGTGTGTGTGTGTCCAGAAAACTTTAACATTGTCATTTTCTCAGAATCTACAAAGAGCAGAGGCACCAAACTTGGCATGCTGATAGACAACCACAAGACTTTTTATTTGTTATTTTTTAACTGTTTTATTCAGACCCATGTGATGTGAACAAGTTTAACCCAAGTGTGGTTTCTCACATCGAAGGGCTTAATTTCTGCCATTAGTTGCTCAAACTATTGGATTTTCGACAGGTTCAACCAAGGAGGATCTTATAAGATTCTGAAAACCTGACAGTGGTGATCATCTTAATTTTGCAGTAATATATGCTAACATGACTGGAAGATAAAATGTGTAAAAAGAGGTTACCAAGAAGGGGGACATTAATGTGAAAGATCAGGAAACTATTCTGACAATCAAAATGTTAAAGCTTTGCAAAGAAAGCATTTCTGTGTTGTGAACAAGTTCCCTTTTCTCTGCAGGTGGCACCACTTGACATGTACAATGAAGTCAACACAAAAACAAACCTGCCAGCACAGATAGAAATCTACTCCACGGACACCGACTGTTACGACTTTCTCTTCATTGCCAAAGGAGGAGGGTCGGCAAACAAAACCTTCTTGTACCAACAGACCAAAGCTTTGCTCAATCCTGAGAAGCTGATGTCATTCGTCAATGAGAAAATTAAGGTAAGGCAAGATGTTGTATGTGGCTGTTTTATTAAAGCTCTTCATACAAATCCCCATACTGATGCCTCAAATCCAGTTCAACTCATTTGTACAAAGGAAACTGTGTGACTGTACAATTCAAGGACTGCTTCGGATTTTACTCATGTTTTGTTGTTATTGTTGTTTGGTTGGGTTGTGTTTTGTCTTTTTTAATTTTGTTTAATTGTTTGTTTTTGTTTTGGGTTTTTTAATAGTGTCAGTCATTTTGTCAGGGGAGGTAATATTGCACAGGCAAGGGGACAAGCTAGACAACATGAGCATTGTTATGAAATATGTTCACTTAAATTCCTTGCCATTGCAGACATTGGGCACTGCTGCTTGCCCACCTTATCACCTGGCAGTCGTTGTTGGGGGAACGTCTGCCGAGTTCAACCTGAAGACAGTCAAACTGGCATCATGCAGATACCTTGACGGACTGCCTGAGAAAGGTACTGCTCATAAGCTCTGGGCGCTAAGCAAAGAAAAATATGTGAAAGTCAGTAAAGAAAACACCAGCACCATGTTTAGGCTAACTTTACAGCCAGTCTGTATTGTTTTGAGTCAGGCCAGGCTAGCCATGCTTATCCCGTATGATGGTTAGAGACTTGTCGTAGCCTGGATTTGAACCCACATGAGCAGTAGTAACCGCACGATAAGAAAGAAACTTGGAGTGCAGTTCAGTACAACATGCTTCATTGTACCCAGCAGTCAGTTACTGTATCAGGCTTGAGGCTGTCAACAATGACCTCATTATGGTGAAGGTGAACTGTAATTCTTACTCCTATTTTCTCTTTAGTTGTTGAAACCATTGAGTTTCCTACAGAATTTTTTTTTTTTTTTCTGTTCATACGCCAGTGAGTCACTAGCTCATTTTGTGCCAGGTAACGAACATGGTAGAGGGTTCCGAGATCGTGAGCTGGAGCAGGAAATCCACAAGCTGACACAGAAGACGGGCATTGGAGCGCAGTTTGGTGGCCGCTACTTCTGTCATGATGTGCGTGTGATCCGGCTGCCTCGCCATGGTGCTTCTTGTCCAGTGGGCATTGGTGTGTCGTGTTCAGCAGACAGACAGGTGAGTGTGTACAAGTCCTGAACACACACATACACACACACGCGTGCGCGCGTGTGCACACACACACACACACACACACACAGGCATCAGAACTTCAAAATTAAAGAGTACGGAAGTGCTTGTGTGCTTTCGTTGGTTTTTTGTTTTTTTGTTTTGTTTTGTTATTTTTTGTGGGTTTCTTTCTTTGTTTCTTTAAGATTAAAGACAGTCGGCCAGATTCTTTCTTATTTCACACTTTGTATCATACTTACATATGAAAAGAATCACATTTTGAATAGTTTGCTGACACATTTATTTATTTTGGCATTATCATTTTAAACAGTTTGCACTGAGGTGTAATTCTCTGGTGGAGACCAGCATTTCCTTGAAGTGGAGACCAAACGACACTCCAATATGTTTGTTTATGTTCACAGATTGTTGGTCAGATCCGTCAAGATGGAGTGTTTTTGGAGCAGCTGGAGACCAACCCGGTCAAATACCTGCCAGAAGTGGAGTCAAAAGACCTCGGGGGCGACGTTGTGCAGGTGAACCTCAATCAGCCAATGGCGGAGGTGTTGAAGCAGCTCAGCAAGCACCCCATCCGCACACGTCTCAGTCTGTCGGGGACGCTTGTGGTGGCCCGCGACATCGCTCACGCCAAGTTGAAGGAGCGGTTAGACTCTGGCGAAGGCTTGCCACAGTACATGAAGGATCATCCGGTGTATTATGCTGGTCCAGCTAAGACACCAGAGGTATGCAGAACTGGCATAGCAGGATATCGACATAATCATGGAGTTTAGGCATAATTTGATTTTGAGAATAGTGCAGGATAACTTGCATTTTGGGGGTGTTTTGTGTGGGGTTTTTTTGTTGTTGTTTTTTTTTTTTTTTTCACTATTCTCAAAATTGGGTCAGAATTTGTTAACGAGGACAATATTTGACGTTCTCGAATTTTGAGGAAGCAGACCGACTGGAACGATATCCAGATTATTCCGGAATTTGTGAATCCCCTAGACTCAGGCAAATGTTGACTTTCTTCTCTGCAGTCATAAAATACTGATCAATATTGATTTTTCTGTGGTGATCCAGGGTTATGCTAGTGGTTCTTTCGGTCCAACGACAGCTGGTAGAATGGACTCGTACGTTGACCAGTTCCAAGCAGCAGGGGGCAGTATGATCATGCTGGCCAAGGGAAATAGAAGTAAACAGGTGAGATACATGCTGATGTTTGTGTTTGACTTTGACAGTTCATGGCATGTTCAGAGGACCTGTACACTTTTTGTTCAACAAGCCAAAATGTCTGACAGTAATTTGACAGTGATTGCAAAATTTTTGGTACACATTTGGTTTGGTTTGGTGGGTTGGTTTGTTGACTTTAAAACAGAGAAAAACAGTTAAACACAATTTCCAGCTTCAGTTGTCCATGTAGAAATGCCTTTAAAAACTGCTGATGCTTTACACCTTTGTTTTGTTATAAATTTTATATCAGTTTTACTCATGACTCCGAACATGTTCAATGTTCTAAGAGCAGTTGATATAACTCAACTGACTTTCTGCAACAGGTAACAAATGCGTGTAAAAAGTATGGTGGCTTCTACCTGGGGTCTATTGGAGGACCGGCAGCCATCTTGGCACAGAACTGCATCAAGAAAGTAGAGGTGCTGGAATACGCAGAGTTGGGTGAGAACCGTTCACTGCACGCTTTTCTTTTTCCTTTTTACAAAGGCTGATTACCGTCTTTCCACATGACGTGCTTCCTAAGAGGGGCCCATCTTAAAGCTAGAGCCACAAATTACCACCAGCAACTTTTCCTACCACATGCCTTCTCGGGTGTTCTGCATATATAAGCATATTGTGAAATGAGGCTGTCACAGCTTTTTGATGGTTTTTCTCTCTACTTCACCGCAGTAAGATCCGCTCCAGCCCGATGACGCTTACACTTTCCTTTGTACCTCCGACTTTTTTTGCATCAGTATATGACATCATGAAATTTGCATGCGCCAGTATAAAATACATATAAGATGACCATGAGAGTAATGCTTGCGCTCTCCTGTGTTCCTCTGACGTTTTTGCATCATTACATGACATCAAACATGACATGAAATTTGCATGCGCCAGCGTAAAATACACATCAGATGACCATGAGAGTAATGCACATTTCTTTTTTCTAGACTCCAAAGACTGGGTTATGTTGTGACCAATATAAATACACCTGAACTACTGTAACAGACTATATGTTTCTGTTCAGGGATGGAAGCCATCTGGAGAGTGGAGGTGGAGAACTTCCCAGCATTCATTGTTGTGGACGACAAGGGTAATGATTTCTTCAAGGAATGGCAAGTGGAGTAAGGTGTTCGGAGTACATCAGTACATCAAGACAAACTTTGTTCCACATACCACGGACTGCGCTCTGCTGCTACTGGTGGTGCAGTTTTGAAGAAAGACGTGTTGCGAGTGTGACTCAACACTGTAACTGCCAGTTTGGTACATGTAGTGCTGTGAAAACTTGCTGTCACCACTTTCAAACTTTTACTGACTCCTATACAGTTCTCCCCACACTACATTGTGTTCTGAATCAAGTGAATTAAGCGACAGTATGCAGCAAACCCTTTAGTTTAGATATGAGCGACCAGGCTATGGTTTTCCTCCTGTATCTGTGTACGACACACTGACTGAATACATGCTGTCAGGCTGGAGCAGATGGTGGTGATGGTGGGAGCAGCAGGCGTCATGAAGGTTCGTTGACAGTACTTGGAAGAAAACACTTTGCACTGGGATCTTGACTGAATCAAGCAGGCTGATTACGACGTTGACTGAAAGCAAGCCTGAAGCCAGCGCTGAGATGCACACTCCACTTTTCTTTTAAAACTGGTGCTTTGGGGTACCGGTAAACCTCTCGTTTGAGTCCAGCCAGAGATCAGCGTAAAGGCATGTGAAGTGTGGAATACTTTTGTTATTGTCAGAAAATGTGTATACTCTGCACATTTTTAAGTTAATAGATCTGTAAATTTAGTGAAGCAAATGCTGTACAGTGAACTTATTTCTGAACTTTTCTCAGACAATTTATTTTGCTGCGGGCAGAGTGGTGATATGTATGTAGCATTATTGAACTTGTTGAACTTTCATTACAAACCCCATAATGTGATCTTGTTAAAACAAATTACCACTTTTGCTGTCTGGATGTTTTTTACTGTTACCAATGCAGTATCAGCACATTCAGATTTTTGAGGTGAAATTGTTTGTAGACAACAGTGCAATCATTTCCCCCATGTTAGGTATGTACATGTGTACACATTAGAGACTGCCTCCTTAGTAATTTTGAGTAAGAGTTAGGAACATGTGCGTATGATAAAAATCAGCCCAACTTATTTTGCGAAATTTACTCACAATATTTTTGGGAGGTACCGATAAGGCACAGTCTCCCCAGAGGTAGCTGTCCATAGTGTGGACAACTTATTTTTGTTTCAAGTAGTGCTGCTTAGCAAAATTGGGTGTGGTGTCCGTTACGCTTCGTAAAAGCATTTATATTCGGCACACCTCTGTGTTGAGAAAACTACAGACCTTCCTTGAAAAAAGTGATGGTTACATTTACTGTGAAATGTCTGCATACAAACCATGCTGTCTGAAGATGCTTAAATAATAAATGTGTCTATCTTGGTGCCTTTTTTTTTTTTTTTTTGCATGCTTGTTTGTGATTGTGTGCTTTTATGTTAAATATAGATCATTGATAGATATTCTTGCAGAAGAATCAAAGCATTACTCATCTAGCTCACAAGGATTTTACCATGGTTTCACATGTTTCTTGCTGCAAAGCTTTAACACAGGTTTTGCTATGAAGGAGAGCTACATCTACAAAGATATTTTCACTGTATGCAAACACTTGTCATTCTCTTTCAAAGCTGGTCACACAAAGTGACAGACAGCACACACAATACACTCAGCACACTGCACCATCACAAAGTAATGCACCAATTTCACTTTAGATAGTTTATTCACTGCTTTCAAAACTATGACAGCAGTGGCAATACAAATACTCACATAGTAACTACAGACGATCATGTATTCAATAATACCTCTTCACACGGGCCTGCAAAGACATACATATATATCACATCACCTAGCACATTTAGAAACCAAACTAGATCTACAGTTTGCCCTCCAAATGTGGGAACTCCTCCAGAAGTTTCTTTTTCCGTCTGCGCTCTCGCTGCAAGTAACTCTGCTTCGCAAGTCGCTTCTTTTCATAGTACAATCGTATGTACTTGCTGAACTGTGTGTTGGCAGGAGGATGAGTAAGGTGAAATGTTTTGTTCATGAACCTTGGAATATGATACTCCTTGGGGCGTCGCAGGTATTTGAGCCCCAGGAAATTGCGGGCATAGTATCGACTGGGCTGACCGGTTGTTCCAGTCTCCAAAAGGTTATATGCCTCATCCCGCTCCTGCACTACTGTCATGATGTTCTCCATACTGTCTTCCACCTGGTTGATGGAAAGTAAGAAAACTGGGTGATAACTTAAGTCAAGCTGATGAAACTGCTTCCAAGCATTACTGATTAAATGGATTTTACTTGACTGAAGAGCTGAAGCAAACTAAGGTCCTTGAAGTGCAGAGTAACATTTCATAATAATCACAGCACTAAAGCATGGCTGAATCAAGTCCGGTAATACCTAAAAGTACTGTTACTGCATTTTTCATAGAGGTCTGGAATGCAAAGCTATTTCATGACTTGATTGGTCAAAGGGAACAGCACACGCGCTGTCAGTGTGACACAGACACAGCCAGCCACCACCACCACAAAAAGTTAGATCAATACAGTTTTAAAGACCACTTCACCTTTTCAATCCGCTCTGGGTTGGGGAAGAGCTCAGACTGACGCTCGTACTCATGCTGCATTGTGAGCAACATGTTTCTTTCCTTGAGCAGCACATACCACAACTTGTGAAGGTCGCTGTTGCTTTTAATCCTCAGCTCATCAACCCGCCAAGGTCGCCCTATAAAATCATTTGACACGTCATCAGTATAGAGATGAGATTGTACTGTTGTTGTTTTTTGTTTTTTTTGCTGGGAAAACATCACACACAAATTATAAAGTAACTACTGCTATCGCAGTATCTGTATTTCCCCTACTGTGTGTCCTTCCACAAAGATTACAGCTCTAAACCATCAAAAAGTATAATCAACATTAAAACCTGCCGAGACGGTCACCTCTGTAAGCTGCGCCACTGCCCAAACCAGCCACCCCAAGGGATCTCCTAGCATTTTCCCTCCAATTTACACTGTAACAGATGGTCACAAGCCATCCCACCCATAATGCCAGTCCCAACCAGCCTATCACCCTGTACTAAAACGTTGCCTTGTTGTGTTTTGGCCACCTTTGCACCCCAGCTGTTTTCTCAAAGAGTCGTAATTGCTTGCCAATTTACGCTTGACAAAGGTTAGTTGTGGCGGCCACCAACACATACAGGGCCTGCTGAATGAACAGCCGCGGGGAAAGAGGGGGGTGATAGGCTCATCTGTTTGATTGCTTTTACAATTGGTATGACGTCAACAGGAAGCGATCAGCTGAGCATGACTTTCTGGTTGTAGTGGCTGCTGTTTTCTCAATTTTAGGGCCCCTAGTATATGTCACTATCACAGCCCTAGACAGGTATGACAGTGACCACAGACAGTGTCTGCTGCCTTGTGGCCTAATCCCCTATTGACTGTCATCGGAGGGCAGTGGAAAACGATGCATGACTTAACAAATCAATATTTTCCAATCTCAATAATATTAATATCTGAAGTAAAACGATGTTAAGACGTAGACAAAAAACGTGTGGGTGTGTGTTTCATTGATTGGTCATTTGGCAGGTTAGACCTGTCCAATCACATTCAGATTTTATCAGAAAGCTTTATCCAACCTGTTTTAATGGTCTCCTCTCCCCAGTTTTTCTTGTCATCAAAGAACTCCATCAAGCCTGGACGGCAGCTGCTTGTGTGCAGTAAAGACGGTAACCTGTGGGGCAGCAAAAAAGAAGAGGAAGTTTGTGAGGGCAGTGACGTGCATGACTATGAGTTACTTGGGATCTAACTACGGTTTACCTTTCTCTCATACAACCATCGCTGCTGGTTTATGAAAAGGGAAAGAATGTTGACTGGAGCTACTGGCTTTCTTGGCACCGGCCACTGACCATTCCACAGCACTGCAGACTCTTTCTCTCAAACACACACACGCACACACACAATGGTAAGAGGCTGCCCGTAACAAAATTTCGAACCTTGAATCAATATTAACTGAACTTTGTAGCAACTGGCATTTTGGCGATACTGGAAGCACACTAGCTGCAAGTCTGCAACAGCGAGAGATGATCGCGGTCGCCGTCCGCAAGGAGGCAGCCATATTGTAACCTCGGTGAAAGAGTTATCACTTGTGCACACAATCTAAATGACGTCATGAAGGATTATTTGCCATTAAATTCTACTAATAAATAATAATAATGTGCTGTTCTTTATATCTACATAAGATAATATTACCTCTATAATTCGATAGTCTTAACATATTTGAGCACTTGTACATATTAATATCGTCATCATAAAATGTGTACACGACTGCTCTCAAGAGCACACTTGCCAAGGGGCACTTTTTCCGTGACCTCGAATCGTGTGTCCGCAAGGGGAGCTGGGTTTACATCACTAAATCGACAAAAATGGATCCTAAAAAGATGGGAGATCTTGCTGGACGTCTGAAAGCAGGCGGAAAAGGGTTTGGAACTGGAATTGGCTTTCTGGCAGCTGCTGCCGGCATAGCTTATGGCGTGTCACAGTCTGTTTACACGGGTAAGCGGTTGCAAGCACGTGCGGGTCTCACCGGCAAGCACCTGTACTGGCTGCAGCTCAGTCTAGTAATTGTATTACGCAGTGTCATTCAAATTCAGCAAATGGAGTCGCAGCTTGTACTTAATATTATATATTATTATTATTAGTTTGTTATATTGCTACAACTGTGCAGTGGTAGTCGTGAGAAGGTAACACGTTTGTAAAGATCTGTAGTGGTCCCAAATGTGTGCGCTGTTGACTCCTACACCATTCTTATGCAATAATAGGCTAGATGTACAAGGTGCATAGTACAGTGCCCAATGTAGGGGGTGCATAGCAACATACGGTGTGTAGACCTGGGGCAAATTATTGTTCTGGTTATAGGTCAAGAGAAAGATCAAGTGAGATGATGGGATTGGTGATTATGAATAGATCTGAATTCTGATGTAACACTATCACTGTAACAGTTCTGAAGAGACCAGACCCACTACTAGACATGTCACTGAAGCAGTGTACACAACTATATATATACATGCAGAGTATTTTGTGAATTTCTGGTACCTGTCATTTACGGTGCTGGAGTTTTCATCATTGCTCTAGCAGCTACCAATACATGTATTAATATATGATTATATGTTTATATATACTTTTGCTCCTTGTGTTTGCAGTGGATGGAGGTCACAGGTCCATCATTTTCAGCCGCATTGGAGGTGTGCAACCAGAGGTGTATGCTGAGGGGCTGCATTTCAGGTAGATATTACATGGGTTACAGTGGTGATAGTTGACATAATTTGGACATTGTGGCCTCTACCATTAAAGGGAAAAAACCATGACCTACTTTTCTTGACTGGCAGATGCGGCCACTTGGGTTATATAACCTTTGTGCCTTTATGGTATTATTCACGTTCTGTTCTCCCCAGACCCAGACACAGGCCTCTATAAATCAGGACATCAAACACTGCCAAGAGCAGCTGCAGATATCACACATGCAGCAGACATTTTTATATCAAATGCACACTTTGTTACTTGAATTTGTATGTAAGTGTAATCAGTTTTGGTGTGGGGATTGGGGTTTGGCAAAGGTGATGCTGGACAGTCCATGAGAAGTTCATGAATAGAATAGCATGCTTCATTTTATTGTTTTTGTTTTTTTTAAACAGGATACCATGGTTCCAGTACCCAATTATTTATGACATTCGCTCACGCCCCAGAAAGATTACCTCCCCAACTGGGAGCAAAGGTAAGTAGTAAGCTGAATTTATAAGGCACAGTGTTTCGGGTGATGTCCATTCTAGAATGGTGGTGTGTGTGTGTGTTAGTTGGGAGAGGGGGGGGGGGGCATATATTTGAAAACGGGATCAACAGGCGTAGATTTCGGCAGATGGGTGTTGAATCTGGTTGAGATTAGGAGAGAATGTGTGTGTGTGTGAATAATAGGGAGAGGATGGTGTGTTTAAAAACAGGATCAAAAGTCTAAGATTTTGGCACATGGGTGTTCAACGTTGAGTTTACAAGAGCATGTCGTTTCTGGTGTTCAGATTTGCAGATGGTGAACATCTCCTTGCGTGTGCTGTCTCGGCCCATCGCCTCAGCTTTGCCAACAATGTACCGCAACCTTGGGACAGACTATGATGAACGTGTCCTGCCTTCCATCTGCAATGAGGTACCTGATAGAAACAGACACTTTGACAAATGCTTATGGTGTAGCAAGTGTAGATGACTAGGGAAAGCAGAATTGAATTCTGCCCTGCAGCCGTTCTCGATCTGTTGTCTGTGATGTCTTTGACCATTACCCCTGTAGTCAATGATTTTGTGGTTTCATGCGCAGAATGGTGTGTGTTGTGTTTCACAGTGGTTATGACCTGTTCCTAGTGGTGTAGTTGTCATTACTGACATTTCATGCATGTTTTGACAGGCAGTGCATGTTCTTCTTTTCCTACAATTTTGAAAGTTCAGGTTTGCCTTTAATTATTTTGTTATTTACGCTTATCTGATGTTGTGCAGGTTTTGAAGAGTGTGGTTGCAAAATTCAACGCGTCCCAGCTGATCACACAACGTCAGCAAGTCAGTTTGTTGATCCGCAGAGAACTGACAGAGCGTGCCAAAGACTTCAACATCATCCTGGATGATGTGTCCATCACAGAACTGAGCTTCGGCAGGGAATACACAGCTGCTGTTGAAGCCAAGCAGGTTAGGATACTTAACCTAACACTTATAACACCCCATTTTGACCTCCCTCCATAGTGTAGTGGTTAGCACATGGACTAGGTGACCTGGCTTCCAATCCAAGCCGAGGCAAGCAGGATTTTTCCTACTTAGGTTGGCTTCTACCCAGAGCGGGTGTGCTATGGATCCAATGGGGAGGCTGTTGCCACACAGCTGAGCCTCACCCACTTAATGGGTGCGACCTTTGGGGGTGCTTCCCTTGTTAAGACAGATCTCCAAGGGTGAAAGTTGTCCGTGTGGGGCACGGAATCCGTATTTTTCTCGACCCAAAAAATGGAATCCGTATTTTTGAAAAAATGAAAAAAAAAAAAAAAAAGAAGTGTAATACTTCGTTCGGCATTATCGCGTGGTCGAACCTGGATGAGAAGAAAACTTGTTTGGCCAATGGCAGTCGTCCGATCTCGTCAGTCAGCCAATCAGAAGCGTCAACGACCAGCGCGCGGTCGTCGTTTTGCAGCTCGCGAATGTTAGCATCCATGCAATCTTCGCGCCGATGAAGCATTCATCTGGATTTTTTAAAATCGAATAATTAAACCATCAGAAAGAAAAATACAATACGGATCGTTTCTGAGGGGCAGACGCGACGTTTTAGCTACAAAAATATGCGTATGATGATCGTCCGACTCGGGCGTACGCGTATCGGATTTTCCCAGAGGCTCTCGCCATTCGTTCTTTGCCGGCGTCGATAAAGCATTGAGCGGTTGTGTTTTCTCACGCAAAACTAAAACAGCAGAAAGAAAAATGCATTACGGATCGTTTCTTAGGGCCAGACACGACGATTAAGTTACCAACAATTTGCCTAGGATGATCGTGCGCGGGTTGTGGCACACCTGACTTGCGAGTACCGGATTTTCCCGAAGTCTATTTTAAGACGAAAATCAATACGAAAAATCAATACTAGTGATCTCATTTTGGGGAGGGACTAATCAAGATAGCCATATAGTTAACAGTCAGGGCTTAAGATCTTCCACCGTGCTTTTGTCGGATTCAGTTCCACCTTTGGCTAAAAATTTTCTGGCCTCTCAAAAAGTGTTTCAGTCAGTCCTCCTCTGAAGCACTTAAACTGAATCACTCACACAGATTTTAGTGCAGACCTGCCTACCCCAAAATTTGACTACCAGTATTCTCACTTGCCTGTAAGAGTATTTTCAGGTGACTGCCAGTATTTCCACCTATCGACGTATCGGCATTCCCAGGCTCTTTGACCAGATTTTAACAAGCATACAAAACAACAGTGGAACAAACGAGATACTGAGAAATTGTTTATTACTAATAAGTAATATTACCCAAAGTGACTGACCAAATGAATGGTACACAGTTTACAGTTACTGAAGATACTGTTTATCACAGCACACCAAATGAATGGTACTCACTGTTACAGTAACAATGCCAACAGTTTGTATTTACTGAATACACTGACAGAGTAACAAGTCAAACTAGTCTGTGGTTACTGAAGACACTGTGTCTCTAATAAACTGGCTTAAACAGACCAAATGAGTTGCACACAGTTTCTTTGAGCAGCTTCACTTTCTATACTGCTGCAGCTCTCTGGCGCTGAAGGGAAAGCTTCTTGTCTTCGGCGCTCGCCGCAAACATTGTGGAGATCTTGTTCATTTTTTCGGAAGAAGTCTTTAAAGACTGGTGTGTTTTCTTCACATGACGATCACAGTCGTTTCTTCCGCCTGAGCTAAATTTTGCTTTCTGGCCTTTTTCGTGGCAGCAGGTGCAGTATCCGTGTGTTCTTCGCTTTCATCATCTGTTTCATGTTGTTGATACGTCCTCTTCATTTTGAAAAACAATCTAAACACTCCCCACGAAGCGACCATCAGACTGCGATAGACTGCATTCGAAGGAAACAAAGCAAGGCTGTTCGTCTTTGGCAGCTGCAATTTCATTGGCTTACACGGTTTCAAGGTTTACTTTGGTCCAATCACCGCCAGCCGTCTTTCTCCGCATGGCGGAGTCGATTTGCATCGAGGCTAAAGCTTCAAGCGATAACTGGGTCAGCCTCCGCCGCGAAACCGAAGCACGCACTGCGTCCTACGTACTCTCAAACTTCGCAGAAACGCGGCGCCGGAGTTTGGCAGATTTGCGCGTACTTTGCTCGGCGCTCTCACCGTACTTCGAGCGACTCGGACCGTATTCCCGTACTCAGGGTCTAATTTCCGTATTAATACGGCCAAATACGGGCAGGTAGGCAGGTCTGTTAGTGTATTTAAAAACAAATCTTGGGGAGCATTCCCCTGCACGCCCCTAGCTTAATAATTAAGCAGGCGTGCACTCCTTGCTTTGACACTTCATCACCATAACAAGTGTTAGGCAGTTTGTGGTAAACACACTGTGTAGTTTTACACAGATAAAGAAACGCCTGTGCTTGGAAATCAAAATGTGTACTTGCAAACTGTAAATGTGTTTAAAGTGTCATCCTGTTAAGTGGGTCCGACTGTATTACAGATACACTTTGCTAATCAAAAACTACACTTTGGCACCCCCTAAACCATGCTGAACCTTTCTCAGTTTCTGAGAGTAAACTGACAGGTCTTCTAATGTGTGGATTTTAGAGTTTGATTCTCCACAATGACTATTTGGATAAACTTGTATACAGCAACAAGAGGTCTGTAATAGTTTGAGTCTAAGGGTTGAAATTTGAAGGGAAAATGTGGTAGATAAGAATAGCTATCAAATGCTCTCAGGTGCCACGAGAGGCCTAGAATTGGCCCTTAAATTTGGCAAAATTCGTGTTTTTTTTCCGGGGGGGGGGGGGGGGGGGGGGGCGTTGCCCCCCTAATCCCCCCAGCAGGGCTCTGCCCCTGCACCCCGCCGCGGCCTAGGCGGCCCCTGGACCCCGGCCTGGGAAAAGAGGTTTCAGTATTTTCAAAATTGCCAGCTTTCACCCATGGATCTCATGATATGGATGATAACACAGCCAGCACCACAGGTGCTCTAGTTCCCAGGCCTGGTTATTTATGATACTTATGACGGGAAGTGCGGAATGCGGCCCTGTCACGCAGTCCCAAACCACATGAACCTGCATAGCATCATCATGGTCTCATCCATATTATAAAATAAAAGTAATAAAAATTGCCTCAGCTTCTGAACCCTCCGTGGATTCCACCTATGATCTGGGAGGAATACCACTGGAGCTGGCAAAGAGTTGGGGCCACCAAAAAACAAAAATGACAAAACTCTACCCCATCTTGCACTCAACTTGATCTCATTGTTTCCGTTATGTAGATCTCTCTGTGTACTCTTGGTTGGAAATATGAGAAGGGGGAAAACCTTGCTGTTCTAACTCTTCCACGTGCCCTACTGTTACTTTTACTACCTTTATGTCATTGCAACTGACATTTCTTCTGAATGCGTATACTGTACTGTACTTTGTCACCAGGTGGCACAACAAGAAGCTCAGCGAGCACAGTTTGTGGTGGAGAAAGCCAAGCAGGAGAAGCAGCAGAAGGTGGTGCAGGCTGAGGGAGAAGCTGAGGCCGCCAAGCTGGTATCCTTGATGAAAAAAAAAACCCTGACATTTTAGGTTTTTTTGTTGTTTTTTGCTGCCCCAACTCTTTGCCAACTCCAGTTGTGTTCCTCCCAGGTAATGGGTGGAATCCATGGAGGGCTCGGAAACTGGGGCATTTTTTATTATGCATGATGATGGAGATGAGGATGATGATAAGATGATGCCATGGAGATCCGCGTGGTTTGGGACTGCGGGATAGTTCTGCATTCCATGCTTCCTGTGATAAATATCCTGGCGTTAACCAGGCCCAGGAACTGCAGTGCCGACCATGTAATCATCCACATCATAAGACGTGTCATACCAATGGAAGCACCCCCAAAGTCGCACCCGTGAAGTGGGTGAATCTCGGCTGTGTGGCAACAGCCTCCCCATTGGGCCCATAGCACACCTGCTCTGGATAGGAGCCGACCTAGGTAGGACAAATCCCGCTTGCCTCGGCTGGGACTCGAACCCGGGTCTCCTGGCCCAGTCCATGGTCCGAAGTGCTAACCACTACACTACGGGGCTGGTAAACTGACATTTAGTGGTGCGGTGGTTTGTGGTGCTTTTACAGTTGAAGGACGTGGGCATTTGATTTAGGACGGTTTGCCAGTGAAACCGTCGGTTGATAGGGACCCTTGCTGGTCAGCTACTACTACTAGTGCCTACTGCATGCTGCATCATGTGCAGCTCACAAAGCTTCCCTAATGCCCACGCTCTTCAAACCAGTTAAAACCAATCACATGCTGCAAGAAGGTGGGAGCACACAATCGGTGTTCTTTACATAGGGTGCAGCGTGTCAGGTTTTTGTTTTTTGTTTTTTGCTGCCCCAACTCTTTGCCAGCTCCAGTGATGTTCCTCCCAGGTCATGGGTGGAACCCACGGAGAACTCGGAAGCTGGAACAATTTTTCTTATTATGCATGATGATGGAGATGAGGATGATAGTAAAATGATGCTATGGAGGTCCATGTGGTTTGGGACTGCGGGACAGGGCCGCATTCCACGCTTCCTGTCATAAATATCCCGGCATTAACCAGGCCCGGGAACTACGGCACCTGTGGTGCCGGCCGTGTAATCACCCACATCATAAGATGTGTCATACAAGGAGGGAAGCACCCCCAAAGTCGCACCCGTGAAGTGGGTGAAGCTCGGCTGTGTGGCAACAGCCTCCCCATTGGGCCCATAGCACACCCGCTCTGGGTAGGAGCCGACCTAGGTAGGAAAAATCCCGCTTGCCTCGGCTGGGATTCGAACCCGGGTCTCCCGGTCCATGATCCGAAGTGCTAACCACTACACTAAGGAGGAGGTTAATAGTGTCAGTATTAATGTCGGCCGCTGAACTAGGAGACTAGCATAGTTGCCACTTTATCCATCAGATGAGTAAGTTGTAGTGGGCATCCTCTGATTTGAAGAGACATTTATCAGTTTTCACTGAATCCCTTCTGCATTTTATTATTTCATATTCCTGCGAAGTACTTCCTTGACTCTCTGCTTAGGTTGGTCAAGCTGTGAATGCAAACCCTGGATTCTTGAAACTGAGGAAGATCAGAGCTGCACAAAATATTGCCAGGACTGTAAGTAGACACACTGCTTCCTGCATTTGATTATTACCACTCACACAAACACTTAAAATTCCTACCTCATAATTCTAGGGTGGAGAAATTGAAAAAAAGACAGGAAGAAGAAGAAAAGATATTAGCACACAGGTTTCTTGTACAAGTGAATTTTGCCATCGCCCATGACAGGGGTAATTATATATTTAACATACCATACATTTCTTACAAACAAAACAAAAATACAGAGTAAAACAATATAGTTAATTTGTAGTGCTATCAGTGTGGACACAATATTTCAATAGATCTGCAGAACCATTTCTGAAATTCTTGTTAATGCTTTTTATTGACTGATACAAGCACTTTCCCTTGAAAGTTCTATTCACCGCATGATGACTAACTACCAATTGTTTTTGTCACTTCAATTCCAGGTTGCCCAGTCACAGAATCGTGTTTACCTCAATGCTAGCAGCCTGATGCTGAACATTGGAGAAAAGGACTTTGATGAGGCCGCTGACAGCCTTGTTGGAAAGCGCAAGCGATAAAGTAAACATTCTGCTGCCCAGGTAATTTTTCACTCATTAAGATGGATAAAGTGAACGTGGTTACCTTGTAACGATACCATGATGGTAGGTGGCGGTAGTCTTGTCATAATCTACCAAGGCCACTTACCTGCAGTGGCTGCAGTACCGCACACACAACAAATGACTGTTGTTACTGCAATTTATAGGGGTAAGGGAGAGAGCCTGATATTTACAGGCTGGAAAATGGCAGTAGGATTCACTGAGTGCTGCAATGCATTAGATTGTTTTTTTGTATTTTTTTCAAATCCAGAGAGAATGCTGGTGTGGAGTTTGATAATCAATTGCCGTAGAATGTTTACTAGGGAGAAGTGTAGTCATCGTCTCCCTTTAGTTTCCAGATTGCTGTGAAAAGATTTTCGTTCAGTCATGCACTAGAATGACGTGCAAATTACGTGCTGGTAACTCTTGATTTTTTTTGTTTGTTTTTTTTCCAGGACCTTGACCAACTGGCGTAAGACTGTCAAGTTCGTGTGACAAGATATGGAGATGCATTCAGTGGAGTTTGATGACTGTAGTGGGGAGAAAGAGAAGACATATTTAGAAGAAGTATTTAGTGTTTTCTTGTTTCCAGTTCACTGGATTTCATTTGTGGACCTGGCTGCTTTGAATTAGATGGGGAAGGGGGGAGGGGGGGGGGGTGTTTCACATGCAACGGTAGAACTGAAAACAGCGGTGTAAACTAAATAAATTTCTGTCACTTGCAGTTAGTATTTTGGGTTCATGTTGGTTTTTTGGGTTTTGCTTTTGTTTTTTTAATAGATTTTGAACAGTTAATTTTCAAGTAAAATGTCATAACTTACATTACAAATTACATGACTCTAATCTCTGTGTATGTTTGTTGTCACATGAAAGGAAAAGTCTCATCTCCACTCCACCATTGCTTTGTAAACATTGTAGCCATTGTATCTTGGAAAATGTATAAAAATAGAATTGAACTGTGTTGTTTAGTTTTTCTTAAACTCATGGAGATTGAGGAATATTTGCTGGTCAGCTGTGCTGTTTGTGTGTGTAAATGACTGATCAAATAAACATGCAAGATCCATGTTACTTGTTCAGTGCTGCTCATTATGGAACGCATGTATGCGAGTACAAATTGTACTACACGCACGTTACAGAAGCTCAACATACAAGACTGAAGTAACAGTTTTTAATTCGACACTTTTTATTCAGACTACTTTTTACAGATTTTTACCTTTTACAGTTTTTGTGTAAGAGCCTGACAAAGGTAGCCAGCTGCAAGAAAGTTACTTGCTTACAAATTTTGAACTGCAATCTAGTCCCTGCACCTTCCGCAATATCGGTCACCAGAACCACCACCAAACCCACCACCACCCCCTCTGTCATGTGACACTCGATTACTGTGTTGATTGGGTCCGCAAGCTTCGCAGGGAAGAGGTACAAGACGCTCACCACAGCCCAAACACCGTGGGGCTGGGGGTGGTCGAGGGGGCCTGCCAGCCTGAATGTCTTCATAATGCTGGAGCAGAACACGGGCAATGTCACTGTCGTTACTCAGTCCCCACTGTGCTCCAATCTGTCGCCATCTGTCAAAGACTGGACCACCGATGGCAATACTCATCTGGGAATTTTGTCGTCGCTGGCGTGCCATACGACGCCTGTTGCGGTCAGGTCCAGCAAGTTCATTGCCCATCAACGGCCGTTGTAAGGAACTGGGTGGCACATTTTCCGCAGCATCTCCATCATGAGCATCTCCGTCTGTCTCGACCTCCTCACTTTCTGCATCATCTGAACTGTCTGTTGCAACCTCTTCATTTAATGCCGCTGCCTCGCAGTCACGCAAAACTCTATCATCCACATCACCTGAAACACCACCAACCACTTCAGTATGCTCTTCTTCTGCCATGCATACACTTGAGTCTGTTTTGCTACAAGCGGCCTCACTCGAGTTCAAAGACTGTGTTTCAAGTACATCACCATTTGTAACCAACAACTCTCCATTCTGATTTTTTGCAACACTTGTGTCTGTCACTGTCAGTGTTTCCCCTGACCCTGTAGTCTTTTTTCTGACTTGCTCTGGTGGTTCACAAGACTGATCCTCTTGCTCATCAGATTCAGGCTGACTTGTACTCAAAGTTTTTACCGCTGCATCTTGCTGTGCGGATTCTTCACCTGCGGTGGACTGCTCTGCTGTGTTGTTTGTCTTCATGGTGGCCCTTCTGCGGCTGTGCTTTTAGCGTCAACCTCTGCGCCTGCGCTGTTCCTGGTGATGCTGGTCAGGGGATGCAATCTCCACACTGCCAAGACAGAAAAACATAATGTGAACATTTGCAACATAAAACCCGTTCCATTTGTCTGTTATGCACCAGGTTAAAAGTTTAAACCGACCCCCCCCAAAAAAGTCTCATGAGAAGACTTACAATCGCAGCTGGAGGAAGCGTTGTGCACAAAATATACGTGAAGCAGGCTTTCAAAACAACTGCTCGAAGAGATTCCTTTCGTCGTATTCTTCGTCCACCAAAACAGGAAGTGAGGCAAAGATCGGTCACTCGCACGAAACCAAATCTAAGTTCACTCCCTTGCCTTGTTGCCCTTGGTAACCACAAGCACCATTCCGCCATAATATCACCCACAGGTGCGCGTTTCCAACTCCAAGCAGCGGGACAGTTGAGGTGCTTTTTCAAGGTAACATTTAACATTATTAGGATTGCTCGCACAATAATTTCATGCAGATAATTTAAAATGTCATAGAATTTTGGAAATCCGAGGCAGAGGAATTAAAACAACAACACTAGAGAAAAGGGGGCATTCTCTACACGTACGGGGCACTGTGCACAACAAGTTACGGGCACACAGCGACAGCTGTTAAATTCAAGCACATCTGATATTTTATCTTCCTTTTCTGTTCACTGGTCCGTTATCTGGCTGTTTATTACTTTGTAAGGCCTTCTTATTCATACTTGGGTTTTCAAATGAAATCTGTTTACTTGTCCAGTCCAAATTTTACTGACTGCTTTTACACCTAAAGAACAAGGGACTGACACCCAAAGAAAATTGTCTCAGGTAAGAGGGAAAAAAAGGAACATCATCTGTACAGCTATACCAAAGACACGCGCCCAGCCAAGCAGCCAAAGACACATGCCAGGAACAACTTGTCCTTAAGGGCTAAAAGCCATAGGCCGTAAAGCAAGCTAATGATGATGATACAGCGACACAAGTATTTGGTATGATTTTTTTTTAAATCATGAACATCTCAAGACCAGACTGATATTAGATTATTAGAATAACATGCAAATGTACATTCTCTTTTTTAAAGATGCCACACCCTCGGTCAGCACGCTCTGACGTGAGCGATGGGGAAATGGAGGGCCTCCAGGAGCAGGAGCTGGTCAAGCTGCAGCGACAGTTTCGCATCATGGAGAACGACCGGGCCGCATACACAGAGGAATCACAAAACCACATTCGCAAGCAGAAGTAAGTAAAATCTTTCTGTTTTTTGTTGTTGTTGTTTTTTTGTCAATTCCAAGACATTATACAGGTGATTTAAACTCCCCCTCCTCCCAGCCCTGCACCTCTCTGTTTTGTTTTTGCATGTGTTGTAAAATAATATTGGTGACACCAACATTTGTATCAGTATTTGATAATGTTAACAGGTAGAAGTAATCCAATCAGGCAGTCATGTTTGCTAATTTGCAAGCTATTTTCTTCCCTTGTTGCTTTGATATTACGTACATTTGTTGTTGTTTTTTCATGTGTGTCATGATGTGTGCTTACTGACTTGCAATTTGTGGTTTTCAGGAGTGAAATTGCTATGCTGGAGGCAGAGAAGCAAGAACTTCTGAAGGAGTTACGTTTAGCTGAATCACGCAGTAACCAGACTCGCGATGAGGAGCACACCGACACGCTGGTCACTCTGCTGGAGGCTAAAGGTCAGTCCCATACAGTCATCACAGTTATATGGGTTTTTGTTGTTGTTGTTGTGCTCTGTTTTTCTAAGTGCAGCACACATGCATGGAGTATTTTTGCTTTGTGTAAGTGTGGACATTGGTTTGGACTGGATATGCACAAGGAAGTGATTTTCTAATTGAAACTGCAGGATGTGCTGAGAGGGAGTCACCACCACCATTAGAAAAAAGCATCGCATGTATGCATACACAAGCAGGTGAACAAACAGACACAATCCACCATCTAGACAGACAGGACTGCAGAATTCCATTCCATAAATTGTGGTGGTGGTGGTGGTGGTGGCCGTGGTGGCCATGGTGGCGTGTATTTTTGCGTTGTTGTTGGTGGTGGTTTTTGGCTCACTTGTGTAACAAAGTGAGTCTATGTAATAACCCTCCGTCGTCTGTCTGTGTGTGTGTATGTGTGTGTGTGTGTCTGTGTGTGTGTGTGTCTGTGTGTCCGCAGTAAACCTTAACATTGGCCTTTTCTCAGAATCTACAAACAGCAGAGACACCAAAATTAATATGCTGATAGACAGCCATAAGACCTTTCAAAATATACCATAATTATTGACTTTGATCCAAGGTCAAGGTCACTAAAGCTGTCTGTTTGGAAAGTTTACATTGGCATTTTCTCAGAATCTAGAAAAGCCAGATACATCAAACTTTGCATGATGATGGACATTGACAATACCTTTACCGGCCTGTCTATATTTAGTGACTTTGAGTCAAGGTCAAGGCCATGCAAGTTGTTTTGCGGAAAGCCTGATGAAACCTTAACATTGGCATTTTCTCAGAAACAATGAACAGCAGATGCACCAAACTTGACACGCTGGTAGTCAGCCGTAAAACCTTTCGAAAAATACCATAGTGATTGACCTTGACACAAGGTCAAGGTCACTAAAGCTGTCTGTTTGGAAATTTTACATTGGCATTTTCTCAGAGTCTAAAAAAGCCAGAGACATCAAACTCTGCATGGTGATGGACATTGACAACACCTTTACTGACATACCTGTACTTAGTGACTTTTAGTCAAGGTCAAGGCCATGCAAGCTGTTTTGCGGAAAACCTTCCGAAACCTTAACATTGGCTTTTTCTCAGAAACAATGAACATCAGAGACACCAAACTCGGCACGCTGATAGACAACCATAAGACCTTTCAAATCATACCATAACGATTGACCTTGACGCAAGGTCAAGGTCACTAAAGCTGTCTGTTAGGAAATTTTACATTGGCAATTTTTAAGAATCTAGGAAAGCCAGAGACATCAAACTTTGCAAGATGATAGACATTGACAACACCTTCACTGACATACCTGTATTCAGTGACTTTGAATCAAGGTCAAGGCCACACAAGCAGTTTTGCGGAAAACCTTCGAAAACCTTAACATTTGCAGTCTCTCAGAAACAATAAACAGCAGTAGCACCAAACCTGGCTTGCTGATAAACATTAGTAAGACCTTTCAAGAAATACCATTTTGAATAACCTTGACTAAAGGTCAAGGTCATCAATAGCTGTCGCATTGGAAATTAAAATTGCCGTTTTCTCAGAATGTAGGGGAACCAGAGGCATCAAACTTTGCATGATGATAGACATTGACAAAACCTGTACTGGCATGCTTGTATTCAATTTCCTTGAGTCAAGGTCAAGGCCATTCAACATGTTTTGCGGAGACTTTAACGTTAGCATTTTGTTGGAAACAACAAACAGCAGATGCACCAAACAAGGCACAATGATAGACAGCAATGAGACCTATGCACACATACCCATTCGAATGACCTTGGCTCAAGGTCAAGGTCATTACAGCTGTCTGTTGTGAAATTTTACATTACCACTTGTACAAAACTTTACAAACATACTCTTTTGAATGACCTTGACCCATCTCACAAGTGAGCCAAGGAAGCTTTGCTCCTCTAGTTGGATTTTGTTTGTTATTTTCTGTGATGGTTGTGTGTTTATGTTTGGGTTTGTGACGGGTTAAATTTTTTCTTTTTTAAAATTTTTTCCATCATGATGTATTTTCTTCTTCTTTTTTTCTTTTTTTTTTTTCTTGTTTTTGTTTCTGTGTTACAAGAGGTAATGCTTATAGGTTTCCTTCTTTGCCAGATGAGCACGAGAAAGACATAGAGGAGTCCAAGAAGGAGCAGAAAGAGCTGGACGCCAAGATCCGCGAATGGGAGCAAAAGATCAAAGATCAGCAGAAGAACATGGGTGGTGTTCACATGTCCTCCCAACACACCTCACAGACACAGAAAACAATCCGTGTTCTGGAAAATCGCCTTGACCAGGTAAGAAATTAAACAGACAGTTGCTTGATACTCATCCTTGTATCGGTGGTGGTGCCTAGAAAAGAGACCAAGGAACAAATAAAAGGGACAGAAACCACTTAACTTTCACAAAGGACGGCATGGGTCAACGTTTCGGCTTTCGCCTTTCTCAGGACACAAACAAATGGGACATAACTTCAACAAACAAAAGGTAGCTCTGCTGACATACTGACATACACGGCACGGGGGTGGGGGGGGGGGGGGGATAAATAAAACAAAATAAAACGGTGGGGAAGAAAAGGACCAGAAAACAATAGTAAAATCATCACAGCACCCAACCTTTGGTGATAGAAGACCATGGATTGTGAGTGAAAAAAAAAAATGGGGGAGAAAAGAACACAAAAGAATAGTAAAAAAAAATAGTAAAACATCACAACACCCATCCTTTGGTGACAGAAGACAACAGTTTGTTGGTTTCTTTGTGGGTAAAAAAAAAACCTTTATCTTAATTTCAGTACCATGTTCCTTTTTTATGATAACAGTGTAACTATCTGACAGATACTTACGCCACCACGAAGAATCTCATTACTTTGCTGTATAGCTTTTAATGTTGATTTTGTTTATTTTCCATTGAAGGATTTGTGATAGTTCTCGGCTTGTTACAGCTGTTTGTAGTGTATCAGTATACGTCAAACACACACACACACGCGTTGTCATTGTTACAGGCCAAAAAGGGGTTTAACGACTGCTTGTGTAAGAATGCTCAGCTGAGAGATGAGATTGAGAGCCTGCGGAATGAGCACAAGCGTTTTGAGACGCTGTACAAGAAGCTGGAGAAAGAACTGCGGGCTTGTCGACGTGAGATGGGTGAAGTCATTGAAAAGTCCACAGCTGCCTATGATGCCAGGTATGCATAACATGAAACATGACAGCTACCTCTCTGCCATTTTCTCTGCACATCTAGTAGCCTAGCTTCTTTTTTGTTTCTTTTTTTTTTTCCAAATGTTAATCTCTCGGTACTCAGGTTGTTAGATTATTGGACATGGAGAGGCTTGATATACAAAAGTTATGATGGTGTAAGAGCAGAGTTTCATATCTCTGAGAACTATGATAGGACAAGTGTCCTGACTGACTGAAAAATGAATGATGCCAACTATGGTACAGAAATGAGAGGACATATTATGTCTGCTTAAGTGAGAAAACAATCGGACATTTCAAAATTGAATCGGCCTGTGACTGATGTACAACGCAGATATAATACCCTGTAAGGGTTTGATTGTTCTCCTTTGAATCATCTTGTATACGGAGCTTAAAATTTTCCACCTTTTGGAGGATTTCCACTTTTGACTAAAACTTTTTCCTCCTTCCAAAAAAGTGTGTTGCCTTCTCAGAAGAACTTAAACTCATGCTAAAATACACCAAACTGCACAGATTTTAGTCTAATCCTAAAAATTTACCTAAAAAAAACCCCCAGTGTTTCCTCCTCTGAAGCACTTAAAATCATACCGAAATGCATAAAATAGGACGGAGTTTAGTCTGTAGCGACCCGGACAAGCAGTCTTCTTGTGAAAATTCAACCCGAAAGAGGGCACCCGTGCGCATGCCCGCTCTGGTCAGCATTTAGCTGGAGCCCGATTGGCTGGCAGAAAAATCATCTGCTATGGTCCTTACCCCTAGTACCAGAGCCCACTGTTACGTTCCGAATCATAAAATAAATCTTTTTTACAAATTCAAAGGAAGCATGCCCCCAGACATCACTAGCATAACAGCAGATGTGTGCTCGTGGCTTTGCCACTGCATGTCTAAATGCTCACACTTTTCCTCCATTTGGATCGTGGACCATTTTAAGTCCTGTGTATGTCTCTCTTCTCCTGCTTTGTCCTTTCCCTTACGGATGCATTCTTTTGGGGTATTCATGTTCCTCCCTTGGCTGTTGATAGGGATGATGCTCAGGCCAAGATGATCATTCTGAAGGAGAAAGCGGACAAAGACATGCAGCAGCACAACACCGAGATGAAGGAACTGGTGCGCATCATCGACCACGACCGCAAACTGAAAGAGTTCATGGGCATCAAGGGTCAGGAGAGACAGGAGGACCCGCAGCTGGTTGCCTGGCGACAGAAGAAAGGTATGTTTGTGTAGACCGTCTTGTGCAGCTGACTACAGCAAGTAGTTAAGTAGCTAATGATATTATTACCATCTGCAGCCGTGAATCATTTCTGCAGGGTATGGAATGATGCTATACATGCAGACTTTTTAAAATTTTTATAAACTACTTGGGGAGCCGGGGTGGCCGAATGGTAGAGTGTTGGACTTTCAATGCTCGGGTCGTGAGTTCGAATCCCGCCGGCTGGGGCCAAATATTTGTGCTGGCCTTTTTTCTCGTTGCCCCGTCTTTGATATCACCCTTATGTGGTGGAAAAGGACGTTAAACTCCCTAACACCCACCCAGCCCCCCACCCACCCCTTATAAACTACTTTATTATTCCTTTCTGGAAATTTGGGCTGCTTCCTCTGGGGGAAGTGCGTCCCCACGGTGCAGCGCCACCCAATACCTAACCTTCAATTCTGCTGGGGGAGGAAAGCCGGATAATCTGGAGAGAAACCCCCGACGAGCAGTCTGGTAGCCAGGAAAAAACGGTGTCACATATCACAAGCTTGACCTAGGCTCAAACCCACGCTTCATCGCTGTGACGGACGTTCAGCAGCGCAGCAGCTAAGTCCGACGCACTGCCACTCACTTGGATCAAATCCCAGTATAATTATTTCCTTCCTTGGAGAATGTGTGTGTTCCCATTGCAGTTATTGTTTGTGTCTATCACCACCACGTATGCCCTAATTAGCCGCATACTGTGGGTAAAACTTTCTAGGAATGACAGATGTGGGTGGGTTTCCTTCACATGGCTATTGCGGATTTCACTGGCTTACAGAAGCAGTTCTTGCATTCGTCTTACATACCTGAATAGCAGGTATACAGGGATGTATTCACAATCATCACTGTCACACAATGTGACCAACGTTCCCAATTACGCACAGGTGTGCATATTTGTACGTACGAGACTCTCAAATTAACGCATGAATTTGAGAACAGCGCATCACAGGGGACGCACGTTTTTTGTCTGTAATAATGCGCTATTTTGTAAGCGTGCGGGTTCCTCGCTCTACAATTCAGTCTCCTTCCCACAGAGGCCCTGGAGGCGGAGAAGAAGAAAGAGAGTCAGGAGGACTCGGTGGAGACGTACGAGGCCGCCTTCCAGAAGATCAAGGAGATGACAGGGGAGGATGACCTTGACCTTCTTGTGAACCGCTTCATCCAAGTGGAGGACACCAACTTTGCTTTGTTCAACTATGTCAATGAGCAGAACAATGAGATCGAGCAGCTCAACGATGAGATTCAGGCGGTATGTTGATCAAGTTCAGATCGCTTTATGGTACTGTAGGGGAAATTCATTTTGAATGTTTAGAAGAATGTGTGAGACTGTATCATATCATCAACACACACACACACACACACACACACACACACACACACACACACACACACACACACACACACACAAGTGTGCAGTTATTTATTAGGGTGCCCACCTGGAATCGTATCTCTTCTACTGCTTTCAGAACATCTCAAAGTGTACCAAGTAAAACAATATACTTGAAGCACACCCGGTAGTCACAGTTCTCTCACTGACTCATCAAAAGCACTTGTTAAATGAATGAATGAAGAAACTAGTATCAATGGTAGACAGTAAATAATAGTGTGTGTGTGTGTGTGTGTGTGTGTGTGTGTGTGTGTGTGTGTGTGTAGATCAAGGATGAGATCGAGAAGTTCAAGGAGCAGGGCATCGAGCTGGAGGAGCAGCGTCGCATCATCCTCAAACAGCTGGAGGAGAAGCAGAACTCGGCCCACAGTGAGGCGGACGAATACGAACAGAAGTACAAGGAGGTAGCCAAAATCCTTGATCAGCTCAAAGCTGGTGAGATGATGTTTTGTGGTTTACAATGTGTGGCTTGGGGATAAGTTCTTCTCCTGTGTGTGTGTGTGTGTGTGTGTGTGTGTGTGTGTGTTCAAAATAGAGTGCTTGTCATAAAGAAGTATTTTTGATGGTCCTTCCTAGACTTTTCAGTGAACTCATCAAAACATCAACCTAATCCTCTGAGGCACAGTCCAGCATAGGGAACGCAGATGAAGAAGAGGACTTTTCAGTTATGTCAAGCAGTGATATACTTTTCTTTCAACTGAATAACGCCCAAAGGGAAGTTAACAGCCATTCTCATGTACGTGTCTTGTGTATGACAGGAATCGATTCCCTCTTCAACAAGATCAACTGTGATCGTTCCGCCATCGATGACATGTTGGGAGCAGTGTCGGGTGTAAATGAGAGCAACATGTTGCAATATCTGGGAATCATCGAGCAGCGCACCAACGAATTGCTTGCTGTGCAGGCATACTTAAACACAAAGGTAAATGTAGTGTTTCAGACAAACCTCTAGATGTTTACGTGCGATAGTAAGTAGTGCCTTCAGAATCCTACTGCTTCAGAAGTCTGTTTCATGTATCCAGTGTATGAATCTGTATGATCATCAACATTTTTTAAATTTTGTTATTTTTCCTTCTTTTTTTCTAAGTCTTGTTTGATCTTTGTTATGATGTAAATACATCCACGTATCTAGAGGTGGATGCATGTCCTGAAAGAACTGTGAATGTTTGTAAGTCCCAAAGTATGAATGCAAAAAAATGCATTCAAAAAAACAGTGGAAAAGCACGGCCATGTTAGAAAGATTCTACTATCAAAAGACCTGAAACACAACCAGAGACAAGAGAAAACATGAACTGGGCTAAGCAAGTGTCTTCACAGAACAAGACACAAAGTAAGAAATACAGAGACAAAGCCACTCATCACAGTTCACGAAGACCACCATCTTGACTTGATGGCTTGTGCTTCGGTGGTTAGCTTCAATTCCTTGTCTGTTTTATTAAAACAAACAAGGAGGATATAACGAAAAGGAAATGAAAAATGATGTTCCAAATAAGCCTGTCTTCTTCTGTCCAACAGGACGCTGATAAGTACGATCCGAAAGCCCCTGGTTTGTTAGGGGAGGGTCCGTCACCGCCTTCACAACAGCTTCCTATCTTCCCTCCTGCTGTTGGGTAAGTAGTGCTGACTGCAGTGCCAGTAATCATCATTACGTGTTTCTGCGTGTGTTTTGAGGGCTTGTGTTTGACGGCTGCTACTCAGGAGAAGCACGGTAAATAATAATAATAATGAATAGTACTTGTTTAGCGCTTAATCTCATAGGAAAGCAACTCATAGCGCTACACACACGCACACACGCACATGCACAGGCACAGACAGACACACACGCACACACCCACACATGCACGCGCACGCATTCACACACACACACACACACACACACTGACATGCACAACCCGGCCTGATGCAGATGAACAATTGCAGTTAAAGGCACTGAAACAATGGCAGACTACTTATAAGTGTGAAAGGCCTGCCGGAAGAGATGGGTTTTCAGGTTCGATTTGAACAGGGACAGTGTGGGAAGGTCACGAATGCCTACGTTTAGGACTGGGACTTCTCAGTGACATTTCATTAAGCAAGTGGTGTATCTGTGTGTGTGTGTGCATGTGTGCGTGCATCCTATTAACACATGTGACATGCAGAAATTCTCTCTTTTGTCACATACAACACACATGGTTACAATATTCTCTTTGTAAATCCTCTTTTTAAAAAATTGTCATAAATAATGATGTCATTTTTGCAAAACATTTTTCCAGAGATGAATACGAGAGTGACGGTAGTGAAGCGAGTGAGGACGAGACACGACCTTTCACGCGAAACGAGCTTCAGGCAAAGGTGATGAAAACGGTACAGAAGCGAGAGTCTGCAGCAAGGAGGGAGGGGTTCAAGTACGATTTGTCAAATGCACGTGAAAAGGCACAGAAGCAGAAACAGAAAGAAGGCAAGAAGTAGAACATAAAGAAACTCGTTGCAGCAAAGAAAAGAAATACAGTGTGAAAATACCACATGCAGAGACAATTTCAGGCACACCCATTGGAAACAAGGATGTCTGTAGAGAATCTGATGTAAAATCTCCCTTAAGAGTGCACATCATGGAGAGACCGTAGAACATTCAAGGTGGAGTTCTCTAGTCATCTGGAAAAAAACGGCCTAGGCATGTGGATTTGATAAGTGCTTAGGCCTTTTTTTTGCATATGACGGAATTAGTGGCAAAGTGAGCATACCATTTTGTTAAAGGTTTTTGTGTACATTTGATGTGATGGCAAGTATTTTTGTAATATTGAACACTTTCCTGAACCACTTCCATTACATATCATTTCATGTGCAAGCTGTGATAGGAATTTCAGTGTGCATACATTTTTTTGTTGTTTTTCTTTTAAATTGAAAAGCCATGTGTCATGTGCTGATGTATATATATATATGTACAGACTTTTGCTTACATAGTGTACAAGTTCAGAGTTACTGTTTATGCAATATCTGGGTTAGCTTTCGTGACACAAGTCAACTACTGCTGTACAAATTGCTAAAATTGTCTTTTCTTTTTTTTCGTTAGCATTTTTGTGACAGGTATTCCAGTGTCAGCAAGCAAAACTGCTGAAGAGCATGGTTTTCACAACTGAATATCAGTTTTAAAATTTGGAGAAGTTGTGCTGTAGTGTCAACTTTTGAATTTTGGAGTTGCTTTGGAAAATGTATTAGCTGAAAATCATGTCAAATATTTGCGTTATGAAAAGTTAGCAACTTTTATGTCATTCCATGAAATGCTCCACTCTTTTTACAGAATGTCTTGGTTAAGACTTTGATGAAATAATAGTTGCTTGCTTGTTTGTGATCATGAAAAATCATGTACCAAGACCAATAACAACATGTAAAAACTAAGTGAATGTCCTGTGAAATATTACATCCCGAATGCGTATGGCGTATGGTTGTAGTTGTACCGGTGCGTCATGCTGTTCTGAAAACTCGCTTAGTACTTGGTCATTTGGACCTGACGACACTGTCAACAATAACTAACTCATGGTTCACTCACTCAGAACACACACATGCACACAAAGCGGTGAATAAAGTTCATTATTCTGGGAGATTTATTTTACAAATAAATACCAAATATCTACAACATGATTAATTTGATGGAAAACATTTTTCAGATCTTTCATACCTCTCTGTAATAAACAATGTAACTTCATAATGGAGACAAAAAATGCGTTTAACAACAGAATGTACAAACCCTTTCTATATCGACTGAACAAAAGAAAACTCTGTTCTAATTTGTCTTGACAAAATGCACAGTACTGAACCGCAGACCATGAACATAAACAGTCTACCAATACTGAAACTTGAAAAGCTATCAAAAGGAATACAATCATCACAGGTTATGGCAGTGACAAAGTCTGATACAATATTCTAAATATCTAATTTACTCTTGTAAGTGCAATCTGATTATTTTTAAAATGCACAAAACTATAACACAACTCTGAAAAGGTTTCAGTACAATGTACCATCATCTCTGGAACACAAAATATGTAACCTACAAAAAGCTATGCATAAACTTATGCTGGAAGTTCAATTCAAATAGAAGTATGAAAATGATCACAGCAATCTGTAACCTGTTAAACATTAAAAAGCGTGTGACCTCCTGTTTACAGATATATATGTAAGACACCTTGTTAAAAAGAAATGGCAAATGGCAGACAGCCTTCAACGAATAGTGAATGAATGTGAGGCAACCCTGCGTGTCCAATGATGTTCGAATGTCAAACATACCCTGACTGCTAATATGGGAATAAGGGACATGCTGTGACCACTGAGCCCAAGTGGAGTGCACACATGCACACAGACACACACACAGACACAGACACACACACACAAACCAACATGCACACACACCTACACAGTCCTGCCCTGTAGAAAAACTGCACAAACACTGGATTTAAAAAGAATCCACTGGATGGACAGACAACCTGGACACAAGTACGTGCACAGAAGTGTAACTTGATTATGACTCAAATGAACAACCTGCTGTGAAGGACGGAACAACTGCACGGACAGACTGGATGTAATGCTGTACATCACAACATTTATTTGTAAAGTGATCTGACAGCAACAACTCACAGGGATAACCATTAAAATATTTTCAACCTTCAAAATTATCAACGTACACATCTACACTGTAGCTTTGTAATGATGAATTGCTGGTGGTTTTTGGTATGATATTTTCCTACGACAACCACCTGTTGCAGGGTAAAAGTGTGATATGCACTTCATTTCATTTCATGTAAAACACCACCGACCATATGAAGGCATAATATGAGGCGTCTCAATACAATCTTTCAGTCGGTCATGGTCTCAGCTGCCGACCAACAAAAATATTCAAAAAGGCCTGAGAAACGCACACTTGCATTTAATATCAATACATCTCAATCTTGAGTACTTTCCACAGATAGACATGACAGTTCACCAAAACGTTTTAATCAATTGAGGGGTGGAGGGTGTGGGGGAACAAACATTCTATCACTAACTGTTTCTTTTTGAAAATATCACAGAATACGCTACTGCCTCTAAAAAAAAAGCAGCAGAAAAATACCATGCTTCAACATACCTTTAGCGTTTACCTTTCTCTAACAAACAGGAAAAGTCGAAGGTGCTCAGTAAAAGAGAAAATCATTCTGCAGCGAACTTGTATTCGCAAGTGACGCGGAAAGTCTCCTCATTCTTGTCTTCCTCGTCATTGATGAAGACGAGCAGTTCGGCCACGCCTTGCTGAGTGACGGGTGAAAAGCGAAGGCCGATGGCTTGAGACGCTCCTCCCTCCAGCTCCAATACAGACTCCTTGAACGTCAGCAGATCTGGCCGATCCGTCATCACCTGACATAAAGGAAGAGTTTGACTCGGTGAACAATGTCAGTTGATATCAACACTTTCTACATGTTCTCTACAATGTCTATTTGGCACTGACAAGGCAGGCCTTGAAATTCGTGGAAGCATGATCGCCATCAAAATATAATACTATAAAGCTTGTGTGAAGCCTTGGTGGAGCTCAAACTCAAAGCAGTTTCAGTTTTGGGTTGCAATCATCATGATTCCTGCTGACGATGTGGCTCAAAAGTGTGAAGCAACGCTTTGCAGGCAACTAACTGTGTCACAGTGTTGATAACCATCAAAACTATCATATACACGAAGGCAGCAGCAATTTTACAAATAAAATACTGAATGACATTCAGTTTCATACCTGGAAAGGTTCTCTGGGCAAAATAAGGCAAGCTCAGGGGAAATTCATTTTGATAAATTAAAAAACCCTTTAAAGACATCCAAAAGCCATACCTTGAAGACTTTGCGTGCAGGGTAAGGGTTGGTATAGGTGATGCGCTTGTTAGACCCTTTTCCACCTCCCACTGGCAGGCTGAGTGCAAACGCCCGTGAAACTATTGGTGCACGACAGCTGGTGCAGACCAGCCACGACCGCACCAGCTGGTGGTACTCCACATCCACCACGTTCAGGAAGAAGAACTTTGACCCTGGGGCTAAAGGTCGCACGGCCACACCCAGCTCGTGAACTGCCCCTGCAGCCAGGACGAAGGGGTCGGAGGGCACGAGCGTCATCTCGTTGGGGTGCGAGGAGAAACATTTCACCACACGTGTGGCCTGTGTGCCCCTGCAAGACAGATACAAGAGCAACTCTTACTGCTACACCCAGTAAAAAAAAAAAAAAAAAAAAAAGGCCAGACAGAAAAACAGAAACCAAGCCAAAAAACAAACAGAAAGTTTCCAAATTTCATCTAAATTTCAAGGTTTGGGGGTAAAACTTAGCAGAAGGTATCCATCACTAAATGCAGTCATGCTGCACTAGGAAATTCCACTAAGAGTGTGTATCACCGATCTTCATCGTCTTCACAAGCTAAAGCATAAAGGTTCGACCATTTCAATTATGGCCTGCAAACCCTCCATATCACACACACACACACACACACACACACACACACAGTACTGACTTGAGAAGCAGGCTGACACGGCTGGTCTGTCCCTCAATAGTGTTGATATCGACCCGCTGCAAGGCATGGACGTAACACTGCCACACTTGGATTGGCCGCGAAAGGAATGGGTCGATGTAAATGGTGACGAAGAATCGCTTGATCTGAGGTGAAGGGCCCATGGCTACCTGCAAGTTGTAAGAAACTCCTCTTCAATGTACAAAAATGTGTGTGTGTGTGTGTGTGTGTGTGTGTGAGAGAGAGAGAGAGAGAAATCCCTTCCTGGTGCCACAGGTGCTGTGTGCCTGTCTACTTGTTTTCTGAATCAGTTTTTCACAAAGTACACTGCATTAGTGCAAGACTGTGGCTGCTTGCAGATCAACAGCTACGTGCATCAGAAACATCCTACATCAAACCTGTGAGAATCTGTGTGCAGTGCACATTTATCTGTTTTCAGTGCACTGCAAGCCACCATACGTAAAGTCAAATCAAATCAAATCAAATCAAAAGAAAATCTTTTAATATCCTGATTTGGGCAATTTGTTTTCAGTGGCAAAAAACAAGAAAGAAAAAAGTGTACGAACTCGTATACACCTCTCTCATCCCCACACACAAGCACACACACACGTACCCAAGCACGCACCAACACCGTTTCATCTGTCATTCAACAATGTAGGCATCAAAGCAGTACACTGTTTAGGGATTGAGAAAAGCATGTGAACATACCTTGAGGAAGATGTCATGCGGCTCGCCAGGCTGGGTGGGTTTACAGTCCAGGATCACATTGGGGTCGCTGCATCGAAGGAACACTTGGTTCACACTGGAACCCCCAACAGGGGCACCTGCATATACATGTAATAATTATAATAAACAGTAGTGGCGGTGATAGTAGCAGCAGCAGTAGTAGTAGTACTGATGGTAATAGAAGTAGTAGTATCAACACACACACTTTATGGCCTCAGGGAAATCTAGGACCCCCCCCCCCCCCCACCCCCCCCCCCCCCCCCCCCCCCCCCCCCCCCCCCCCCCCCCCCCCCCCCCCCCCCCCCCCCCCCCCCCCCCCCCCCCCCCCCCCCCCCCCCCCCCCCCCCCCCCCCCCCCTCATTCTCTTAGCTCTAATTTATTATAATTACCGCCATCGCAATACCGTTAACATGCACTTGTTTGACCCCTGAGTATTATTATAAGCCCTGCTTGTTCATGCTCAGTAACTGTTTATTTACTTTGAACAAATTGTATTGCAATAAACTTGTTTAAACCAAATCTAGGACTTCCTCACATCTCGTCAAATAGACACTTCTCACTAACACCGCTGGTTAAGTGAATAACCCCAAAATTCAAAGTCACACATTGCTGACACACCATACATGACATCTACATGTGGCAGAAGCAAATTAAATGGACCAACAATATCTTATCAGATGAAAACTTCAGACCGCCTGTCCAGCTAACATTAAACCCTGAAACTGTGACACTCACCGGGAAGAGTGTGGAAGGGTGGAAGGCGGATGGATTTTCTGAGGAACGAGTTCTCCGGGTGGTGGAAGCGGAAGGTCTGGTCAATAACGTGTGGCTGAGGTTCCACTCTCAACCTCAGTACTGACATGGGCTTGTTGTCTTCTGCCATGAACCTCACCTACAATTTCAAAATCAGAAACTGATGGACGAACGGACAAACATACGAATGGCAGCCTGAACCACAGACAGAGAACTTCCTTTTTCAAAAAGATGCTACAAGGACGAAAAAATCTCGACCATTACTGTAGCAGTGCCAGAAATGGTAATGTTCACTTCTCCCTCCATGCATCTCCATGTGATTGTTTTGTGCTGGTTCAGCACACTTCACTTCAAGATGGCATCAGTACATTTGAAAAAGCATGAGCGCGCTCCATCACATTTCTCAAAAATCTTCCCAGTGTCATCTGTGAAACTGTGCGAACTAGAGTAAGTACATGCACCAGTACAATGCTGAACATTTAACTGAAGCGCATTACCAGCAACTTACACTAATCAGCTTGCTTTGCAGTGCATCCTCTTGTTCCTGCAAGCGTGTCTTGTCAACACTGCGTTCTTTGTCAAATGGGTTGCTGGGGCACTGCAAGAAATGCCATTTACATGAGAAATCTTTTACCACCCTTTCCTTCAAAAACTAGATACAGCACCATGCATACAGAAAACAAAATATACCTGACTTTAACAAAAACTTGAATCTTTCACTGATATCAACATTTGTTCAAAACATACCCCCGAACTACTGAATACACAATCACAGCACATTAACTGTCACAAATCCGACTCATAAACAATCAACCATCAATGAGACGTCTCACCTGAGGCATAACTGAGTGGTCTGCGCGGAAGCTCTGGTACTTGAACGGAATGTGGACAGTCTCCTTCGGGCGCAGGAGGATCTGAGGCGATTCAGGAGTGGACGTGGAGGCGAACATGCCTTCCTCCATGGGCGTGCTCAGCCCGCACAGCTGTTTGTAGTGACGCCACTCTCTGGCCTCGGTCACCACTCTGTAAGTACATGTACAAAGTCAGGTCTTGAAACCAGGAGGTCACTCCACCCCCTGGTGTGCCAGGGAAAATGTACAGTTCTTCTCTGACAGGTGATCAAAGTGAGTGTTAGGGGTTGCCAGCTTGCAATAAATGCAAAATACTCATCTGTCAGAGTTCCAGAAAGAGAGGCTTAACACAAGAATGAGTCAGGCTAGGGAATTGTTGAGGGCAATACAGTAGAAAAACAACGTACTGTAACACAGGGCCAGGGGCAGCATCCTTTTGGGGGGCTCAGGAGGTCAAAACCCCACCAAAAGGAAAGAAACTGTAGCAATTTCACAGGCATTTAGTGGCCTCTCCTGGCACCAGAAAGTAAAATTATTCACTTACACCTTGACTGCTTCTATCTGACACTTGTACGCCTGTCAGTCTATGCTGCTGATCTTGCATAAGCCTGTTTCTCTTCCACCCTTCTCCTCCATTTTTCCCCCCTTTTGCTGAAACTTTGACTTATTTTGGCTGAAAGGATAGGACATTTGGCTGAAAAGTGCCAAATGACTGAAAATTCCCCAGTCTGGAAATTTCAACATTAGTTAAGTGCCCACGTGTCTTAACAACCCCAAGGATTTAAATAGGCACTACCTACTGGAATCTCAGATTCTAAATGATCAGTCAAAATTCTCTGCAGAGATCAAAATCTTGAAACCGTCCAATGACTGCAATATATGAAACGCTGACTAGCTGAGATTCGAACCTGAGGTCCTTGTCGCCACAGTGGACGGTCAGCAGCTGGTCCTGGTTGTATGGGTTGCGAAGGACGAACTCAAAGAACTCGGCAGTGGCGAACGACGGGAAGATGGTGTGCTCCGTCGTGATGTTCTGACTGAGCATGCTCATGATGCCGTCTCGCTTGGTCTGTTGGCGGTAGATTTCCATTGTCTTCAGGTCCCGCATGCGTTCTGTCTTTTCTTGTTTGTAGCCCTGGAAACAAATCACAGATATTATGGATCAAAGTTTGTGCTATTCCCTTCTCACAATGGCACTGTTGGTGAGAAATCACAAATGTATGCCACAGGCAGTGTTTACAGAAGACTCACTTTTTTTTACTTTTTTTTTTTAAATCTCAGATTCTAATGAGTACAATCTGAACACAGTACTGAAGAATGCTCTAAAGGCAGGTGATTAGAGAAATGTGAAAAAGGTCTGAAAGTGTGATATTCATGTCCAGTGTCTACAAGTTTTAACAAAACAGATTAACTGCTCAGTCACTCATGGACATATGGACAAAACGCCACACACACACACACACACACACACACACACACACACAGAGGTAATTTTGACTGGTAAAGAATAATAAACAAACAAGAACAGCTCTGCACAGTCACACAGCTACTGACCAGTATTGTCTGTGTCTTCTCGTTCTCCTCCCCAATCAAGCTTTTGACAGCATTCATGCGCGCCAGTTTGCGGAGACGCTCAGCGTCACTTGCTCTTGTTGGCTCTGTCTCTTCCAGTGCCTCCTTCTGCTCGTGACCGGTCATCAGAAGGGAGGCCACTTCACGATTGTCAGTCAGGTGATGCGCCCTTGCTGCCCGGACCTTCTTTGTGCCTGTTATCAGTGAGCTGTTTGTTAGATGTATGACAGAGGTGAGGCAGGGCTGATTTTGAGACAATACAGGTGGCTAAGTGATGGTTTCAAGTACTGATAAAAAGATTGTGTGTTTAAAATGTGAGACTGAGAGTCAAATGGCCTTTTTCAGTGTCCCAACCTTTGAAATCACCTGACTGGTGGACAGAGAATGGTAAATATCAAAACATTCATTCACTCACGTGTCAATATATTTGCACCAAGTAATTTGAGTAATTTGCAAGTTTAGACTGCATCAGTTCCTTGGTGCATAACTTTGACAAAACCAGTAAAACGGGTCTCCCCCCCACCCCACCCCCCCAAAAAAAACAACCAAAAAACCACCACAAAACCCCAAACAAAACAAAAAATACCAAGAAAACAAAATCTCAATACCAAACAACAAGAAAAATGAAAGCCTCGCTTCTTTATTCCTTCTCCCTTGCTAGAGACAACTGACCTTGTGGTGGAGGGCCTCCTCCCAAGTGTCCGCCTTTGAAGGTGGAGTTGGCAATTGTCTGGGACACTATCACCTGTGTCTTGGATGGCAGTGGCTCAATATCTGGTGAGAAAAAGGAAAGCTTATTTTACAGATGCCAAAATCGACACAGTGGAGGCAACCGTCCAAACTGACACGATCACTAAAGGCAAATGCGTGGGGGGTTGTAGGGTGGAGGCAAGAAGGTGGGGAAATGAAGACACACTTTTGAAGCAATATACCAGTAATAATTATATAAAAGAAAGTAAATGTGTACTGTATGGGGAAAAACACAAACGCCGGTAATATGCCAAAAGCCCTGATCCACAAGACCTGGCAAGCATCCAGAAGATACTAATAATTCCAAACAGGGGTGGGTGGGTGGGTGTTTGGGAGTTTAACGTCCTTTTCCACCACACAAGGGTAATATCAAAGACGGGGCAACGAGAAAAAGGCCAGAACAATATTTGGCCCCAGCCGGGATTCAAACTCACGACCCGAGCATTGAGAGTCCGACGCTCTACCATTTGGTTATCCCGGCTCCCCATTCCAAACAGGCAAAGGCATGATGAAAAATGACAGCACAAATAAAAGGAAGGAAAACAGTTTCCCGCTCAAAGCTCCCACACATCCAGTACCTGCTGCCTTCTTGCTGTCCACAGTATGGCCAACGTTGGCGATGCGGAGGTGGACTTTGCCGCTGGACTTGTGCTGAGTGCTGACTGGCCGCACACTGCCACCACGCTGAATGTCCCCGGTCATACCCGACCCATCGTCTGTCTGCTCCATGCTCACAACATCCAGTTCAAATGTTGCCTGCACCGCTTCGTTGCCACAGCGGCACAGGTACTGTGATGAACAAGAAACAACTGTCTAATTCTCTGTCTTTCTTAACAACCATTTTTATGTCCTTTTGGAAAAGCACTAAACTCAAGAGACACATGAACACACTACTGGTGTATACTGTACTGCACCCAAATAAAATCAATAATTCCTTTTATGCTTATTTTCACATTTATTCTTCACACAAAAAAATATACAAGTCAACTTGACAAATCTTGACAGGTACTAAATTAAACACTTCATGATTCTGGTTGGACATATAGGCAAGTTAAATTTGACCATTTCAAACTCAAAACAGGTCATTTTTGTCTGACATAAGAAGCAGACTTGGGAAAAGCATCAAATTAATTCCACAGAAATCAGTTTATTAGAGAAGATGAATGTGTGTGGCATGAATGGTAACACTAACACAGCCTCACCTTCATGTCAACACTGCAGGAACCAATAAGAAGCAGCGAGTCACCGTCCCAAACATCAATGTGCAGCGTCTGACGAGCAAGATGAGCCAGAAACAGTCCCACCTCACCTGGCTTCATGAAGGTTGGGTCCAGGTGGTAGCGCACCTGTGGATACAAAGTGTTCACGGTCAACTTGGTTAAAAAAACAAGATAAATGAGTGAAGTGGCTGATGCCTGTACTACTGCCCTCAAAGCTGGTCTTACAATAAAACATGCTACAAGTACCTGTACTCCCAGCCAACTACCCTCAACCCCCAACACCCTATGAAGAACAGCTTATATATGGTAAGTATACATATGTATGTGTTTACTGAACAGTTTCTGGAGCCTTTGGGTGACTCCACCTACCTCTAAAACTATGACACAAGTCTGTCAGATTCATAGACAGCCAAAGACAAATGCAATAGAGAAAAAGGTATATCCTGGGGTTTTTTAGTTTTTTAAATCCAGTTTTTTAAAGTATGACGGTTGGCCAGTATTTAGTGCAAGCCGTTGAGAATCATTAGAAAGCTAGAGGAAGGGTCAACCAGGGCTCGACCACAAAATGGTGGAAAAACGAGACAAGGGCGGAAATTGACCTAGAGGCGGTGGCACTCAGCCAAATGGGTGAAAAAAATTGTGAAGGCCTGAAACACCTACCTCTAAGCCAGGTGGACCTTTCAGCACTGTGCCATCTCTATCGAGCTTCTGAAGAACGAAGGGCAGGTTGTTCTGGTCACCAGTCATCTGGCTGTCAGGCTTGCACAGCAGCATGCTGGGTAATTTCAAGTAAAAAAACAAAAGAAAAAAACCCCCAATAAATCAATGAGTCTGGAAATGATCATGTTCATGGAATCTGTGGAATTCTTTGTAAATATGTATAGAGGAAGACACACATTGTTTAAACATGATTATTTGGGTAAAAGCAAATCTGGAGACCAAGAAACATGCGTAACTGTCAGTTTTAGTCCGAGAAACATGCGAAACTGACTGTCCATTTTGGAACAAATGTAGTTGGAACTGCTCAAAAGTAACACTACATTCACAACAGTGAGTTTTATTCTTAGAGTTCTGTCCAGGAGGGCTCCACAACAAAGTAGCGTCATGACAACACTTTCTAACATTAGACACAGGTAATGTAAAATCAAAACAGAAACCATAAGCCTGGTAGTGTAATGTAAATAAAAAAAAAAAAAAACCCTAGTAAGTTCTAGCCTGAGTGGATGCATTACCGTTCTGTGGTGACCTGTGGGAAGCGGTAGAACTGGAATGTGAAGAAGACAGTGCCTGGTCCCGCCTGGGATCTTCCTGTCAACATCCTGAAAAACCAACAGCTGGTTTTACACACTGATAGGTGTAAATTCTATAGTAACATCACTGCAGGCAGAAGGCAGAAACGACCTAGCTTCCTTTTAGCAATTCCACAAGGATGCTACAATAATGCTATAGCATTTTTAATGCTCACTGATCACTCTGAGCTGGTTTCGTGGTATCTATCGTCATACCACTTAGACACCTACAGAGTGACAGCGTCTGTAACGCTGGCACTGAGCCAACAAAAGGGTACTTGAAGATGTGCAGACCACACTGAGCACTCTAGCAGTGTAACAACAGTTGTAGAATTTGAATGTTCAACCGCTCCTGCAAAGTGTTGTCAACACTGTATTGCATTAAGAGGTGTACTGATCATCAAGATAGAATATTCCCAGCGTAAAGGTGCATTCCTGAGTGAAACTGTTTCAAAATTTGATTATTACTTTGGAAACGTTCAGCCCACCAAATTGTTGCAAAATAAATGCAATTCTAAATTCTGAAATTTAAAAGCTGAGCTGACCCTTCGCACCACGTGATTGTAATGTGTTCATGTCCAGTGTGTGAGAGAATGCGTGTGATTCAGATGAGCATGCGTGTTGGGTTCAGTTTGCGGCGCTTTGGGCCGATTCATGAAATTGGGTAAAGTGCCTATACAATACTCATTATTATTATTATTAAAACTTAAGTTGGGTTAGCAAAGATGGCATTAGCCCAAGTAAACCATGCATAATGATTCTAACGACAAAGAAGTCATGTCCTTCAGTTTCAAATGCCAGCATGGGGCACTCACTTTGAGAAAGCCAGGAACTGGAAGATGATTTCATTGGCCTGCAGGGGGTCGGCACTCTCACGAGCCAGATTGACAGACGGCGGGATGGCGGGATCCAAAACTTCAGGCGGCTCCCCGTTACGATCCAAGATCGGTGGGAAGCCCGCTGAGTATAGTCTTGCGTAGGCCGCTCTTGACAACTGTCCACTGTCGATGTCAAACATTCATGTTACCTCTTCAGCGTGAAGCAGCTCTTAGTAATCCAACACATTTTCCCTTAGGCATTTTACACAAGTTCATGTATAATAATAGCAGGGATGGATTTACTCAAATATGCCAATGAGACATTGTCTCCTTGACCGTCATTTTTATGAGACATTTTCATTTTCTATGAGACAGTCAAGTTCACCCGCATCACTCTGTCACATGTCTGTGCCGAGAGCCTGTTCCTAAGTGCAGTGACGTTCAGGTTCTGAACGGGAAAGGACCTTTCGATCGCAGAACTGAGAAAACTGATAACGCGCCAATATTTTTTGCAACTCTTTCGAGCGAGAGTTCCTGGCAGTGCGCGCGGCGAGCGGGATAAGTAAGCCTCATCAGTCATCACTAATGTTAGATTAGTGTAACAGACTCTATGACTGACACGGACAGCGTATCTCTGCTTTGCGTTGTCAAGTGCGCTTGTGATGTCATGTTCGTGCGACATATGACGCATTTTGCGAAATTTCTATGCGACATTTTATCAAAATATGAGACATAGTCGCACGGCGCGCGAGAAAATCGATCCCTGTAATAGTAATAATGGATATTTACATAGTGCTTACACTCAGCGAGCTCTAAGCGCATACAAAGTTAAGAAAATGCGCATAAAAGTTTTGCAACCTACAAAGACATAAGTACACACCTACAAAAGATTACAGGAGCTAATGCTAACATTTTTATGCTCACAGAACGCACTGAGCTGTTTTGGTGGTGGCACGCCACTTAGTACCTGGACAGTGACGGCGTCTGTAATGCTCACACTGAGCCAACAGAAGCGTACACGATGACACGGCGACCACAGTGTGCGCTCGAGTAGTGTAACAACAGCCAAAGACACTTGAATGTTTGACTGCTCGCACAAAGTGTGAACAACACTGTATCGCATTGAGAGCTGTACTTATCATCAAGATAGAGTATTTCAAGCGTACAGGCGCACTCACTAGCGAACACATTAACTGGCTTAGACAGCCTGAGGCGTCTATGGATGGATCAACAGACAAACACAGAAAATGGACAGAGATAGCACAGAAGAAAGTACCTCTCACGAGCTAATGTTTTTACTACCCACTTTGCTTACCTGTACATGGTAGGTGGGCGAGCGATGATGGGGTGGTGCACCTGTGTGTAGGGAAGATCTCGCATCTCCGCACCGGGACCCTGCAGGTAGAAACAAAACTCCAGCCATGTGGAAAAGACAGCAGATCAATTCCTAGCACAAATGACTGACTGACCGGCCCCTGTAGTGTAGTGGTTAGCACTTCAGACTGTGGACTGGGAGACCCAGGATTGAACCCCAGCCGAGGTAAACAGGATTTTTCCTACCGATGTTGGTTTCTACCCAGAGTGGGTGTGCTATGGGCCCAATGGGGAGACTGTTGCCACACAGAGACTTACCCACTTCATGGGTGGGACTTCAGGTGTGCTCCCCTTGTTATGACACATCTCACAATGTGGATGATTATACAGCTGGCACCACAGATTCAGGGCTTGGTTAATGCCAGAACATTTACGACAGGAAACATGGAATGTGGCCCTGTCACACTGTCTCAGGCCACATGGACCTCCATAGCATCACTGTACCATCATCCTCATCATCAAGCATAATAATAATTACCCCAGCTTCCGAGTCCTCCGTGGATTCCACCCATGACCTAGGAGGAATATACCACAAGAGTTGGGGCAGCAAACAAAAAAAAGAAAAAAGACACACAAAAAAAACCTAACTGACTCACTCAAATAACTATTTCACTAGCCCTGCAAAAGCTAATTAAGCTCACACGTGTGACCATTTTCTGTGCGCTAGTAACGGTTCGACAAACGGCTGTGTCTTCAGACACCGGACACTTACCTGGAAGGCATCAGACGGGTAAGACATTGGCATGAAGACCGGTGGCTGTCCCATGCCTGCCATAGGAAGTCCGTACGGCATGCCGGGCGCCTGGTACATCATGCTGGCTGCGGCCATCTGTTGTTGCTGTTGCAGGAGCTGTTGCTGTTGTAGCAGCTGCTGCTGCTGCGGTTGCAATCCCATCCCCCTTGGTGTCCTAAAAATGATAAAACACAAACCTTTTTAAAAAAAAATATTTGGGTGATAAACAGCTTTTTCTTTTTCCTTCTTTTTTCCACAGGTAAGCAGTGTGTAGCTGCTTCTAGCACAGCAGCAGTATATCGTCAGTGTCCTTACCAAACCCAGTATGTGCTACATGTATATATATGCAAGGCTTAAAATGGCCCATGATGCTAAAGGCGGAAAAGTTTGTATCATTCAGTGACGAAGAGGCAAAGCCTTGAGCATGCGTGAATGAATGGTTTGAGCTTTACGTCCTATGGCTTGTCAGCCCTTAACTCTTTGACGACGGAGCGCAATTTCTGACACACGATTTCCTATAGGAAATCGTGTGTCAGAAATCGCGCTCCGTCGTCAAAGAGTTAAGGACAAGTTTTTCCTGGCGCGTGTCATCGACTGCTTGGCTGAGCGTGCATCAGCAAGGACCGAATTCTTAAAATCTGTGCAATTTTGGTGCATTTTGGTGCATTTTGGCGTGATTTTAATTTTATACAACAGTGCTTCAGAGGAGGAAACAGTTTTTGTAGGGAGGAAAGTTTTAGCAACAGGTGGAAATCCGCCAAAAGCTGGAACATTTTAAGCCCTGTATACGATTAACGCTGCACTCACGACATTTGGCACGGACAATGAAAAGGAGTACCCCCGGGGAAATGTCAAGCAGTGCAGTCAAAATACATGCACACCCTAAAAGATGATGCATCTAAAAGCCATGCTGGTCGGAGTAGGCAGCAGACAATTACCAGCGCCTAAATTTCTACATCTACTGTGATCTACATGTAGTAAACATGCATTCCAACGATCAGCGCTAACATTGAAACCAAGACCAATTTTTGCAAACTTTGAATTGAAAATTTATGGTCAACGATGATCTTACGAAACACGATACAGATACAGTTACTACAAATACAATACAGTTTGTCTATGAACTGCTCATGACAAGAAAGCTAACACTGAGCTCAACTGCACTAAAAAGGCTTGAAAAAAAGACCGCCAAAACAGCACGAACGACAACAACAAAAACCAAACTGAAAGACATGCCAAAACCGTGAGGAAAAAAGTAGACATACTATGAAAAAGTTATTTTACACTAACTACTCTGGTTATCATTTATCATACACAGTAAGTATATACCTTCCAAAAGAGAGGAAATGCATGCCTAAAAGTTAAAAAAAAAAAAAAAAAAATTTAAAAAAACTTACAAAACCATGTCACTGATTTTGCACACACACACACACACACACACACACACACACACACACACACACACACACAACCCCTCAGATTTTGAAAGACCTCGTTGCAAAAATGAACTAACAAGTCAAATTAGTGTGGAAAATCACTGCAATGAAGAAATAAAATAAAATAAAATAAAATAAAATAAAATAAAATAAATAAAATAAAATAAAACAAAACATGAAAAGAGGGGTGGGTGGGGGGAGGACTTCCATTCCATGGCACTCTGGCACTGACGACAATTTTTTTTAGGAAACAAACAGTTTCAACATTTAATAACAGCAATGTGTGGCAACTTTTCAAGTGCAGACAAAGTGTACAGATTTTAGCTCCGATTTCTTGCAGACAGGCATAGGTGCTGAGGCAACCCAAAAAGCAACCCCCCCCCCCAAAAAAAAAAACAACAAAAAAACAACAAACAAACAAACAAAACCAAAAACAACAACCAAACAAACCAAAAATACGCAAAAAACAACAACAAAAAACCAGCAACAACAACCAAACAGAAAAAACAACAACCAACGAACCAAAAAAAAAAAAAACCCCAACTAAAGCCTGTCTGCATGCAGCATGACAGTGTTTGTGTAAAATGCAACTCAACCATGAAAAGCAGCCATGTGCGAAGTACGTGCTGAAGCAAATAAAGGGCACATGCAGCTGTAGTGAAATCACTGGCCAACAATGCAAAGCAGACCGACGCCAAAGTGAAAGGCTCGAGGTTACAGACCACTCCACACTGTGCTGTGTGCAAAGTGGGACTTTCTTACACTACTGGGACAGGCTCGTGCCCGACCAAGCTTGAACTTGAAGCAGACACATCAAAAGGTCCGCGTGCATAAGCACCCCCTCCCTTCAGCCCGATACCCTGGGCTGGGATCATACCAAGTGGATGGTGGGACATAATGCTGAAATGTGGAGTGATGGATGAACAGATCTATACAACAAAGCCAGCGAAAAGACTAATAATGCAGAGGATGGGGGAAAAAATTGAGAAAAAAAACAACCCCAAAACCCACAAAAAGTGAGAACATCGTGTCAGCCCTTAACTCATTTTACCTGAGCTTTGACTAGAATCGTAATAGTTCTTTCACATTTTATCTCCCTTCCCTACACGTCTGCTGTCTGGTTGCCTCGGCAACCCGCTGAAGGTGATGTCGAAGTAAAGTACAAGATCTAAGCAACACTTCCCATAACTACAAAATCATTCGGCCCACACGGTGTAATGTCACAATGGTGATCCAGGCAGCTGGTGCCAGACATGTCGGCAGTGTCAGCGCAGAGAGAGTTAACATCACATGAACTGTTTTGTACCTAATGCTTTGGCAAATAAAAATTCCTTGCAATTATTTTTTTTTTTTTTTTTTTTTTAAACTGTTATTCTCTGGGCATCATTTTCCACAAAGGAACATTCCATCTCCTTCCTCCTCACATTCTGACAAAAATCTGCACCAAAATAAAACACAATGACCTAAAGCGTTTTGATCTGCTTCAGCGTACGTTCACTTGCTAACTAACTGTAACACTGACCTGGGTTTGCCGATAGGAGGTTTGCGCATGTCTCCGGCACTAGTGGCGCTGGCATCAAGCAGGAGCCCGTCGCTGCCATCACTGCTGCGCATGGACAGCATGGAGCCGCCTGGGACTGCCAGGAAACTCGACTGAGGTACGGCAGCCTGAGGCACTATCAGGGATTCCTCCTGGTGTACACAAGCCGGCAAATGACATGCGTCAGTGCCAAACGTGTCAAACAATACAGACCTTTACAGTCATGTGACTGAAGTTCCTGTTTGTGTACACACAGCTTATTTTTAGAATTCAGTCTTATCACACTTCAGAACTAGAGGCAGAAGCCTACTTGGCTCACTTGTGACATGGGTCAAGGTCATTCAGAACAGTATGGCTGTAAAAGCCTTATCATTGTCTATCATCATGTCAAGGTACGTGTCTCTGGTGACTGTAGGTTCTGAGAAAATTGCAATGTTACAGTTTCCCATGAACAGCGTGAATGGACTTGACCTTAAGTCTTCACAGAATAGGGTGGGTGGGTATTTGAATGTAATGTTTTATGTCATGTGTCAACAGACAAGATGATTTCAAAGACAACGGTGCTGTAAAAAAAAAAAGTCCTACAAAAAGTTCAGCCCCCCTCAGTATCTAAACCCTTTGAGTCTCCGATCATGGGTCCAACACTGAACAAGAAAAGCCACTTAATTCTCCTGTAGATTAGAGAGAATGTAAATTCGCTCATCACAAACAGGTTCGTACCGCTGCACCTATGGCCCATCTGAACGCCAGCATCCCTCCAGCTAGTTTGGCTGAGATTTGATCCTGCATACTGGTGGCGGGAAGTCTGTACACAAAACCTTCATCAGGCGCCCGCGTCGTGCCACCCACGAGAGTGACTGTCGGCTCCAGAATGCTGGGATGCAAGAACGGATTCCAGGCGGCCCACCGAACGGTCACTGTGCGAGTGTGTGCTCGGTCCAGACTGTGGGCAGCCTGTCATGACAAGAACACAGACCTGTCAGTGAAATTCCAATCCTTGAAAGACAAGTAAATGTCATAATCAGTCAGAAAACTGTAGTACTAATCATCCCTAGGCAGAAATCTAAACAAGTAATGGTTATTTCTTTCCTAACTCTTGTGTCTTTATTTTTTTTTATGTCATGATGAAGTATAAAGTGACTGCATAGTCATATATAGCAGACCTGTCTTTGGGTGAACATGTTATCCACAATTTAAAATGCTGGTAATTTAATCTTGCACATAGTGAACTCAAAAGTTTCCAAGCCAGACTTTTCTTCTGGTATCTGCCGTCCACCGAATAAACTACAGTATACTGCAGCTGTTAGTGTCAGTCCGTATTCCCCCACCTCCCCAAGCCTTACAACGTGCAGATTCGTTGCAAGTGCCAAAGCACAGGACACAGACCTTCCTGTCCTTGTCAGACAGTGTTTCGCTGATGACATAATCCAACATGAAGACAACAGCAAACATGGGATCTTCCAACAATTCGCTCAGCTGTATCCGGCTCTTCAACACCAAGCTGCTGCCTCCATCACCTCCTTCCTTCCCACTGCAACACAACAGGTTCTCAAATCTTCCTGCCATCTTCTTCACGCTGTGCGCTACAGATTTAGAGTGCGAACAGAAAATACTCCTTTGATTCTTACGAAAACCCGCCTACACTAGCCAGGTTAAGAAAATGAATTTTGCCAAATTTTAGAATTAGAGCCAATTTTAGGCCTCTCATGACACCTGAGAGATAATTGATAGCTATTCTTACCTACCACATTTCCCTTATAATTTCAACCTGTAGACTCAAGCCATTACAGACCTCTTGTTGTTGTACACATGTTTATCCAAATAATCATTGTGGAGAATCACACAATAAAACATACATACAAAACTGTTCCAACGACAACAAAAGTAATCTTCTTTGCAGCCAAGTAACCTTTGAAAAGTTACATCTGATGGTAAACTGACCTGCTGCTCATGCTACCGCGTTTGACATGAAAGCGACTGCTGCGCCGCAGGGAGGGGCTGACAGAGGCTCTGCGGAGGTTTCCGTCACCGGCTCCCAGGGTCGCACCGTGACTGCTCAGCATGTCGAGGTGAAAGGTTTGTGGCTTGTCCACGTATGTTCGGCCGTTGTGAACACCAACCTGAAAATCACAGCAATGATTAAAACACGCGTACTTTCATTCTAATGAAGTAATTTGTTCAGAAACTGCAAAACAATTCCACCGACACTACTGCTGCTCTGACAAAGTGTTAGTTGCCTATTCTGATAAGTATGCATCTTTACCCAATTACAAATGACCAGATTCCATGAAAACATTGAGCCCAAATATCCTAGGAGAAAATATTCCACCTATGGAGACACAGCAGTGGATCTTACAGAAATAAATCAAGCTTTACTCAGTAAAGAAAGTGAAACTGACTGCAAGTGCAAGTACAAACTAGATGCAACAAAAAACAAAAAGAAAGAAAAAGAAATAAATAAACCACTTATCTTCAACAACTCATCTCACAGTCAACTGTCAACAACTTCATCAGGACAAACCAAAAATGGGACATAACTCTGACAAAGGACAACTCTATATTTTTATCACACATATACACACACAAAAAAAAACAAACTTTACTCAGCTCAAACCCTGAACCAAATACGTCCTCTAATGACTAACCTGCAGCCTTCTTTCCACAACGCTGATACTGAGGGACTCGTGAGGACGATTTTCTCTATTTGCTCGATCCTCGCTGAGAAGCTCACAAAGCTCCTCCTCAAACTTCTCAACGTTGGGCAGGAGCTGCAGCGACAGTCCCTCCACAGCACATGACATTTGCCTCAAAAGCTGCGGCTTGCGAAACTGGTCCTCACCTAATGCGGGGAAAAACTGAAGTCATGAGTAAGGAAGCTGATAGTAGGAGAAGTTCTACAGAGGCAAAATAATAAATGTACATGTATGCATATGTACTAGGTATATATACATGTATATATGTCTTTTAAAAAATTTCAGCATTTGTTTAACAGCTGTGATCAAATCAAGTAAAAGACCTAGTGCGAAACACACCTGCCCCAAAGAAGAGAAGAAAAAGGTTGATCACTATAACATCACTGTCATATCCACTAACTAACAATAATAATAATAATAATAATAATGAGTATTGTATAGGCGCTCTGTGTGTGTGTGTGTGTGTGTGTGTGTGTGTGTGTGTGTGTGTGTGTGTGTGTGTGTGTGCGCGTGCGTGTGTGTGGTGTGGTGGGTGGATATGCGCACGTGTGTCAATGTGATTGTCACTGTGTCTATTTCATATGTATTATAATGAGCAGACATTGTGATTTCCCATTATTTTATGGGGTCGAAATGAATTTTTGATGTCTTATAGTCTACAACTCCAGTATATACTCAGTGTAACAGTAACTTTGTGTAAGCAGCAGAGTTAGACCAGCGCATGTGACAGGGAACCAGTAAGTGCAGTACCCTTCACAAACCACAGGAGGCCAACCTGCACTCAGAACAGGAGTGCTTAAAACCTCACCTGGTTTGTCCTGGACACCTGGAACGATGCTGTTGCTACTGATGATGATGTTTTCAGGCAGCAGGTGAGCCATCTTTCTCAGTGCCTTGTACTTGCCCACAGAGAAACTAAGTTGGCATTGCGATACTGGCTTTAACAGCTGGTTGGCTGGTAGGAAAAGACCAAACAAAAAAAAAAAAATTATTTTACGTGTCTGCATGTCTGGCCTGGACAGCAGTCCTAGCAGACGATCAGCACATATCGGCCAGTCAGAATCCCGCTTGCTACTGCGGGTGGACATGCACACTAGCTTCCCTCTCTCTACAAGATTTCCTGCAAGGAGGCTAGCTTGCATCCAATCTTTTTGTGCGCTTCTGTATTTTTGCCCACTTTTTGGGGCTCTTGATGTATTGGTCCCGCCGACCATATCTTGGCGCAACATGATGAGTACTGGTGTCAGTGAAGAGTTCACCAGCTCTCTGAGGGTATGTTTTCTTAAAGTGCTCTACAGAAGACTTGCCGTTGCTCTCGAGGGCATTCTTGACCGTCTGGATAGCAGAGTGTTTATGTGTCTATGCCTGTGTTTGACTTGTTGATCACATCCCCCATTGCGCCAAAAGATAATTTAAGTAACCAGTGGCCCATGAATTTCATGAAGGCAAGATTTTTTATTTTTTTTTTTTAAAGGAAAATTGTAAGTCAATGGAGGAAATCCTCCAAATGGAGAAAGATATTTTAAGCCCTGCTGATTTGAAAATCAATAAGAACTTGAGATGAGCAAAAACAGTTGATTTGAAAGTAATTCTGCTGCACACCGGAGGCTAGTACGGGGAAAAGAAAAACTTGGTGTAGGTGTGAACAGATGAACTCCTCCTACCTTCCACAGGTTCATCCATGAAATAAAGCGCACGAGGTGACCCATAGTACACTTCATTCCTAAAACACGAAAAAACAAATAGCATAAATAACAACGCTTTCAATGTTTTCGTGCTTCAAGGCAAAAGCACTAATAGTAATACATGTAGTATGAGCCAATGTTTTAACAGTATTCTGAGTGACACAAACAGGTAGGTCCATAGTTCATTTCATGGAGAGCTTTAGCACCCTGGACAGATTATGTATGTATTTTGAAAAATGATGTGTTTTCCTTGCTCAATTGTATCATCATTAGTTGCTGCTATCACCTATATTAATATTATACTTTTGATCCAACTAGGCATTAATAGTTTTATTGCATCATTTCTCCCGTAATTTGTCGACTCTAATTGGATTACTGTAGCATGAGAGATTACAGGTTCACCAGTTCCAACTCACTTCTCGGTGGGAGGCACACCACCCCGGGAGGGGTCTGGCAGATCCTCCTCAGAGTTGAATGGTCTGATAATTGTCCAGCCACACCCAACTTGTCGCGGCCGCCCGTCTGGGGCAATGGTGTGTGCAATCACTTCGACCACAACGACGATATTGGGGTTGACGATGCTGGTGTGGAAGTAGATATTCTGAAAAACGGTGGAAATAATATTTATTAATAATAATGTTGTCAGTAGTGAGTCCTGAAGAAGGCAGCAAATCGCTAAAATACTGACTTCATTTCTGGCTGCACTGATCACATTCTATAACAATGACCGAAAACAATATATAGATTTTCTTGTGGACATTCATGTAAACATGGCCAAGAAGTATTACACAATCTGTATACATGTATGCAGTGCATTACTGGGCATTATTATATATCATATAACATGACTGTAAGGCAAATATTGCTAAAAGTTGTGAACTATGAGCCAAATACTTGTCATCCGAATTTATCTGGCACACAAGGACTTTAAAACGTTGCTGCAGCTGTACTGTTCAAATGCACACCCCCACTCACGCAAAGTATATATTACCGAGTCCTACTAATTACCGAAAACAACCGAAAACGACCGAAAACAACTCTTAATACGGGTAGAACGCAGTTAAAACATAGAAATAACAACACACAAACATGATTAAAGGTGAAAAAAGAGGCATTAAACTAGTTTAAAGGAAAAAAGTACTTATTCACTGCAAGAGAACAGGACGAAATGAACGTGTCTCCCAAGAGAAGCGACTCTGGTCCGGACTGGTTATTTTCTGCAATATCACCTTTTTTTTCTTTTAGCTTTTCAAGGCCACTTTTTTCACCTTTAATCATGTTCTTAATCATGTTCGTGTGTTGTTATTTCTATGTTTGAACCGCGTTCTATCCGTAATAAGAGTTGTTTTCGGTCGTTTCGTTGTTTTCGGTAATTAGTAGGACCGTATATTACCACCACCCCTACAAACCATCACCAACCTCGTTTCTCTTATAATTCCCCCTTTCCTACCAGCAACAGCTCACAAACAATGCATGAAATACAAAGTTATTTCAACAGCAGCTTAAACCACTTTAACGCCCCAGTATCAGACTCTCAGTCCACTCAAAACGCATGCAAACCTGGTTATACTGGAGCTTGGCACTGCCTGTGCCTCGCCCAGCCATCTGAGGTCCCCGCCACTGTCGGCCAAAGAACTGTTTAAAGCCCACATCATAGAGGCTGACAGCAAGCTGGTACTCTACTTTGTTCTGGGGTTGCTGCAAAGTAAATTATATAGCTGGTTGATTCCATCCATCTTCCTGTTTCTGTATTGTTGTTCATATTGTTGTTTGTTGTGTTTGTGAACTTATGGGGAAAATGTTCGGTCTCATGATAATAACATAAACATGAAACTGCAAATATTTCTACACCAGATAATGAGATTGATATAACTGTCTGTTTGCTGGATAAGTTTACGCATGTCCATCCTTAAAGGACAGTTGCAGGGGTACGTCACTCAACACTGAAACTGACGATGACGATCGGCTGTCAACTGCACGACTACTTGCAACTACTAACACCAGCATAGAGCATCGAATTGGTTTGTACTGGTTATCATTCAGTTTCACCTAATGGCTGTTGGACGTTAAACAGACTAGCTGCATTCAGGATTATCGTTTTCTGAGTAAATGGGACTGCATTTGCACATGTTATTATTTGATCGTCAAGTAAAAAGTGTCTGCACCAAAACAAGCTGTGACATGAGATGATTGTTGTTGTGATTGGCAACAGACCATCTGCGTTGCTCACCGGATTTAGAAGGCCAGTTACAGACTTGAGATTGATGCAGATTGGGGTGCTGACATCGTGTGCTGCATGCTCACGATCAAAGGCAGGTGGAAGATGGTAATTTTTGCTCCAAAAGTCTATCCAAGACTTTCCAGTTAGAGGGCCCGCCATGGCATTCGGGTCATCAACTTCCGGTTACATGCAATTGTGCGGACTTTGTAACAACACGAACGAAATAATTTTGTCGTTGTTGTAGTGTATTTTGAGTGTGACCTTCGTTCTAGCATTTTAAAAAATATTTTAGACTCAAAGCATCTTACTAAGTTCATTATAATGAGTTTTTCTCCCTTGACTTTATGCATTCTTCTGAGGACTTTTTTTGAGAAAAATGCACTGCACTAGACAAGGGTAGGCGACTCCTTTGTGACATCTCCTCCGCAGCTGTGACCTCAACGACTACCTTGTTAGACGCGCCACCGAAGTACCGCATCTTACCGGCGGGGAATCACTATTTGCTAAACATTCGCACATGCAGTGTTGACGTGCTCGTCCACAAAGCGTTTACCTAAGATGCTGCAGAGGTTTAGCTTTCAATGAAGAGATCTTTGCATGAAAATGGACAAGACAGTAAATATGTTAAGCGACCGAAAGTCGCGGAAAACGCCTCCAGCACCTCCAGATCTGCATTCAGGTTTCCTGTTTTCACAGAACAGTTTGACAAACCTTTCCCATTTTTCAGAAAACCTTCCGAAGTAGGTTCGTTTTCCCAGGATTACAAACGGCAGTTCCATCACGACAGACACAAGCTGCGTATCTACGTGAAACCAGCAGTGTCAGATCCCTGCTTTGATCTCAGCCATGGTTACAGTTCATTGATCAGGAAAGATGAAAGTGAAAAAGAATATCTGAATGACATGTTGAGATGGGTCATGCACAACAAAGAGAAGTTCCTTTTGCAAAGTGACAGGGACAAGCATTCAGCAACTGGTATCAAGAGGTAAATTTGACAGAAACTGTAGTGAGTTACTTTCATGACAAATAAACCAATTATTGTATGTGGCACTGTTCATCAGGGGTCCTCTCCGGGTACTCCAGCGTCCTCTCCCTCTGCTTTGTAAATGTTCAGCCCAAAAAATTTGAAAACAAGTGCTATTCTAAATCCCGAATTTTAAGTAGCTGAGCTGACCCTTTGCACCACATGATTGTAATGTGTTCATGTCCAGCTTTTGAGAGAATGCATGTGATTCATGTGAGCGTGCGTGTTGGTTTCAGTTTGCGGCACTTTAAGCCGATTCAAGAAATTGGGTAAAGCACCTACACAGTACTCATTTATTCTGTATTAAAGTTACAGTGATGCATCTTGTACCCTAACCTGCTGCATAGTACTTAACACAGGAGCACACACACATATTTTATCACTTTTTGAATCGATGAAAGTCTGTGCAGCGCCATATGCCTTTCTGAGAGACTCCCAAGTACAATTTAGCAAGAAGAGGTTAGCTTAATAAGACATATTAAGAGAAATACATAAAAATGTCTCAGGCCTAACTTAATAATAATAATGGATAATTATTTATATAGCGCTTATCCTCAGCGAGCTCTTTTCCATCACTGCATAGTCTTTCTCTCACCGTTGCACATTTACTGAACCGAGTTGGTCATGGTCATTTTTGGAGGTTCAGAATTATGTGAAGCAGGGCCTACGCGGATATGACAGGTCTTAAACACCAAGATAGCTAGTTTAGGTTTCCCCGCAACGACATTGGCAGATTTCAGGTTTTAGCGAAGTGCATCGATCCTCTGCTGACTTGAGAGTGCAGTTTGCCTTGCAGAAGTTTGCACATATATGTGTATGTATTACGATTAAGTTTACATGTTCAGTAATTATGTTCCAGCTTGAATACAGACTTTCTGTGTTGGCGAGGACTGTTGACCAAGCTGCTGTGCACACCATATGAAAATCGAGAGGACTGGATGATCGCCGTCACCAAGTTCCGAGGCACTTACTATTTGTGTGAATTTGACACAGAAAGTAAGAAGCAGCAGAAAGAGCAGACAACTCCTCAGCAAGACGAGATGTGTTACGGGGGATGGAAATTTGAGCAATATGTCACAGCAGGTAAACTGTCGTGAATGGAGCTCGTTTTCTGATCCCTGGATTGATCTGACTCTCCGTCCCTTTTTCACGTACAGCTGCAACTGTTTTTTTCTGCCTTCTTCAAAATTTTAGAAACTCTTCCAAAAGAACAATACAACAACAATGTAAAATAGGGAGAAAAAACAAACTGCAAAAAACCTCACATACTGCAGCATAATTAGCAATAACATGCGTGTAGATGTGTGACTGATTCCTTTTTCTTCTTTTTTTTTTTTCAGACAAAGAGGGTGACAAACCAGATACTTCAAGTCCTGTCAATAACAACGAAGGATTCTGCAGTGTGGTTCGCACTAGGCTTGAATCTCATTCTCTTGGTGAGTGTGTGGTACTGATAGTTGTTACTGCATATTATTTCCCTATTCATGTTTGCAGGGTTCATTTTCTTTTTCTGTGAAAGCTGGTTGGCACATCCCCTAGTGAAATTTTCTTAGTGCCTAATAGGAATTTAGGTGCCTTACGATATTACCAAATACCAACCCTTCAGCAAACATTTCTTTACAACCTGTGTCCGAACATGGCTTTTTGATGTGCCTTTTTTATTGGGGGATAGGGGGTGCCGTTGTGGCTTATACACCTTCCAGTATTTTAAGTGCCAAAGATGTTTTTTTTTTGTTTGTGTGCACTGGTCACTGCACACTCACAAATTTTGTGTACTGACATGTAATGTTTACGTGGAACTACTTTGTATTTTCCATGGACCGTTTAACAGAATTTTTCTTTCTCCAAAATATGACTTGCCTGTGTAATTTTCAGTATACGGTGGGGAGGTTGATGCATGGGACCCGGCCATTCGAGGAGACGGCAAGTACCTGGAACTGAAAACTTCACGCATCATGCAGTCCCATCGACAAGAACAGAATTTCAAGAGGTTCGAGTACAATATCCAGGGTCCATACAGGTCATGGAATCCTGGAAAAGTCATGGAATTTGGAAATAGCTTTTCCAGGCTTGGAAAGTCATGAAATTATATCAAGGGTCATGAAAAGTCATGGAATTTCGAAATTTTATGTCAGCCATTCAGAATGGCTGTTAAGTGCTTTTCTACTTTTTAAAAGGTTTTCCTGCTTTTCTGGCCCCAAAATCACGAGTCTGTGTCTATTGCTGGACTGCCCCTTTTCACTTTCTTTGGGGAACGTCTGGCTCCCTGGGGAGTCTTGCTTTCCAGCCATTCAGATTTTGAGGGTCAGTTTTCCGGCTTTTTGACTCTCAGAAAGTGGCACCCCTGCATCAGTGATATAGCAGCGCAGGACATGCTTTTTATTAGAGCTTTCATGATGCCTTGTTGGCACAGAATTTCCTTGATAACAGAGATATAAATGTAGATTATTCTCAGTATCGGCATACTTGATGGTATACTGGTATTCCATATATTTCAGCCTTGTTTTGTACAAGAGATGATGAAGTAATCATGATAAGATGATGTTGATGATACACTTATTTTGTTATTTGGTAGGCCCAGTAATATACACATTGTGATGTATTTCTGTGCAAGGTCAAGGAGCAAATTAAAAAAAAAATCTGGAGTAAATTAATTACACTTTAGCAAACATCTGGACGTCATTTTTTGCCATTCCTTGCAGGTTCAAGCTTATCAAGTGGTGGGCCCAGAGTTTCCTGCTTGGCATTAGCAAGATTGTCTGTGGTTTCCGTGATGATGATGGTATTGTGCACAGCCTGCAGGATTACCAGACACAACAGATTCCATCCATGATAAAGGTGGGGAAATGCTGTCAGCTGCGAACCACTGGTCAACACATGTAACTGCTTCCCAGACTATAATGTAAATGGGGCTTATGCTACCATTTTTGGGCTTGCAGTTCTTTCTGAGCTGTTTTTGTGGTATCTATCATCACACCACTTAAGACACTTGGGCCCACATGTAAAAGTCGGGGTTACAGAGTTTAGCCCCGGGTTAGAGTGTAACCTTGAACTAGACTAGCTTTAGGGTTAAATTTGCTGTTGTTTTTTGTTTTAAATCAGGAAGCGGGTCCATCCCAGCGAGGTGCCTATGCTGTTATAGAAGGATTTTTGTCTTTCTTTCTTCGCTTCCTTTTTTTTGTTTAATTTTGTTTTGGGGTTTCTTTAGTCCTAGTCTGGGTTAGGCCCATAGCCGTACGTTAAATCAACCTCGAGTTTCACAGTGCACAGGATTTTTTTGTTTAGGACCTCCATAATCCATGGCATCCAAATGTGTGCTTCAACTTTCTGGAGCAGTTCCTTGGTTTCCTGAAACACACCGTCACCGATGATGATCCTCAGTAAGTTGAATTCGATGTACACTCATTAGAAATTTTAAGGGTACAGAGTTAGATAGACAACTTTGAGGGTAAAGAAATGTTTTTAAAAAATTGTTTTTATACATTGTTGTCCTTTTTTGCGAAATTTGGGCTGCTTCCCCAGAGGGAATTGCCGTGGTGCAGTGCAACCCAGTACCTATCCATGTTTCAATACCGGGGGAGGAAAGTTGAATAAAGGGAAGAGAAACCCCCAGTGAGCAGCCCAGTAGCCAGGGAAATCCGGTATCACATATCACAAGCTTGACCTGGGCTCAAACCCTCGCTTCCTCACCATGACAGCAGTGATGGCCTTTCAGTAGCACATCAGCTAAGTGCTACATGTTAGACCAGTGCGCACCCCCCCCCCCCCTTTTTTTTTTCTCCCCTTATTTGGTTATGTATTTATTTTGTGCCTGTTCACTTTTTATGGGTTTTTTTTTCTTTGGGGGGGGGGGGGGGGGGGGGGGCACGCTTGGCACACTATGTACAAGGCAGGCTTAGTTTAGCAATAAGAACAAAAAGGCAGTTTGTGTTTTTTTCTAACGTAAATATGTTTCTTTATCATTTATGTCTTGCTGCGAACAGGCTGGTGCACCTACTGACTTGGAAACCCCGTGGCGATGTCCAGTGTCAGCGCTTGGAGAGAGGCTCCGAGTACACATTCATTCCTCGCTGGTTCGTGGACTGGGAGGGGTGGGATAAAGCACAGGAGAAAGTTGTGTAAATATATACAGAGTAACGATGTATTTTACTTGTGTACATGATTTACGTTAAAGGCAGCATCCATTCTTTCATCTGTTTTACAGTCATATGTATCTGCTGTGTACGTTCACTATGTTGAAGCTTGTGGATTTGGATCAAGTGTGTATCTTTGACTTGGCAGGAGTAAGAGGTAAAACAAACGTGTTGTCAGTGAGATTGCTTGGTGTGGTGGTGGTGTTTTTTGTTTTGTGTTTGTTTTTTTTGTTTTTTTTTGGGGGGGGGGGGGCATTTGTATCTCCTTTATTTAAGACAACCACATACACAGACTTTGCCAGAAATTGTAACAATTTCAGTGACTCAGATACAGACTGTATAAAGTATTACATTTATACTACACGTATTTGAGATGGCCTGTAGTGATGGCTGGCCATACACACGTGATAGATTAGGCACAAGAGTATTTTACACAAACAGTGAAAATACTGTCAATATTTTCCAGTCTGCTTCATGATAGCTATCTTCTGATGTAGTTCATGTGGTTGTCTTCTCTTGCGAAAAAATGAGGTGGGAGGGACAAGAAAATGTTCAGATGGCGCTAGTAGTGATGGCTGTATAGAATAAGCACACGGGTGATTTACACCAACAATAAAATATGTTTTCAAATATGCTTCACGAGAGCTCTCCTTCGATTTTTTTGTTTGTTTTTTGTTGTTGTTGTTGTCTTCTCTTGCGAAAGAATAAGGTGCGAGGGACAAGAAAATGTTCAAATGGCACCTGTAGTGATGGCCAGAATTATACATGATAGAATATGCACAAGAATAATTTACACCAACAATAAAATATGTTTTCCGATCTGCTTCACGAGAGCTCTCCTTTGATGTATAGTTTTTGTTGTCTTCTCTTGCAAAAGACTGGGGTGCAAGGAAGAAAATCTTCAAATGATGCCAGTTAATGGAGAATAAAGCTTATATGCCCACATGATTAACTGTGAGTAAGGAGAAGTCAGGCTGCAATGCTTGGTTCTTTTCATTACTGTCATTTCAGTTTATTTGTAATCCCAGAGAGATTGCCAGTGTGAAGTTGGTCACACACTAACCCATGCACACACTCACACATACGACAAGATTGTAACAGATTCATTTGTTTTACGTATATTCATCGTAAAGAAGATAGCAAGTATTCTTTATTATTTTATTACAAACTGCATCACTCAAAAACAAAACCAAATCAGCATTATTAAATATAAATAGACAAGTTAATGTAACACTAGAACAGCACAAACCACGACTGAAGGGACAAGGCCAGCAATTCTGTGTCCCAGCCCGGGTGTGAGGCTTGTGTTTTGTAAAATACTAAGAAAAAGAAACAGAAAAGATAGGACACCTAGTAATGGGTATGTCAAGTTCAAGTTGCAAATTTTCAAACCTTTTCAAGTGTTCCTTGTATTGGTGTGTGTGTGTGTGTGTAGATTACTGTAAAGCTTCAGGGGCGCCGGAAGATGTTGGGGGGAGGGGGGGCAGAATCTCGGAGGGGGGAACGTTGCCCGGAGAAAGTGAACAGCGGGGGGGGGGGGGGGGGGGGGGGGGGGGGGCGATCAAATGCTGCGTAGACAAAAAACCTTTACGAACCAGGACGTGCCCGAAAAAGTGAAAAGCGGGGGGGAATCAAAGGAGCGGACAGCTTCGGTCCGCAAGAACAGAAGTTCTCTTGTTGGGTGGGATGAGGGAGAGAGCACTAAGAGGGGGTAGGGGGAGAGGTAGGGGAAGGGGGGGGCAAGACCATTGCTTTTGCCCCCCCCCCCCCCCCTCTTGCCATAGTCACCTGATTTTTCCAGGGGGGCAAAAAAGACACTTGTCCCCCCTGCTTGGGTACAGGGGGGGCAGCTGCCCCCCCTGCCCCCCCGGTTCCGGGGCCCCTGAGCTTGTATGCAAAATATCTCAAGAAGAAAACTTCAAAACTGACGTCTGAAGCTGCTACCATGAAGTTCAAGGCCACTGGAGTTGTAACCACTGGCCGCCATTCACGCAGTACAGCGGCTGACCACAAACCGAAGTTGATGGTGATGACTGACGTTGATGATGACCTGATACAGCACACAGCTCTGCTCTGACTGTTCACAATGCTTAGGGAGAGGGTTTTTTTTTCCCTCAATAAGGAAAAAAATGCAGATATGTTAACGGAGCAAGGACATTGAGATAAAGATAATCAGTGATGATGAAACTGAGACATGATATTGCACATCGCTCCGCCCAAACTGAATGCTCTCGGCACTTAGGGGACGGGTTTCAGCAGAGGGCTAGAATATATAGAAGGAAAACTGAAACACACACACACACACACAGATCCGTCTCGACTTCAGCAATAACATGATGCGCTGGATAGGGGAGCCAAAACAACTGACACAAAAAAAATCTCTTGGAACTTGAGCCGGCCGGTTTGCCGAATAGACGTACGGTGTTAATACATTACTTATTACGCATAGCAGTCGGCTCACATGTGCAACAGGCGGCAGACGCCGAACACTTGATGACCGTGGCAACGCAAAAACACTCACTGGTACATGCGAAGTCCGCGTTATCAAGTTACAACAAGGACAGATCGGCAGCATATCGTCGGATTGCCGGCATGTTTGAAGGACGTTTCTCAGGTGTCACAGTGTACCATCGGTGTCTCATTGCACTGTTGTTTTGTTGTTGTTGTTGTTTTACATACTGGTGACGTGGTTGGATATTACACTGAGTATGTCTCTGAAATTTTTTTTTTTTTTTTTTTTTAATCTGTAACTGAATACATGACACCGTGACGTGGCCAAGTAATAACACGTTGCAATTATAATGATTGCGCAAGCGAAAACGCCTTCACTTTCCATGCTGGTCACCCAAAACCCGACAATATCTCACTCTGAATAAAAATCACACGCTCTCCCTGTGGAGGACGGCGGAGGAGAAAAGACAGACCCTCCTGATTCCGATTACCGCGTATACCGCCCGCACGCTGCAAGACAGTCTACCATACTGTTTGGCAGCACGGGGTCATGACCTGTAAACAGATCTGCCAGCATGCCCTGTCTGATGTGCCGGTATATATCGAATATATCGAATACAGCCAACTTTACCGTCACTGGCGCTGTAGTCCGCTGACCCGCAGCCGGCAGGATCAGTTTTCGGCAGCTGGTCAGTCGGGAGCCGAAGTTTAGCTATTTGCCTGCCGTGCCTCTACACGGGTGCCAGAATTTTGTCACCGAGCCACGGCCCGCCCACTTTTCTATCAGTCAGTACAAAGATCCTCTATACGATAGGATCTTTGGTCGGTATCAGCTCAGTCGAGTCAAAACTGACATCAGAACTCACTTGTCACAACATCAGCCAGCGCCATGATCCTCACCGCTACCAAGGGCCGTATGTAATAGTCGAGGTTAGGGCTTTTAGCCCCGGGTTAGAGTGTAACAAAACTAGCCCTAGGGTTAAATTTTCAGTTGTTTTATAGTGAAATCAGGAAGCGGGGCCCATTCCAGGAAGGTGCCCGAGCCGTCCCTTCTTTGCCGTTCTTTTTTAAATTTAATCAGATTTTGCTTTTGGTTTTCCGCCTTTTGTCCCAGTCTGGGTTAGGCCCGTAGCCGTGCGTTAAATTAACCTCGACTTTTACATTCGGGCCAAGAACAAGATATCACTTTATTCGTCCCTCAGTGACGGAATCGAAGGGAAATTACACTAATCAGCAATATATTTATATTATCAATAATTCTGCTAGACCTGACGCTGAGTAGCTCGGTGGCAAAAGACTGGGGCGGGGGTGGGGGTGGGGGGGGGGGGGGGGTACTAGTACATTCAACTTCACTGAACACGAACTAAGTGAAATCAGCCGTTTGTCATCTTAACGGCGTAGAGTACCGCAGTTTGCAGTACAGGCCGCGCCCTTAGAAGTTAAACAAAATCGAGACTACACAATTCTACGCACACCGGTGGGGAATGAGGACCGGCACCCTTCCTTCCCGTCCCGTCAAAACAGGGTTGGCCCCGTCAGTCCACCCCAGCATCGCATCCATCGTCCCAAACCCACAGACGTATAGATCTAGATCTATACGTCGATGCCCAAACCTGATCTGCCTCGGCTGCCATGGTAACAGTAGTTTTCGGAAGCTCCCGCTCTTCAGTTTCCAAGAAATCGTGTGGCCCGCTATCAGGTTTGTGACGACTGACGAGGCTCTAGGTCAAAGTTCGAAACAGTTGTGGAGACTTGGTTATTACGATTCACCGGTTCTGTGCTGCAGTAGGATCATATTTCATATTCATCTGGCTGCTTATGAGGTACCCGCGTAAGTAGCTATGGCAAGCTTTTTAAATTGTCGGAATCGTTGTTAGCCCGGGCCGGCGGGACTGTATATCACCCCACCACAACCAGCCTGTGAAAACGCGGCCATCACAGTGTTCGTCGATATCTCCAAGGTGGGAGCGGGGAAGTTCTGTGCGTACTAGCCGTTCATGTTTGGCGGGTTTGGCGGCGAACTCTTTTGTCAGATTGCCGGGAAGTTTGACTCAGCCAGTATAAACAATGAATGATGGCGGCGGCGAAGGCCTTTCTACAACACGAGCCTGAAAGCGGCAACCCGCGTCATGATCCATGGAGTGCTAACTTGAAGCTAGACGAAGTCGGGCGTTTCTCCATGGACCGCGACCGAAAATTTCACAACGATGAGCGAATGATGCGTTACTACGTGAAACCCTCCGCAGAGGTTCCTGGCTTCGCATTACGTGATGGTTATGAAACCTGGACGACCCCTGAAGATGAAAAAGACCATATCAATGAGATGCTGATGTGGGTGATACACAACAAAGAGAAATTCCAGGAGCAGCCATCGGAAGACGGGATTGTGAGGTAAAGTTGTACGTCACTGAGTCACCGCCGGTGTCAGTGCCGCCGGCCGGCCGGCTGATCAGTCGGGCCAGCGACACTGGCATTGATTGAGTCACGTCAGTCCGGCAATAAAAATCAGTCTAAGTCCACACAGTCACTGAATCAAAAGATTTTATTCATTTCTTTCCTACTGATATTGGGGTGTCAGTGGAGGAACTTGATGGAAAAATTCAGTGAAAGGGAAACTGACAAAGACATGCATAAATGGTGCAACAATGATACTAAACAAACCCGGGCAAACCAAAACAACAACAAAACCCAGAAATTAATACATCTACATTGCCAGCAGCAAAACGAGCTTTTCAAGTATGGAACAAAATGCACTCGGAGGACCATCATTGTTCCGGCGTGTCAGTGGCCGTCAGAAACTCACGATACTAGGTGCCGCGGCTCTGCAGCGTCAGTGCTGCACAAACGGAGAGCACTTGATTCTCCGCCAGGTTGAGTGCTGTGGTGGGTTTTATGTTTTTTACTGAGGCCCAGGGCCGGATCAGTTTCTTTACGATGTGGGGGGAAGGGTGGGGGGTGGGGGGTGGGGTAGCTTCGCCTAACTCGGGAGGGGGTTTCCTAGCGAAAACGTCCGCGTGCGTCCGCGATCGCTGCGCGTAGTTATCCGGTTTCCGTGACCGCTCGCGAAGAGCGTAAGCGAACGTAAGCGAGCGGCCCGGGAAGGTAGTTCGCCGCGAGCAAAAGGTCACGTGGTCAGTTTTTTATGTAAACAAAGATGGCGGCGCCCACCGAAGGCCTCGTTGAAGTGGAACTAAGAAATGGCTTAAAATGAATTTGCGGGTGGATGGAGACCTTCTGTCCCAACTTGTAATTGTGCAGAATAGTATATGAAAATAATTTGAGCTAATTGCACCGGGCCGTGGTCGCCAGTCATTCAGGGATATGTTGTGCGTGTTTGTGGGGAAGGAGTGGTCAAAGTGAGTACGTAGGGGTGCCTTACGTCTCCGTTTTGCATCGAGCAGAACATGCATACTAGCGGTATAGTCATGCTCCAAGCCAGTAATTATTGCTCCTCCTCAAAAACGTCGTCTTCTGCGCTCAAAAGATGACTAATAGCTGCGAGCACTAGAGTTTTCTTCTCCTTTTCAGCCTTTCCAACAACCGTGTTCGTGATTCAGCCGCCATTTTGAAAGCGCCTTTTTCTAATTGGCCGTTTCCCAACGACGAAAAGCGTCCTCCGCAAGCGCCCGCGAGCGCATTTGCGTAAGCAACGCGGCCCGGGAACCAAGCCAATGATACGTCTTGTAAAGGTACGACCTCGACCTCTTAGCCACGTGACTGGGGTTAAAGCTTCGCCGTGCGAACGGGGTCAGGGACAATTTTCGCCAGCTGTGTGTGGGGGGGGGGGGGGGACGCTCCACTTTTCCCTTGGGGAGGGGGGAAGGAGGGGGAGGCAAAGGAGAGAGGCCGGGAGGAGCTCGGCCGGGGATAGGGGGTCTTGAGTTCCCAAAGTGTATAATTATAATGACGATAGTAATGAAGATTTGTGATAGCGCCTAATCTCGGAAGAGCTCTAGGTGTTTTCCAAGTAGATAGACAAACAAAGGAATAAGGGCATTCAATGTGTTGAAAGCGGCCTTTCCTACACCTTCCTCCCCCCCCCCCCCCCCCGCTCTTTCCCCAAAGATCCGGCCTTGGAAGCTGTCACTCAGAAAGTATGCCAAGTCAGCCCGGTCTACCGATTTGTCTTACCCAGGCATGTAGCTAAGAACCAACTAGTCCTCAGTGTGGCTCTTGATGTAGCTGCTATCTAGTACATGCACGTACTTTGGGATCGCTTGAGTGACAGTTTTATTATTTTATTATTTTACAACCTACGCGCGGCCATGTTCAGTTAGAATAGCATCAGATCACGGCTGCGGATTTTTCCATGCTGACTACGGCTCTGAGCGTTCTAACATGAACCTGCACAAGCGTATACAAAAGTGCTAGGTTTTAGGGTTTTAAAGTTGTTGTTGTTGTTGTTGTTGTTGTTGTGTGTGTGTGTGTGTGTGTGTGTGTGTGTGTGTGTGTGTATGGGGATGGAGGTGTTTTTGTGTGTGGGTGTGTGTGTGTGTGGGGGGGGGGGGTGTCGTGTGTGTGTGTGTGTGTGGGGGGGGGGGGGGGTGTCAGTGTGTGTGTGTGTGTGTGCGCGCGCGCGCGTGTGTGTATGGGGATGGGATGTTGGGGGTCGGCCGGGCGATGAGTATCTAGGAAGACTTGGAAAATCGGAATCCAGCTGTTACATTTTTTTTTTTTTTTTTTTTTTACTCCTTACTATTTTTCAGTTTGAACACGGATTTCGTATGCAAGCGAGGCCTACTTGCGCGGGTGATGTGCACGCCGTATGAAAACAACGAAGAACTGGCAATCGCCGTGACTAAATTCCGAGGGACGTATTTTATGTGTGAGATCTCCACAGTGCTGCTGTCACCAGAAGAAGAGCTCGAGGAACTTTCCGAAGAGGAAGCCAAGGAACTGAGGCAGCTCTTGTACGGAGGATACAAATTCGAACAGTACGTCACTGCAGGTATTCATTGCGGTGTTTCAGTGCCTTTTTCAGTTTTTTATTTTTTCCTTCTTCTGTCAGCTGGTCTTCCAGCACACACACACACACACACACACACACACACACACACACACACACACACACACACACACACACACACACTATATCTTAGTTTTCAAATCTACAAAAACACAAGGTAGGCTATACACTTCTCCGTCATAACTTGACTACAGAAACTCGGAAACGTCTGCTTCTAATGCCCATACCGAGACGGTGGAAACTTAACTTGAACAAGAACCACCAACTCAACTCTTCCGCTGATATGTCCGAAGCATTTTGTTTTATGACTCTGTGTGTGTGTGTACGGTGTGTGTGTGTGTGTGTGTGTGTGTGTGTGTGTGTGTGTGTGTGTGTGTGTGTGTGTGTGTGTGTGTGTGTTCAGACAAGCCAGGTGGAGAACCAGACACAACTAAACCAGTCAACAGCTGTGAACAGTTTTACCGCGTTCTACGGGCCGGCCTGAAGTCCCATTCTCTAGGTAGGTTGTCATTTTCAGCAGGAAATACTACATTGAACACACACACACACACGCACGCGCACACACACACACACACACACACACACACACACACACACACACACACACACACACACACACACACACCAAAATCTGTTAGATAATAACTTGAATAATTACACACACGCACGCACGCACGCACACAACATAATCTTTTAGCTGATAATAGGTATATCACTACTACTACTAATAAGCATACTTATATAGGACAGTTCTAAACAAAACAAAAACAAAAAATCCCGCTTTCATACCATACAGATTGCAACAGATATGAAACACATGGCCGTTGAAGAACACAGTAACGACCAAGTCAAAAGCTAGTCGGAACAAACATGCTTTCAAGTCAGACTAGATGATGCGCGCGAAGGTAGTTTGAACCGGACGTTTCAGATACGTATAAGGTACGCCTAACTGACTTCCTGTTCTCATCTACTCACTCGCGTGGCGGGATCGCCAAGCATCGAGTGCAGTCAAGTGCATGTTCTTTACAAATTACTTTTTACGTTTTCATTTGAATGCTGGAAATTTAATGCCTCCTACTGCTTCACCAATTCCAGAGGTTTTAGTTAGTGCGAAAGTTTTTCTGTGGGGTGGGTGGGGGGTGGATGGGTGGGAGTTTAACGTCCTTTTCCACCAGTCTGGGTGGTGTGGGTGATACCAAAGACGGGGCAACGAGAAAAAGGCCAGCACAAATATGTGGCCCCAGCCGGGATTCGAACTCACGACCCGAGCATTGGGAGTCCAACGCTCTACCATTCGGCCATCCCGGCTCTCCTTTTCTGTGACTTTTAGATAATGCAGGGCCGTAGCAGCCCTACCGGCCACTCCGACCATGACCGGACCACTTTTTGGCCAAAAAAAAAAAAAACCAAAAAAAAAAACACACTCGTCTTCATGAGTTTCAGCGGTGTGTTAGGAGGAAGGAGGGGGCTTGACTTAGATCGCATATCGGCAGCGTTAATCGAAAAATCGTCACTGATTGACATTCAGAAGACTATAACTCTCAAGGCAAACTGCCTAAGCGCCGACTGAGACGTATTACTGATGCGTACCTTTTTTTTTTTTTTTTTTTTTTAATGGCCGGAGCACTTTTAGGAACTGTGCTACGGCTCTGTAATGGTATACATGTACTTGAAATGACTTGTTACGTGTCTTTTCATGAACATTTTTTCCCTTTGTTTCTCGGGGGGGGGGGGGGGGTGTTGTTGTTGTTGTTGTTGTTGTTGTTTTTTAAGCACCGCCGATATAGATACGAGCTGAAAGTGAGGGGGAAATTTGTATGGCACTTTCGAAGCTCTGTTTGCGAATAAAGTCATGAAGTAACGCTCCATTTGGACATTGCGACCAATTTTTATCTTTCGAAAAAATCCGGGCTCTGATATCGGAGACACTAGGCTTTTAGAAACCCCGGCCAATCTCTTTGTGGGTGTTGTCAGTCATCAGTTAAGTTTCCTTGCTTTCCCGGCCTTTACTTCTCTCCTTCTGCAGTGTACTGTGGGGAAGTTGATGCATACGATCCCGAGGATGACAACCAGTTCGTGGAACTCAAGACATCACGCATCGCAGATTTGTTGATACCACGAAGAACAAACAACTTTAAGAGGTAATGCGGACTTCATTTTGCGATTCGGGTCACCTTCCAGGAAGGGTGGGGGTTGGGGTGGGAGAGGAGGCAACAACAGTGAACAATCTAACTAACAAAATAAAGAAATAAAAACCTGGAATAAAAATAAGAGTAATGTTCACGTTGTTAGAATCATTTAGATTTAAACGTTACATAGTAGTAAAGCATGTACGCACGCACTCACACACACAAGAATACACACGCGCGCGCACGCACGCACGCACGCACGCACGCACACGCACACACGCACACACACACACACACACACACACACACACACACACACACACACACACATACTCTGTGACCGCCAGTTACGTCCCGAAACTATGACCGGAATCGTCGTCGAATGCTTTGCCGGACTATTGATGGCACTTCGTTTCGTTCCGGTTTCCACAGCCATCTTGTTTAATCCTCCACCTCCCCCTCCCTCCCCCTCTCCCCCCCCCCCCCCCCCCACCCCCCACACATGTGTCACAGGTTCAAACTGATCAGGACCTGGGCCCAGAGTGTGACGACAGGAGTGGACAAGATAGTGTACGGTTTTCGGGACGATAACAACACGATCTGCGCGGTGCGAGATTTACAGACTTCTCAAATACCGGCGATCGTACAGGTAGGTATAGATGGTATGATCAGATTTAAAAAAAATCATTTTATCAATGAAATACTCGGTGCTTGTACACTGTGATTGTATGACGATGATATACACGTAGGTGTGTTCCGTGAACTAAGAGCTTCGCTTACGAAAGCTGTTACTGACTCAAGTTTACTGAACTTTGTTGTTGTTGTTGTTGTTGTTGTTAAGCCCCTGACAAAAGGGGTTATTGCTATCAACTGCATACGCGTGTGTGCGTGCGTGCGTGCGTGCGTGCCTGTGTGTGTGCCACGGCGTGTGTGTTTATATTTCTGCAAAATATCTCAAGAGCGGGTAAACCAGTCAACATCATTTTTGGTGACTTTGTTCAGTGTCGAACGTCAAGGCTATTTGTTTTGGTGAGTGTCACAGGGCTTTGTTGAAATGCTGCCGGCCTGTGCCACCGTAGCTAGGGCACCTCAAGGGAGGCAGCTAAGCTCAGCTTAAGGCACGAGGAGTTGCTAATACAAAAAGGGGGGGGGGGGGGAAAACCGCTATGATTGTAATATGTCTGGGCAGGGACCTTTTCTGCCGCCTCGGCATGGCATTTTAATACTTCTTCTTGGTTTTTTTAATTTTTTTTCTACAGGATCTCGATAGTCCGTGGAATCCAAGGGTTTGCTTCAGCTTCCTCGATCAGTTCCTGAAGTTTGTGAAGAGCAGAATCACAATAGCAAATCACAAGTAAGAATTATCTTCCTGACTGACAAGCCACAGTGCGGTTTAGAAAACCATTAGGCCAACAGTGTAGGTAGGCGGAGGGATGTTTTCACTATTCAGTGAGGCTTGACGGGTTGTTGTTTTTTTGCGCAAGGGCTAAGTGCGATTTCAAAGATGGGGACACTAGAGAAAGGCCCGTCAGTACAAATTATGTACCTGTCGGGATTTGAACCTAGGTTCTTCTGATCTCCAATCGAGCGCTCAACCAGTCGAGCCATCCAACTGTCCAAATTTGACAAAACTGAAGTCTCGGATAGTATGCTTCACGACTGGCGAATATGAATGGATTATGGACTGTCTTACCTAATGATTGGTTGATGGATTTGATTATGGATTGCCTTACTGTCTTTGTGATTGGCTGATATGATTGGATTATGAATTGCGTTGCTTAGTGATTGGCTGATGCAGTGCTAATAGGTTGACGGGTTTTCTGATTGTTTTATCGATTTTTATGTTGTTTCCATAGTAATGGAAACAACATCATAGGACGGGCTAAATTTTCCACGTTCATGGGCAAGCATCTGTGGTACAAACGCACGTCACTGCCGATCTCCCGCAGAGACGATTATGCAAGTGTAACTCTGACAATGACGTAAGAAAACGTACGTCATCGATGCTGGCATGTATAGTGCGCCGAACGCACTTCTCCTCCTCAGTGAGTGCCGTCTGTGTGGATGTGTGTGTGTGTGTGTGTGTGTGAATTGTGTCCGGGCCCGTTTCTTCGAAAATACTTAACCGAATGGCTTCACATTTGGGGTATCCAAATATATCAAAATGTTACATTAGACGATTCAAGCGTGTGATGATTGCTTAAGTGATTTGGGAGTTATCGCTCTTTTGAGACAAGTTGGTTGTCTTTCGTGTACAGGCGTAATATTTATTTAAATCACTCAATTATTTGGCAGTAGATAGCTTGAATACGGACTCTGAACAGAGTCACTACTAGAAAATGGTCGCTCTTACAGTTTTCATGTAAACCGAGCCTGAGTTGACATTGCATGTGAACCCAGTTCAGATGCCTATTTCTCCGAAAATACTGAACCGATCGATTTCAAATTTGGGGTTTCTAAATGAATCAAGATTGTTGAATAGAAGGCCCGATCCAGGTACGATTGCACACATGATTTGCGAGTTATCGCCCTTTTCAGAAAAAGTGGCTTTCTGGCGTTTAAAGGCGTAATATTTACCTAAACCACTCCATTTTTTTGGACATAGATAGCATGAATACGGACTCTCAACTAAGTGAATTTTGGAGGTTGTCGCTTTTATACTTTTGGCGTAAGCCGTACCTGATGAAAGTGCTGGTGAACACAATTTAGATCTCAAAATCGCTCCTACTATACATAGATAATGAGCCTGGGGTGCCATAAAAAATATACAAAAAAATTAGAAAAATTCACTGCAGCCGTTATCGTCAGTTGACCCGAAAATTTGTACTCACAGCACATTTCCTCTACAAGCCACACGCCTCACAAACATCGAAGAAGAGACGCACGCGCACTGACGTAAAGTATGTGCGTCATGTTTGATTGACGTGATGCTGTTTTTTCTTGGGGGTGTCTCGCCACTTTCTTTCCGAATTCCTCTGTTTGGAGACGTGGTGTATTTTACTTCTACTATGTCGCCATCTTCGTGCAATCGCAGAGAAGACACGGGATACAACAGAATACAACTCCAATACTTTATGAACAGAATATGCACGGAGAACAAATTCATGAAAGAAGAAGAACCCAGAACGCTGTGCAGGGCTGCTTACGTACTGAACAGGTCAGATCTAGAACATTTCTCAACTTACTGGAAGGTTCGATATCTTTCCAAGGTGACGTAATCTACTGACGTTACTGCACCAGCATGTTCTGGGATGGTCTAGAAATTATTTTGCATCGAAATGCAGTATCTTTTCGCGATCTCTACAACTTGACATGTGGAAAGCGGGAATTTCAGTGGGTTTCGTTTTTGCCACTGACTCACACTCAGAAGCATAATGCAAAGATCTTGGAAACATAAAGTTAGTTCACTTACCTCCCTTTGAGGGACAACGCGTAAGAGTTGTGCGCGCATCCCGCAGATCTACGCAGTAATGGCAGTATGGCAGAAAGCCAGAAACCACGCAAAAATTCGGGCGTGCAATGGTGTGCAGCGCCGAATTGCTGTCAGAAGCGAACACCAGGAACGGGAAAACCTTTCTGTAGATTTCCCCCTTGAAAAATAGAGGTAGGTATGCCTACGATATCGAAGTTGGAGCCAAGATCGGTATCGAAGTTGGAGCCAAGATTATGTTTTCTCCCAAACATAACACATAGCATCACACGTGAAAACCAAAATCGCCGCATCCACGACGTGTGACTGGCGTAAATTTAGTATAGAATCCGCATGCTTGTAAAAAGTCTGTTTGTTTGACCCAACCCTACACTAGCCGCCGTAAAACATTTTAAGAAAATAAACAAAAACGAAGATGTCAGCGACTGACAGGTGGTCTCCCCCCATATATTTCGCATGTGTTTTAGGCCTATGGAAAACATAAGACAGTACTCTCAAAGTTCCGGAGGACGAACGAAAGATCTAGTTTGGCTTTCACTGCTGTACGTAGGCTACGCAGTGCATTTCGTTCGATGTGTTCAAGTAAAACTAGTACGGAACACAGAAAGATCGAATGTGCGAGAGATCCAAAGATGGACGCATCCGCTGAATACTTCCTGCTAACTCAGCATTAATCATATCTGCGACCGACGATCCAGCAGATTCTATGTTGTGATATGGTTTTACAATGGTTAGAATGAAGTTCATCCGGATGATTTTGTTCTGTGTGTGTGTGTGTGTGTGTGTGTGTGTGTGTGTGTGTGTGTGTGTGTGTGTGTGTGTGTATCAGTGCAACGTGCCGCTAGCACAGTTCAAGTCAACGTTATTTGTAAAGTTTAAAAAAAAAAACACCACCGCCAACAAAACAACAAAAACAACACCAAAACCTGATGTCTGCGCCTGCCACGTGTGTTTACTGCTGTTTGTTTACACTGCATGCAAACCTCTTGATTTTTAAGAAAAGAGTTCTGTACATACCTACAGATTTCCCCCCAACAGTATGTGAACTGGAACAAGTGCCGATGAACGTACCTGCCGCCGTATGAGTGACAACTCTGTGTGTGTGTGTGTGTGTGTGTGTGTGTGTGTGTGTGTGTGTGTGTGTGTGTGTGTGTGTGTGTGTGTGTGTGTGTTCTGAATTTAGATGCAGGTAGACGCTAGCACATTTTAAGTCACCGTGATTTGTAAAGTTGTCAGGGGAAAATAAATTACGCTGTATCTGCGTCAGCCGCGTGTGTTTACTGTTTGTTTACACTGCATGCACACGTACCACTTGAGGTCTTCTTTTTTTTTTGACAAGAAAGCGAAAAAAAATGTTTGTTTTTCAACAGGAATACCAAAAGAAGTATTTCCCCGTTTATATTTGTCTGTTATTTGAACAATTCGGCGCAATTGCATGCTCGGCTTTTGTGATCGCTTTCCACTTTCCGCCATGCTGTCACTATAGGGGCCAGATCTAGGATGCGCGCTAATGCGGGCAGACAACTCTTCGCGTTGTCCCGCTATATGTCTCTCTTACGAGGGCAGGAGTGACGCGTCTTTCTGATTCCAAGGTCTTTGCATAATGTGTGTGTGTGGGGGGGGGGGGGTGCGTGCGTGCGCGCGCAAGCGCGCGTCTAAGGCGAGAGAGAGAGAGAGGGGGTCTCTTCTCCGATACCAGTAAGCAATCATCTGTCAGTCAGGTCTGCGGGAAGTAACTCTGTCAAAGGGGAACGACTTTATTACAAGAATTCATTCACCCATGTAGAACCTCGCATACGCCAAAAAGTTGTGACGTCAACCAGCTAGGCGAGCTCACACGACCTCATGTGTTTGGGTTTTTGCAAGTGCATAGAGGCACGATAAGGGTTTTCAGTACTTTCTTTATGTCAGCATGCTTGATGTCAGAGAGCTTGCGTTCCGGCGTGTGCGCGCGGGCTGCATACATGACACAACGACTACGACTGTGACTACAGCATGTCATTGAATGGAAACAACATATTGGGCTGGTGGCCATCTTGTTCCTTTTGTGTTTGGTCTTTGTTTTGATTCATTTGTGCTTTGTCTCTGCTGTTCCTTTTTTTTTAGTTGTAGGTTGGGAGAATGTGTTCTAGATGTGTTTTACTTCATCTAATAATAATAATAACAATATTTATAGGGCGCCTATCCCCGGGGAGCGAGCTCTAGGCGCCTTACATTCTAAAAACGAAGTTTTAAAAGAAAATCACTCAGTGTACACTCCGTACGAACAACTAAAAAGTAAAAGAACACACACACACACACACACACACACACACACACACACACACACACACACACACACACACCTCGGCTGAGTAGAAGTGATAAAGGATAGAGACAATTAAAAACCAAGAGCAACTGCCAGTGATAAAACCCAAAACAGAAAGATAGATTGGAATGAGCCAGATAAAACCGTAAAAGATAGCAGTGGTGAGGAGCTAAATGTAAAACATTAACTAAGGATGGGACCATTTGTTTTCTGTCCTAAGATTGTAAGGCGCTTGATCCCCAGGGATAGACACCCTATTATTATTATTATTATTATTTCAGGTCAGTGTACCTGGTCACGTGGCAGCCTAGCAAGAAGCCGTGGAATAAGCCCTACTATGACCCCATCAAAGACGTTAGGTGTGAACGCATGGGGAGGGACTCGGACCATGCCTTTCTCCCGCAGTGGTTTGTGGAGTGGGACGGATGGAGCAAATGAAAGTATACACTATATATATGTGCAGCGGGAATATGGTTGAGTGAGCAAGGAAAGGGGTGTTTAAAGGTCTGCAATCTCAACAAAACGCCGCCAACGTTGTGGGTGTGTGTTTGTTGTTGTTGTTCACTTGTTGTTGTTGTTTTGTTGTCGTTGTTGTTGTTTTAAACTGCTACTCCTGCGACTATGCATGATGAAGACATCTCTGTCACAGTTGCAGAGTTTTCAGCGCTTCGGAGACCCTTATAAAATCAGAGCGTGAGTTTGCAGTGACTTCATTGTGCTTTCGGTCAGTGAGCGAGACACATCGCTACAGAGTCTAGCGGGTGTTGTGTGCTCCACGAGGACTAACCACTTCGATCTTTCTCGTTCAGTGCCAAAACGCAAACTGAGCTGTGAAATCAGGCTGCCCTTGGACGCTGAAAACCCTGTAACTGTGACAGAGTTGAATGTGCATTTTGCACTGTCGGATAGTTGTTGTGTTTTAAACACCCTGCTTGTGGCTTTTTGTTGAGATCGCAGACCTTTAATCAGCTGAACTATCGAACTCCCTTTCGGACATAGGAGAAGGAGCGAGAAAATAGGTTCGGGGGGGAGGGGGGAGGGGGAGGGGTGGTATTGATGTCATTGTAAATTGACACACATCAGAATATGTAAAGTGCTTGTTTTGAAGGATAGCAGTCATTCTTGTAAAGCACGTAAGATAGGGACAGCAACAAACCTTTAGTGCACACAAGAGTATAAAAAAAAAGGTGCAATGCAAGCCCGTTCCGATCTACTGTCCTCACAGAAAGACTGATCCGATGAAAGCTAACCACCTTGACTACCGAGGATAATATGTGTAAAAGAATTTGGTTGATTGTTAAATTACAAGTCCCCCACCGGCCTTCACTTTCTCAGTATAGAACAAGATTATAAAACAAGTTTGGTGCCTTTACTGTTTGTAGATTCTGAGAAAATGGCAATGTTAATTTTTTTTGCACACACACACACACACACACACACACACACACACACACACACACACACACACACACACACACACACACACACACACGACGGAGGGTTAATACATCGGCTTACTTTGTTTTGTTTTGTTTTTATTCTGTTTTTGTCATATATATATATATACATTATAGTAACAGAGACATTACAATACAGAACATAACTAGACGAACCAAGACAATGGTACGTGTGCATTCCATGCTTAACAGTAACACAATATAGTTACATTATAGAGACCTGGATACAGTCTAATGTATTACTAGTGATGTGTTATATAGCACGTATAACAGAAAGTCGCATATGATTGAGCACACACACACACACACACACACACACACACACACACACACACACACACACACACACACGACGGAGGGTTAATACATCGGCTTACTTTGTTTTTGTTTTTTTTTATTCTGTTTTTGTCATATATATATATACATTATAGTAACAGAGACATTACAATACAGCACATAACTAGACGAACCAAGACAATGGTACGTGTGCATTCCATGCTTAACAGTAACACAATATAGTTACATTATAGAGACCTGGATACAGTCTAATGTATTACTAGTGATGTGTTATATAGCACGTATAACAGAAAGTCGCATATGATTGAGCACACACACACACACACACACACACACACACACACACACACACACACACACACACACACACACACACACACTTTTCCATCTGTTCACTATTCTACACTTTCAAGGAGGAGTGCTCGACAGCAAGATTGTTTCAATCTAAACAGACCATATCTACATACATGTATGTATATCTAGTCCGTTTACATAAACACATGTACATAACTGTATATACCCACATACACATGTACATGTATACGCACATGTATGCACATATCTAGATTAGACACACAGAAACGAAGTACGTCTTTATGTTTCACAGACTGTACATGTACATGTATTACTTTTGTTGCATAAGGCGTTGGTATGGCAACCAATTCATCCTGAATTTGTTTATACAGTCGGGCCCGGTTATAAGGAGCTCGGTTATAAGGTACCTCGGTTATAAGGAGCAAAAAAAAAAAATCCCCGATTTACTTTGTTCTTTGTTATGACTTGCGAAAACTCGGTTATAAGGAGCTTGGTTATACGATACCTCGCTTATAAGGAGTGAAAAATTTTGCCCCAAATCGACCCTGAGCCCGGTTATAAGGAGTGCCGACTGCACCAGCTTGAAACCGAAAGTAGGTTGAGTTATTTCATACGCCTTTGCTTTCGCGAAACTCACTTCCGTTCGTCTCCAAGATGTCGGAACGGAAGAAAAGGACGTCTTTGTCCCTCAGTGAAAAGCTTGAAATAATCCGAAAGATTCAAGCCAACCCTCTAAAAAGGAAAGTAGCTATTGCAGAAGAGGTGGGGGTTCCCTTCACTACACTATGTAACATATGGCGAGATCGCCAAAGATACTTGAACCAGGTTTCCCAAGGTTCGGAAGATCCTTCTCGAAAAAAGTCGAGATCTGCCACATTAGACAGTGTCGATCAGCATCTACTAAAATGGTTTACAGATGCAAGGTAAGGCTTCTTCTTCTTCTTCTCTGTGTGTGTTTGTGTGTGGGTGACAGACTTAGAGAGAGAGAGAGGGGGGCGGGGGGGGGCTAAAGACATAGATCTAGAGGACAGGGGGCCTGAAAGAGAGAGGGAGAGAGAGAGGGGGGGGGGCGGGGGGCGGGAGGGAGGAATGGAAAGACAGGGGGACTGAGAGAGAGAAAGTGGAGGGGGGGGGGGTCGGTTTTGGTCGCCCTTTGTGTATGTGTGTGCATGGGTTAATCTGTGAAGTATTGAGAAAAAAAATAAACAGAAAAAAAGAACAGAAAAAAAGAAACACTGAAAGCTGCATGCAAGATGAATAAAATTTTGATTTCAAGATAAAATGAAGACCTTTCACCCCCTCCCATCCCTCGGTCATCAGGCTTTGTTATGTACATGTACGGCTTTTAGGCATCTTTTCTCAAGAAATAATGCAGTCACAGCACCATATCAAAAGTTGCCAAAGTGCTCTTAGTTGTTTTTGTTTTTTCATGAACGTTTACAAAATGTTATTTTTAGTTAGATCTACGTGATGTAAGCTACGTTACTACACTAAATGACTTTTTTTTTTCATTTCGTATCACATTTTGATTCAATCATACGCAGTACCATGCCAGATGATGTATTCCAGTAGGTAAAGCCAATCAACATGACTGAATTCACCAAGTGAATTACAAGTGCCTATGGCCTCATAAAGGACTTATCGTTTCAACGATTAACAATAATTCTGTACTTATTGCTACCATTTGTTTTACTTTCAGGATTCAGGTTTTGTTGTTCTAAACGGGGTTGTTTAGCATCCTTTTTGCTTCTTTTTGTTTGGTTACTACACTCGCTTTCAGTTTAACAAAGTGTGCGTTTTATGTTTTTGTTTTGTTTTGTTTTGAATTTTAAAAAAAAAGATGAATATAGCTGTTTGAGTAATTTTCATCAGATTGTTGTTTCATTGTACGAGAGAGAGAGAGAGAGTGTTGCTGATTCTGACACCGAAAAACGGCAAAAGTCCGGTTATAAGGTAGTTGGGCTTGGGTACTCCTTATATCCGAGAACTCTGTTATAAGGAACCTCGGTTATAAGGAGTAAAATTTTCGGTCCCCGAGCACTCCTTATAACCGAGTTCTACTGTAGTTCCCCCTACTACATGGCGGTATTCTTCAATGTGATATCTGTTTTTCAGAATTGACCTAAATGCAGCTATATTCGGAAGGGTTTTCTGTAATTTACTTTTGTAAATATAAAATTTTGCTAATAAAATAATCAAATCCATAACTGCGTCTGTTGCGTAGTTTTCTTTGACACCTAATATGACAAGAATGACTGCAAGTTCTAAGTTATCGCAGTGTATACAGTTATCCTGAATCCATTTCAGTGTGTCTGCCCAAAACCTCTGTACATAGGGACAATCCCAGAATAAATGAAGTAACGTTTCTTCACTGTTATCACAGAAACTGCATATGGGTGATGCAGACATTTTTCGCAGATAAAGAAATCTGTTTGTTGGAAGTAGCCGATGGAGAACTCGTAACTGGAACCATCTAAGTTGGGAGTCAACTGTTGACCATTTAACCTTTAAAAAAATTGCTTTCCAATTAAAATCTGCGTCGAATTGCTGTGTCCATTTCTGTATGCATTTAGGTCAGTTATAAACAAGTTATACACTGCTTTAGTTCCACCAATAAGAATAATTCTCCAGACTTTAGGAAAGTATGCATTGTTACTTTTGGTTGTTGTTACTATTCCCAGTTTTTGCTTGTATCTCGATATGGCACTTACAACACCAGCATGTACCAAAAAGTTAGTAGACAGACCTGGGTATTTGTTCATAAAGTTCTGGTAGGTCAAAAACTCACAATCATCATCTAACAGGTCACTTATTGTCAATATCCCATAATCAATCCATTCTGGTATGTGTACCGTCTTATTATCTCTAACAACATGTTTGTTGTAGTGGATAAAGTCTGACAAAAAATCGATATCACTACTTGGTATACATTTTTCACACATTTTCTTATAGTGTTTCAAAACTTCAGTCCAAAACATATTACAACAGTTGCATATAGGAATATTAGCATATTCCCCTCCGACCATCATTAGCTTCCCAATGTCAGGGTACATTTTTACTATCATCTTCTTCAAGTAACTATCATTGCAGGTGAAAACCCTTTTCAACCAGCTGATTTTCATTGATGAAATAAAGGAGTAGACATCAAGCATTCTCAGTCCGCCATATTCATATTCAGAGCAGACAACCATTTTGTTTATTTTAGCCGGTTTTCCATCCCAGAGAAACTTGTAGAACAAGTTATTTAATTTATCCAGAACCGTCGCAGGAGCGTCGGGGAGGTTCGTAAGCAAATGGATAATTTTAGAAATAGCAAGAGTTTTAACAACTGTTATTTTACCGGACGGTGTCAACTGGCGCTTAGACCATACAGATAGCAAACGTTGAATATCCTCCACTTTGCATAATTCAAAGTAAGAATATCATCAATATTGGTGGAGAACATGACACCAAGCACCCTAAAGACAGTGGGGTTCCAAACTAGATTCAGCTCAGGCAAGTACCTAAGTCTTGAGTTCCTGCATGAACCAATCCATACAACCGATGATTTATTATAATTAATCCTTAGACCAGATATTGATGAGAAAAAGTCTAGACATTGAATACAGCTCTCAAAAGATTCTCTGCTGCCATCTAAGAACATTGTTGTGTCGTCGGCAAATTGTGAAAGCAAGGCTTGCAGGTCATCGGCTATCTTTATTCCCTTTATTTCTGGATTATTTCTAATGAGCAAGGATAGGATTTATGCGCATATAAGATACAAATATGGCGAGCACGGATCGCCCTGCCTTACGCCTCGTTTAACATCAAACCAACTAGAGTATCCACCGTTTACAGAAACGCAAGCATTAATTCCATTGTAAAAAGTTTTAGTCCATTGTTTTATGTCCTTACCAAAGTTGAAGAAATCGAGAGATTTTTCAACAAATGACCAAGCAATACTATCGAAAGCTTTTTCAAAGTCAATTAGTAATAATAAACCTGGTATTCTATTGTTCTCGGTATAACACATTATGTCGTATAATAGTCTTATATTCTCACCAATGTATCTGCCAGCCATGAATCCTTTTTGGTCTTCGTGAATAATCCTATGTAGGACTGTCTTGAGACGAGCAGCAATACATGCTGAGGCTATTTTGTATGCTGTGTTTAATAATGTTATTGGACGCCAGTTCTTGAGATACTTTTTATTTTTACCCTCTTTCGGTATACACGTAATTATACCCTGCCTTTGAGTGACAGACATACAACCTGAGCAAAACGCATAGTTAACAGATCGTACTAGAAAAACGCCTAAATCGGACCAAAAGAACTTATAGAATTCTGTTGTGTATCCATCAGATCCGGGGCTTTTGTTGTTCTTCATGTTTTTGAGAGCAGTTAATGCTTCATCCATGGTGATCACACCTTCAATACTATCACTCTCTTCTTGGCTGAGCGATGGACCAGCGACAATGGAAGACAAATCAACATCTGTAATCTCTTCTTCTCTGGAGGAGTATAACTTACTGTAGAAAGATTTTGATTCTTCTCTAATCATTTGTTGGTCTGTAACTATATCACCGTTTTCTGTCTCTAAACAATACATAGATTTTTCCACAAAATGTCGTTTCTCCATGTTACAAAAATATCTTGATGATTTTTCCCCCTCCTGAATCCACTTTGCTCTGGACCTGACTATAACATCATCAATATATTTTTTCCTGAGTAACTGTAAAGCTTCTTTCTTCTGTTCCAGTAAATTTACACAACTATCAGTAATATTTTTTTCAAGTTCTGATATCTCTCTAATGAGACCTTCCTCCTCCTTCCTCTCCTCCCTCCTTTTATACGAAGCATAAGATATGGTTTTTCCTCTAATTTCTAAAAGCATCATTTCAAAGAACAACTGGTCATTAATTAAAAGTTCTAGATTCTAGACGTCCCTGTTGAGTGGAATTAAACCTTCGCCATGTAAATTGTTTTTTATTAGGGTTAAGCTCACGCCATTTTTTTTTTGCACACACACATACACACACACACACACATACACACACACACACGACGGAGGGTTAATACATCGGCTCACTTTGTTACACAAGTGAGCCAACAAGACAAGGCGAATTATTATTACTAATTTTGTGCGTGCGTGCATGTGTGCGTGCGTGCATGTGTGTGTGTGTGTGTGTGTGTGTGTGTGTGTGTGTGTGTGCCACGGTGTTGGAATGAATGAAATGCGTTGGTACTCCCACCAGTGGATTAGCATTCAAGCAGAAGAATGACTAAACAGCTACCAGTTTTTCGCTTGACGCGTTCATTTCCCCAGGAGAGAATAAGCGGTGGTCTGTACAGGCGTTCAAAAGGCAGAGAAAGACTTCACAGAGTTTCGTCAAATATTCCACATGTTCCGAGCTAGTCCGACCATGTGACGGCTACATACCCTCTCCTTTGTGGACACCAACTAGTTAACAAGCTCGCCCTCTCAGTACGCTCGGTCCCTCGGCTACAGCACTGAAGCTTGAGTCAAAACGGCTTTGTTATGTCTGCGCGCACAATACAAAGAAAAGTATCACCGGGAAACAAGCACAAATGTGCGAGAGGTCTCGTTTCAGCGCAAACATGATCAATATAATTTCTTTTCAATATTTCTCGGCACCATTCGGAAGAATGGGGGTGATCCAGTACACCCAGTCCTGCATGCCCTATATTTCCTTTGCACATGGTACTCCGTCAGTCTGCTGTTCACGATGTCAGCAGTGCATCCAGTCAACATGCATCTAAGCCAACAAGGAGGATGCAAAGAGGATGAGTTGGTCATAGTGGGGTGGGGGTGGGGATGGGGGATGGGAGTTTTACGTCCTTTTACACCACGTATGGGTGACACCAAAGGCGGGGCAACGAGAAAAAGGCCAGCACAAATATGTGGCGCCAGCCGGGATTCGAACTGACGACTGACCCGAGCATTGGGAGTCCAACGTGGACATAGCGGAACTGTAGTACGCAAATAGTTTATGTTGGTCACGGTAAACTATGCTCAGTGGTTAAAACATAAGGCCTCCGGTGATACCGATGGGTCTTTGATCCACAACGGGCTTTTTGCGCTTCACTGGTCCGGCGTGTTCAGTGGTTTTACTGCTGAAAATGGGTTCCTTTTCTCGCAGTGTTTTCTCACAATGTTTTCTCGAAATGTTTCTGATGAATTGTTAAATTGAAGGACGTAACACTCGTATCATTTCATCCATGTAAAATTATTGAAACAACTTGTGAAAAATGTTGATATAGGCCAAGACCTAAAACACAATAAACTCCGTATAAGTCAGCCTAAGACTGAGTCGGATGGATCGAAGACTAGTCAGTGTCGCCGTGATCCTAGCGTTTCAGTCGCCTTTTCTTCCCGCGATTTCAGTTCTTGAAGATTTTTTTTTTTCTACCCGAAGTTTGCTGTACTAAAATAGCATCAAGTTTTTCAAAGTGTCTGCACCCATTTCTTCGATACTCTGACGTCAGTCAAACTCGTGTTCGTCATTAGCTGGGCCGGCCCAATGATGCAAGACATGATTGTTATGTACAGTCCTGTTCAGTCCACAGCACAGACGTAAAGAGATATCTCTATACGTCGATGGTTCAGTCCAGCAAACTTCGTCATTTGAACAGTGTGGGTGGAACGATGACGTCAGTCACACCGTGTGCGCAAGAGAATGTTGTACATGTAATTTCAGTATTTAAAAAAAAACTGACCACGAGAAACGTTCTTTCCCCTCCAACAGACATTCCAGAACCACCAACAGACAACACTTTAGTGGCGCGTCATATTATTGAGAGTATGATACGCCACATTGCGCATACTCTGTCACTAGTGACCCATAGTGGATTATCCCTTCTGTCAAAAGGCATGCCGCCGGGCCAGTGAACAACAGTTTCTGTTTTCCGAAAACGGATCGGGGTGTTTTGGGATTAACACATTTCGTACTCCGCACGAGTCAGTATCAGTCCCTCGTTCTTGACGCTGTTTCCGAGTCGGTTTTGTATGCGAAAACCAGGCCGAATATTAACGGTTCCTTGATTTCGTACCCGCAAAGTACCCCACGTTTTTATGTTGTTACCATAGTAATGGAAACAACATCATAGGACGGGCTAAATTTTCCACGTTCATAGGCAAGCATCTGTGTTACAAACGCACGTCACTGCCGATCTCCCACAGAGACGATTTTGCAAGTGTAACTCTGACAGTGACGTAAGAAAACGTGCGTCATCGATGCTGAGTCTCTTTCGGTTTTGGCCCTGTATGCAAAAATCGGGCAAGATTACGGTTCCTTGACGGTTCTTACTGCAACAAACACGAGTATAATCAAAGTGCAACACTCCCACTAAGCCAGATCTAAATCCATGCAGACATAACTTACTTATGATTTTTTTTTTTTAGTGAGGCCACTGGTGCGCAATCCCAAACTTACTTGGCCCGGCGGTAGGACTGAATTGAGTTAAAATACGAGAAGAGCGAAAGGGGTTGGCGTGCGTGGTAGGAAAGGCCGGCACCATTAAGCATAGGGTGGGTGGGTTTTTAGGTGTTTAACGTCTTTTTCCACCACGTGTGGGTGATATCAAAGACGGGGCAACGAGAGAAAGGCCTGCACAAATATTTGGCCCCAGCCAGGATTCGAACTCACGACCCGAGCATTGAGAGTCCAACGCTCTACCATTCGGCTACCCTGGGTCCCCCATTAAGCAAAGTCGTTCACGTGTGCAAAAACAAAACGGAGAACAAAACACAAAGCCCTCTCTGGCGGAGACAGGTTAGTTTTCAATAGGCCGGACGACACTCAATCTGTACCTGCATCCATAATTGACGCCGACGGAAGGTTTGTCAAATGGGGCGAGGAAGCTGAGACCTCGGCGGTGACGTAGAGCTGTCACGTCACTATGATGACCATGCAGTTTTCATGAGAACCAGCGGAGGGTCCATTGCTAGACAGGACGCTTGTCTTACCAGCGTAGGTGGCCGCGGTGGCTCAGTGTATTCTTCATGATTGTGAGGTGGAACGACCAAGCTTCTCTTGGGTGGGCATCCTTTCAGAAAGGGTCAAGTTGATATTCCCTCCCCCCCCCCCCCCCCCCCCGGACAGCCGTGCTAGGAAAGAGTTGAACTGCCACATATTGGGGCGTGACTGAGTTCGATTCCGTCTGCCTGGAAGCCAAAACACTGAGCTGACTTTTTCCACGTTGTCTAATCAGTGTGGTATCACCGTGGTGGAAAAGGACATTAAAACGATCCGTTCCACACCGCACTTATCATTCCTTTTTCTACACAACTTTCTTATAGATAGTTTCGTGTAGACAGTCTGGTTAGCTAAGTCAATGTTGCGTGTCTCCCTAGATCCATAAAAGAAGAAGAAGAACAACAACAACGACAACAGCAACAGTTCAAGGACGGGGCAAAATGAAGGCGGACGCAGTTACTACAGACTGAGGACAAAGACGTAACCGAAATAAGAAAACAATTACTGACGAACTTGGCCTGTTCAGCTTCACTCATAGCCTGGGTAGCGAACGCGGGCCAAATAGTTCACTGACTACCGCAGTTGCTATATAATCATATGAGCGCAGACGGTGACTTTGTTGTTGCTTCTCCATACAGTTTTGCTCGGTGCCTGAAGCTTTTCTAGTGAGGTTTTTCAACTCGCGGGAAAATCTGCCGTGAACAACCACAGTAGTCATGGTTAGGAAATAGGTTTAACTGTACTGCCCGAGTCGTGCTTCCTTGTCGTAACTGTCACTGGCGGACCTGTGACGGTGCTGTCTAAAAACAAAGCCACACTCACAGTGAAACATTTTCTTCTTTTGTTTGTCACAGTGCTTATTTGTCGCGCAGTACACAGTGCCATGCTCGAGTCCTTCTTGTTCTCTTGACCCATGAATAATGTACAGAGCTTTGGGGGCGCAACGGACCGGTAACGCTGAGAGCACCATCATTCTAGTCCTTCTCAGTCACTGGAAAGTACTCTTTCCACTGTCATGTATTTTTTACCTGAAGACAAGGAATTCTATCTCGAGTACTTTGACTTGGACTGAGCCGGCCTCTGGAGGGCATGCGGCTTTGGTGAAAAAGCATCCAGACGAGACCGAAGACGGTGTTCAGACTTTTCCAGTCATCAGCAACGATCTGGCCGGCCTCCGAGATCAGAACATAGCCAAGTTTTACAGCACCCGTATTTCTTAAGCCTGCGTTTTCAGCTGAAACTCCAGATTTGAGCAACAACACTTAAAACGCCCAGACAGTAAACCAATAGCAGAATAATCTTATTTTTCGTCGGTGTCTGTTCATGATCGTTTTGCGAAACGTCATCAAGTGTTGTGAGATTACTACCTACCTGCGGTTCAAATCCTCCGACCCAAGGATCATGTCCACCGCTGGCCACCACGACAGGGCATCCCCACTCCGTGAACGTTCCCAGGCCAGCAACAGTCGCCCCAGCAATCATTCCAACAGAACAGAAAGTCCCGACAAAACGTAAGTATCAAGCTTTCAGTTTCTTCAACCTGAAAGAGTAGCGGCTCCACATAGACCATGAAAACGACAGGTACAGGAAGGACATTAAATTCATATGTAACATGAAGATTTGCTTTTTATCTCGTCTTTTCGGCATCATTGTTCGAGACATACTTGTCAGCACCCAGGCGTTCAGCTTGACACTGCCTTATTTGTTGCGAATATCCATGTGGGATACATTTTTCCGATTTTAAGCGGTATGCTGCACCGCCCCCCCACCCCCCCCAACCTGAACAAACTATTGACAAATGTGCGCGTTATGAAAAGGTTGCTGCACACAACAACAGACCGCATTTATTACATGCTTAAAACTATAAACACCTTGCTGATTTTCATCAGCGCCAAACTGATGAACATACTCCTTTCGAAAACGACACAGTTTGGTTCACTGGCTGCCGAGAGTTGCCGCCGGCTACGGAAACACTCCGTCAGTTTTGACAGACACCAGTCATTAAAGAACTGATTTATCGATACTGGCAAGCATGCCGGCTGTAATTTAAATAGGATTTTGCCGATAATTAGTCGCTCTCTGTAGCGGCCAAGGCGTACCATTAGTGCCAGTATTGATTTCCACTCACGCGAGCATAAGGAAAGCACACCCCGACTGAAAGGTTCTTGTCATTCATATAATTCTGGCTATGGGCCACCTTCGTCAATAACCAAAGAAAAAGCTGTAATCGTCAATATTTTTTATGTGAATGATTTGTTGACTGCTGAAATGCACAAATCTGATAATGGAAATGGTGCATTATACAATGCACACGATCACTGATGTAAATGTACCTCGATTGATCCATTAATAGGTTTAAGCGTGCATGTTATGTCAATGACTGAGAAGATAAATCTCACACGAGATCTCGGCAGTTTATAGGTACGAGAACTCGTGATGTGAGTGACTGCTTTTCGCTGAATGCAACGGATACGCTTTGTGTTATCTCATGCCTTTGCCTCCGTAAATTTTTTTCCCTGTATGTAGTCAATATATCAAACAAACACGTTGATTTGCAGAAGACATCGAAGAGGAAGAAGGGACACACAGCAAACAAAGGACCTCGCGCGTGACCTTGACGAGGCCGTTGCCACTGACGACGAGTTCTTGCGCATGGTGCGCGAGGACCGCACGCGCTTGGCGAGTGAACTACGTGACTGGTGCGCCGAATACAGCCTTGACATTCAGCACATCGAGGCCATGGCTGAGCGGTTGCTTCAAGGTGACCTTCGTCACCTGTATGACGACCTCCCGCCTCATCAGCGCGATGACATGGAAACGGCCGTGCGTCACATGCGCAGCATGTCCATGGAAGAACTGATGGTATCAATTGCAAAGTGGACTGATAAAACAGACCCGTGAGGAAATGCCTCTTACGTGGGTGACTGCATCTGTACATAAAACTGGATAATTGTCTTCCATTGAAAAGATCAGTATGATTATTCTCATATTCTTCAAGGGGAGCCGGGATGGCCGAATGGTAGAGCGTTGGGCTTTCAATGCTCGGGTCGTGAGTTCGAATCCCGGCTGGGGCCAAATATTGTGCTGGCCTTTTACTCGTTGCCCCGTCTTTGATATCACCCTTACGTGGTGGAAAAGGACGTTAAACTCCCGAACACCCACCCCTCATATTCTTCAAAACAACGCAAACCCATAATGTTGGACATAAACTGACAGGCTGTGCGCAGGCGGGAAGAAGACGAAACAAATTCAGAAGAGAATTAATGCCACCCTCTGCGGCATGAATTTTCGACATGTTAATATTACTATTATTATACTTAATGTAATTGGACTGAATGCCAGCCAGTTGAATTTGTTCCTGCTGGTATTTTGTTCTTAGCAACTGAAACAACGCCGGGAAAGTTGGAAAATTGATCTGCAGACCGACAGCCAGTTCTACCGTGTGTCTCAGTGCGTGTGTGTATGCACGGTATGTACGGTGTGTGTGTGTGTGTGTGTGTGTGTGTGTGTGTGTGTGTGTGTGTGTGTGTGTGTGTGTGTGTGTGTGTGTGTGTGTGTGTGTGTGTGTTGGAGGGGGGGGGGCGTGTATCTGTGGAGGTGGTTGCGAGGGAGAAAGAGAAATTGAAAATGAAATAACTTTATTTGAAAACGGTGGAAGTTTTGGTCTTGCGACCACACACACACACACACACACACACACACACGGCACACACACACACACACACACGTCTCAGTCACAACTCCCGCCAAACAGAACGCAGCAGCATAGTGTGCACGTCAAGTGTCTTTGACGCAGATTTCGTTACGTCACAGTGTGCGCGAAAGTATGTATTGTCTGGAGAAACGTCAAAGCCTTGTTTTGTACTACTGAAACTTCTGCTCCATCGTATAAAGTTGTTTCTCTATAGAGAAACAACTTAAAACCAACAAACAAAAAGAAAACAAGATGGCCACTGACCAGCGCAATATGTTGTTTCTATTTAATCACCTGCTGTCGTCACGGTCGTTCTTTTGTAATGCCATGTATTCGGGAGGACACACACACACACACACACACACACACACACACACACACACACACACACACACACACACACACTCTCTCTCTCTCTCTCTCTCTCTCTCTCTCTCTCTCTCTCTCTGAATGGAAACAACTGACCGGGCTTGTCAGACCAATCTTGGTTTTGGAAGAGAGACGTCAAGTTGTTTTCTTTGAAATCTATGACGTTTTCCTCATTGGGATGACGCATAATACATTTGACGTAATAACTTTGACTCGGATACAATTCTTGCAATGAAAACAGCCCCATGAAAATTGAAGTGTTGCTGCTGCGCAGTGTAAAGATCGAATTTATACCGGCTCAATGTGTTTAACAGACAAGTCTGCGCGGCGAACGTTTTTTCACTATGTGTTATGTCTGCTGCGCGCGCGCGCACACAGACACACACAGACATACGCGCGCGCGCACGCACGCACGCACGCAGACTTGCGCGAGCCGCGTTTGTGCATGTGCTCCATTGAGACCTATGTGGTGTTCTCTCATTCTACTATGCTATTGAGTGAGAGTCAGTGGGAAAAACAAAGCTCACTACATCAATGAAACTCCCGCTTTCCCCGTCTACAAATAGAGAACTTCCGAAAAGTGACGACACACCCCCACGTCAATCAAACATGACGTCGGCAAACTGACGCTGATACAGTTTTGCGTCAGTGCGCGTGTGCCTTTTCTGCGATGTTTGTGAGGCGTGTGGCTTGTGTAAAGGAAATGTGCTTCGAGTACAAATTTTCGAGTAAACTGACGACAACGGCTGCGGTGAATTTTTCTAATTTTTTTGTATATTTTTTATGGCACCCCAGGCTCATTATCTATGTATAGTAGGAGCGATTTTGAGATCTAAAGTGTGTTCACCAGCACTTTCATCAGGTACGGCTTACGCCAAAAGTATAAAAGCGACAACCTCCAAAATTCACTCAGTTGAGAGTCCGTATTCATGCTATCTATGTCCCAAAAATGGAGTGGTTTAGGTAAATATTACGCCTTTAAACGCCAGAAAGCCACTTTTTTTGAAAAGGGCGATAACTCGCAAATCATGTGTGCAATCGTACCTGGATCGGGCCTTCTATTCAACAATCTTGATTCATTCAGAAACCCCAAATTTGAAATCGATCGGTTCAGTATTTTCGGAGAAATAGGCATCTGAACTGGGTTCACATGCAATGTCAACTCAGGCTCGGTTTACATGAAAACTATAAGAGCGACCATTTTCTAGTAGTAAATCAGTTCAGAGTCCGTATTCAAGCTATCTACTGCCAAAAAATTGAGTGATTTAAATAAATATTACGCCTGTAAACGAAAGACAACCAACTTGTCTCAAAAGGGCGATAACTCCCAAATCACTTAAGCAATCATCACACGCTTGAATCGTCTAATGTAACATTTTGATAAATTTGGATACCCCAAATTTGAAGCCATTCGGTTAAGTATCTTCGAAGAAACGGGCCCGGACACAATTCACACACACACACACACACATCCACAGACGGCACTCAGTGAGGAGGAGAAGCGCGTTCGGAACAGCATACATGCCAGCATCGATGACGCAGGTTTTCTTACGTCATTGTCAGAGTTACACTTGCATAATCGTCTCTGCGGGAGATCGGCAGTGACGTGCGTTTGTACCACAGATGCTTGCCTATGAACGTGGAAATTTTAGCCCGTCCTATTATGTTGTTTCCATTACTATGGAAACAACATAACAAAACTGACAAAACTTGAAAATCACCCCCCCCCCCCCCCACACACACACACAACAACAACAACTTGACAACAAAACAACAACAAACGAACAAAAGCAAAGAGGAACAACAATCAAACCACCCAAAACTGACACCAATAAAAACAACTACTACAACCAAGAACAAACAAAACGCCAAGAAAACCGACCAACAACAACTGACTCGCTGATCGACTGACGTGACAAAAACAACCAAAAAAAAAAAAAAAAAACCCAAAAAAAACGCATACACAAAAGAACATTCAGACAGCATTATCATCTTCATCACTGAACCAGCAGCTGAATGGCATTACAACCATGCGATACAAAAGTAACTCTGACATCATGAACGACCGCTTAGCTGCAGTGGAACGTCCGTCAGAGGGCCGGTGACCATTCTACAAATTCAACTTGACTGACTGAGACTGACCGCTTGATCATGATGACTGTGACTCAGTGATCACACCAAAACTGACAACAAATTCATAACTGAACATGTCATTACATCCACGTATGCAAAAATGATGCAAAAATAAGATTAGATAAGACATGTGTTAAGGACGGTACGTAAGTCGAGTCACATGAGGTATGGTGTGCCAGTGTGACTGCCAGTGATCTGGACCTGACACTCAGTCACACAGCCGGTCTGATTCAGTACTACATACGACCGGCTCACACCAAAAAACATCCACTGTACCCAGAGACACAAACGGCAATGTCTCGGTCTGTTCGTTGTCAGGTCTGTTACTGACGCGTTAAAAAAACAAACAAACAAACAAACAAAAAAACCCTTAAAAGTCAATTTAACGAATCAACAACCCGGCTGGGTCTTGTCAGTCAAGTTTGATGTCATCGTCAAACTAACTTCAAGTCTCCCCCCCCCCACACACACACACACACGCACACACACAATCATTGAAAAACGATGGCGGAGGGGTGGTGGTGGATTACTTCGAAAAGCTACGATTCGTTTCATTTACATGAATTTTGTTGCCGATCGGTGTAGGCCGACAAAAAGTGCAGTTTGTGCCATCGAGGATCCGATTCAAGGGAGGTGACCACGCCCACAGGAAACCGATTTCCGGTTGCGCATGCGCTTTACCAAAGCCACGTATGGTGGTCCAACACGTCAAAGTGCAGCCGACGATAAATACTCGCGAAATCTTGGATTTTTCAAGCTAATCATCTGTCACAATGGTAACAACCTACTATTTTGTTTCTAGGGGCTAGGATAATTCATTCTGCGGTGCGGTCAGATTAAATGTAGCGGAACAGCAGGCACTTTGACAGCTACCGGTGTCAGCTTGGTCAGGCAAACCTTCAGTCGATGTTGTCACATTTCCACTTTTATGCTAGGGTCGTTTTGGTGTGATCATTATGGTAAAAAATGAGTTAGGCGTTGATAAGCGTTGCAAGGCATATTTGCAGTTATTTATGAGAAGAAGCACAGTAGTTTAGTCTCTCAAAAGTTGAAGGCAGACGCAGAGTTTGTTGCATTTCACAGCTGCAGTTTTGGGGTCCTACTAATTACCGAAAACAACTCGTAATACGGGTAGAACGCAGTTAAAACATAGAAACAACAACACGATTAAAGGTGAAAAAAGAGGTCTTAAACTAGTTAAAAGGAAAAAAGTACTTATTCACTCCAAGAGAACAGGACGAAATGAACGTGTCTCCCAAGGGAAGCGACTCTGGTCCGGACTGGTTATTTTCTGCAATGTCACATTTTTTTCTTTTTAGCTTTTTTAAGGCCTCTTTTTCACCTTTAATCATGTTTGTGTGTTGTTATTTCTATGTTTTAACCGCGTTCTATCCGTATTAAGAGTTGTTTTCGGTTGTTTTCGGTAATTAGTAGGACCGGCAGTTTTGGTTTATCATGACATTGGGAACAATTAATAATGCTTGTGTTTGGAGTTTCGTCTTCATGCATACATGTATTAATAATTCCTGGATCCGTAGCCCATGCGTTTAGACATCAAACGACTGGTGTCTGCACGGTCAGACCGTGTAAAAAGTGTTGATCTGCATCCTGGGGAGCCATGGATGCTGGCCAGTCTGTTCAATGGAAATGTCCACATTTGGAATTACGAGTCGAAGGTGAGAGTGTACTATGGAGCCCTGATTTCTTGAGGCACAGCTGACAACTCAAAACTTCTGCACTGCTATTGTGTAGTGAACTTCTTTCTAGGCTATTGCCTTCTCATTTTCACCTGTATCTGTGAGTGTGACTAGTGTGAGTGTGCCTGTTGTGCAATCACACCCACACTCATATTTATATATAATGACATTAATGACTTCAACTTTAAAAAACATTATTGTAAATTATATTGTATGCTTTTTCAGCTGATCTTTTTAAGTGCTTTTGAGTCTGACATTTTAACTCCTAGTTCTAACCAGGTTTCAACAGACTGTAGTGTATCCATACATGTATGTGCTCAAATACATATATGTGTGTTTCTCCTGTATTCTGTAGTGGACTTACCTTTTTCATTTCTAGGTACATTCAGAAACTCTCATTCTAGTGATAGTAGATCTGTTCTGTTTCTTTGTTGTTTTTTTTTCTCATTAGTTTGGTGTATTTTTTTTTTAATCTGATTTTGTTTAGCTCAATTCATTATGTTAACTCTCTAGTGTTATGTAGATCTATCAGTATGCATAATTTGTTTAAATCCATTTGACATTTCAAGAATCATCCTAACAGGAAAGGGTTGAGTGCACTGAATTTTCACAAGACACACATGGTCTTTGTGCAGATAAAAATTAAAATACGCTGTAAATTGTGATAACGTACTAGCTGCCCAAAGGTTACTCATCGTCATATTACATGTACTGTGACATGTTGGTGTCAGCATTGGAACATTCTTATTTCTTTTTCTACACAGTTGAAACTTTTTAATTGTATTTTTCCTTTTTTTGTAGTTGTTTATTTTCTTCTTTTTAAAAACAAGAATTAGTCTTTGTTGCTAAGAGTAAAACGTAGAAGTATGAATGACATGTATTGTAACAGACTGTGTGGGCTCCATAGTTGCTCTGACAACTCTGTGTTCTTAATGTGGTATGTTTCACTCTCACAGACTGGCCTGTCTCCATGGCACCAAAGGATGCAGGCGGTCAACACTCAACAGACTGAGCATTATAAATTTATTCACTGAGAGTGAGATGCCAGCCTTTGGCATGGAACAGGAACTAGTGGAACTGGAAGTGAACTTTTCAATTCACATTGGTTTTAATGATGTGTTTAGCCGCTGCGGTTAGACATCAAGCGTAAGTTGTCTGCACGGTCAGACCGTGTGAAGAGTGTTGACCTGCATCCTGGGGAGCCGTGGATGTTGGCCAGTCTCTACAACGGCAATGTACACATTTGGAACTATGAATCACAGGTGAGGTTTCAACATGTACACATAATTATATATTGGTAGTTGCATGATTTTATTCTTCTAAATCCACACGACAGCCTCTTCCTATGGTGCTGTTTATTTTACATACTGATACATATTTAGGATCTACAAGTACAACTACTCAAGTATTTTAGATTTTTTAATGATACAGTTTTGTGTGTACTACTGTTTATATTGACATGCTCATGACTTTTGATGGTTAGGTCATTGTCAAGACTGAACCCTCTGTTTAGGGGTAGCCTAGGTTTGGCATAGGTCTGTTTTTTGTGTGAGCGCCCGTGTTTGTGCACTCACCTGCGGACAGTAAATAAATTGGAGACAGTGGTGTGGCTACATTGTTCGTGTGGTACATGAAGTAGAAGTCTTGATGAATTTTCAAAATCTGGGCATTTTACTTTCTAGTTGCTGTGTTCTGCTTCATTTGTACGGATTTTATTCTTTTTCCGAATTGCAGCAACTCATCAAGTCATTTGAAGTATGCGACCTGCCAGTTCGAGCGGCTCGCTTTGTTGCCAGGAAGAACTGGGTCATCACCGGCTCGGTAAGTTTTATAGCAGTTGTACTTTTCACACACAGACACGTGTGCACACATGTACACACACACACACACACACACACACACACACACACAAAACAAATGGCCACTTTCACTTTCAGCACACCTTTTTACATCATGACAGTTTGCATTAACACATGTACTATTATTCCTTTGTTGTGGTTATGAACTTTAAAATGTTTCTCGTCCAGCTTGATTGGACCACGTTATACAACTGCGCGAGTTGTGGGCATTAGAAATCTGTTGATGTGTTGTCAATTGAAAGTTGTCATCAAAGAAATGATCAATGCCAGATTAAATTGAAAATGTTTTCTGTCTGTGTAATGCCTGTAATCTATATGAATCGGTCAAGAATTTACATTTTGTGATTGCAATTGTCTCGGACAGGATGATATGCACGTGCGAGTTTTCAACTACAATACTCTGGAGCGTGTACATCAGTATGAAGCTCACTCAGATTACCTTCGCTCCATCGCCGTCCATCCAACACAGCCATATGTGCTGACCAGCAGTGGTATGTACTTGATGATGCGTGTGTGTGTATTTGCATACATGTCCATAGTTTTTAATAATAATAATAAGTTTTGTCTGAGTACTACATCATCTCAGGTGGTCATTGAAAAATTTCATCCAGCATAAATTGTGTCACTTGCATCTGTTGTGGTGTATGTTGTGAAACTTTATCTGTTGTGACATATGTTGTGAACCAGCGTATATCAGCATGTCCAGTATATGACTGAAGCACACTTGTGGATTTACTTGTAAGTCGTATACTGGTTGATTGTTGAGAAGACGTAGATGCCGTACTTACTACTTTCTGAGAGGCGGTCTTTGACCATTCTGCGTGACCCTTCTGAGTTCTGCTAAAGTATCTCACCTGTGATTTTGTTTTTGTAATGTTCTTGAAACAACTGGTTGTGTGCAGACGACATGCTGATCAAGCTGTGGGACTGGGACAAGAAATGGTCGTGTACACAGGTGTTTGAGGGCCACACCCACTATGTCATGCAGATCGTCATCAACCCCAAGGACAATAACCAGTTCGCCTCCGCCTCTCTCGACAGGACCATCAAGGTTAGTATAGTGCAGCTGTGGAGCCAGAGTCCATTGGATGGTCACTTATCTGTTTAAGTCAATCTTTTTTTTTTCTTTTTTTTTTTTTGCTGCTGCCACAACTTTTTGCCGGCTCCAGTGGTATTCCTCCCTGGTAATGGGTGGAATCCACGGAGGGCTTGGAAGCTGGGGCAAGTTTTATTTTGCATGATGAGGAGATGAGGATGATGGTGAGATGATGCTATGGACGTCCTTGTAGTTTGGGACCACGCTTCGTGTTATAAATATCCCGGCATTAACCAGGCCTGGGAACTACGGCACCTGCGGTGCCGGCCATGTAATCATCCACATCATAAGACGTATCATACCAAGGGAAGCACCCCCAAAGTCGCACCTGTGAAGTGGGTGAATCTCGGCTGTATGGCACTGCGTTTAAGTCAGTCTAATGTTTACCTGGGGGGAAAAAAGGTATGCCTGTGGTGGGCGCAGGATGTTGCGGAGGTGGGGACTATGGGAGATGTGTGGGAAACGCGTCTTTTTCTGGATAAAGCAAGACAGTTCATCTTCAGTGTAGATTGCTTGAACGGTTATAGCATGGTCAGATGTTGGTGCCCGACAAAAAGATGTTTGTTTTTTGAAGTCATGTAATGTGGCATGTGCATAACATGACCTTGTATAGCATGCTGCCATTTTATAGACCTCTGTAGACGGTGCCATTGTAGAGAGGACGGTCTGTATTTCTCTCTCCTGTGTATTACATAACAGAATGCAGTCACAGTGGTTTAGTAAGTTTTTACTATATATTTTATGTGATTGCTGAAACTGAAATGTTTTACTTTTAGTCACTTTGTGTTTTTTGTACTTCAGGTGTGGCAGCTCGGCTCTCCAACGCCAAACTTCACACTTGAGGGCCACGAAAAGGGGGCCAACTGTGTGGACTACTACACAGGGGGAGACAAGCCGTACCTGATCTCTGGTGCCGACGACAGGATGGTGAAAATCTGGGATTATCAGGTAAATTGCACAAAAAGAATGGTTTGGTCACCTGTTTTGGTTTTTACACTGTATTTAGGTCTCAGTGTAGTGAAATATTATCAAATAGCCTGTTCCATTGTATTATACATTACATGTGCATGTGGATGTAAGATTAATCTGACCACCTGACCCTTTTTGCAGAACAAGACCTGCGTCCAGACACTGGAGGGTCATGCCCAGAATATTGCCGCTGTTGCATTCCACCCAGAGTTGCCCATCATTCTCACTGGATCTGAGGATGGTATGTATTGTGTGATGGAAAAAACAATCCCTCTCAGTCTCAGGCGCTCCCTTGGTGTGAATTGTTCTCATTTCTTGGTAAAGCAGAGGTCAGCTCCCTAATTTATTTCTCCTCCTCTGCCGTATTTTCCACCCAGTCCTGTTTAACAAAGAAATTTATGCCTGTCCTCTCTCTGTCGTCTTTGTAAATTTATGGCTGTCTTGCGCAGTTTGTTCAGATCTAAACGGGGAGGTTGTGTGTGCTCTATAGGAGTGGAGTGCATCTGTTGCTGTTTGTTCAACACCTGACAAAAGGGATGCTTCATTCAATCATTGTTTGGTATAATTGTACAATTCCTGTGAGGCCCCCACTATGCTAGGATCCTGCACTTGGGATTGCTTGTATCAGTTCTCCTGATTCTCTGGTTATTTCAGGGACTGTTCGCATCTGGCATGCCAACACCTACCGACTGGAGAGTACACTCAACTATGGGTTGGAAAGAGTGTGGACAATCGCTTGTCAGAAGGGTTCCAACAACGTTGCACTTGGCTACGATGAGGGCAGCATCATCATCAAGGTATGAGCTGATCTGTTCAGCATGTATTTCTGTTCCAGCTTCTGGTGCATGCATGCATGAATTTTCTTTTCCGTGACAGTTGTGTGCAACATGCTAAACACATCATTCAAGTGTGAGGTTATGAAAAATCTTGAAATCCAATTCTGGTGATGTGTCAGGTAACTGTATTAGTTTTACAGCCAAGCCAACCAACCCAGGTATCAACACTCCTTGAAAACCTAACTTTTTAAAAACAAATGCACTTGTAAAAACAGCAAATTAGCTAACATTTTTTAGTCGTCTGTGGCAAGGGACCACTGCATTCTGCAAGTTCTGGGAATCCTGTAGGTATGTGTGGTAAAATGGGGACACAATGTCCAAAATGGATTTGTCTCTTGTTTTACAGCTGGGTCGCGAGGAGCCGGCCATGACGATGGACTCGAGTGGGAAGATCATCTGGGCCAAACATTCCGAGATCCAGCAGGCCAACATCAAGGCCATGGGAGATGCGGAGATCAAGGACGGGGAGCGGCTTCCCCTGGCGGTCAAGGACATGGGCAGCTGTGAAGTGTACCCACAGAGCATCCAGCACAATCCCAATGGCAGGTATGTATGTGGTGAGCCAACACGGCCCTGCTCATAGCGGGGTATTGGGATGTCAGAAAATGGGTTATCTTTGTGGAATTGTGGCCACTGCTGAGCATTTAAAAATTAATTATTTTTTTTGTTATATTCTGTGTCTGACATGACCTCTAACCTTCAGTGGATAAGAGAGAGTGTATGACTGTTGTGGCAACCCATGAACAAAGGGATAGTGGGGATGAGATGATGATGATTTCTGACTAAATAACATTATGAGTGCTAAAGAAAGCAGTTCCTCTGATTGCACTTTATCTCAGCATTGCGCTGCTCAGCTCCTGCATGCATACATGCAACAGATCATTGCACAGACTTAGGTTGTTTTTTTGTGGTCATTTTTACCAACTCTTTTAGCTTTGCAATTGCTAACTGGTGTGCCGAAACACACAAGAAGTATGCATTCCATAAAAATAGTGTGCATCTCCTTACCTTTACTCTTGGGGTTGGGTTTCCTTTAGTTTGGTGTGCCTAAGCCATCGGTCCCACAGTGTGTAACCGTGAGTAACACAGCTTTACTTCTCCAGGTTTGTGGTTGTATGTGGAGACGGCGAGTACATCATCTACACAGCCATGGCACTGCGAAACAAAAGCTTCGGCTCGGCTCAAGAGTTTGTCTGGAGTAACGATTCCTCTGTGTACGCCATCCGGGAAGGGAGCAGCACTGTCAAAATCTTCAAGAACTTCAAGGAGCAGAAGTCATTCAAGCCGGACTTTGGGGCAGAAGGTGAGGTCTGATGGAGAATTCGTGATGTACTTGTTGATGATTATTTTCAGGAAGTTACATGAATGATAAATGAGAAGTGATTAGGTGCTGAGCTGATGCTGGTCTTTCTTTTCTACCACCAAATACAAACAAACAAAAAAACTCCTCAGCAGGATTTTCACAACAGCTGAGAGAGTCTGATGCTAGCCAGTATTGGTTTACTTGTACATTTAACAGCATTGTCAGCTTTGTTCACGGATATGTAAAAAATTGTAGCTAACAGTAACACAGGGTACAGGATGTGAAGAACCTTCATCAGATTACGTGTTGTTGAAGCTGTGCTAAAGAATTCCTCATTGATAATTTTGCGATGTTGATTATCGTGCATTTTGTTCAATTTGTCGCTAAGATGTGTTTCTCTGTGTACAGGTATCTATGGCGGCAATATGCTGGGAGTACGGTCTGTCAGTGGACTTGCATTCTACGACTGGGAGACCACCGAACTCGTCAGACGCATTGAAATCACACCCAAGAACGTAAGTCTGAAGTCTTTCCCTTTGTTTTGTTGTGTGTGTGAGTGTGTGCGTGTGCATGGAATGGACACTTAGTTTGATCAACACTACTGATGTATGATTTGGATCTGTATATTTTGCTGTGATGCTTTACATAGGGCATTTATCTCATGTTTAGATTTTCTGGAGTGAGAATGGGGAGCTGGTGTGCATTGCGACAGAGGAGTCGTTCTTCATCCTGAAGTACAGTGCAGAGGCTGTGGAGGCTGCGAAGGACGACAAGGAAAAGGTCACGGAGGATGGCATCGAGGACGCTTTTGAGGTACTGTTTCTTGCAGCTTTAGCATGTTATACAAAAAAATGCTGATGATATTAACCACAGGTGGTAAGCACAAGGTTTTGCTGAGCGTAGGTGCTCTCACTCTTGAGGTCACTTGCCATGCTGTTACCTGCACACTAAATTCTACGCTCACTCTGACCAGGGGAGGGAAAGGGAAAAACGACATTCAAGGGAACAACCGACTCTTCAGTCTCCTAATGTAAAAGTGCAGAGGAAATAAGTTTTTAAAAAGTTGTTCAGTACTCAAAGTTTCGGTCCCTAGCCTTCATTGGGAGTGTGATGTAAAATTCAGTTTCTTGAATAACATACATCATAATGTATTCATCGTTGCATAATTCCTTCAGCTACACGTTATATAATCTTTTATGAACAAGACGCCATGTTGCCATTTGCATGATACTTGCAATCTGTGTGTGTGTGTTGTGTGTGGGTATGTGTGTGGGTGTGTGCGCTCTGAGTCTGTCCTTCAGAGACGGGCACCTTATAAATATGATGTATTATTATTATTATTAAAGACTGTCAGCAGCTAGGAGAGAAAGCTGACAGTTTCGGCCAGAAAAATATGGTTTATGTGTACTTTTTGTATGTTGCAGGTGCTGAATGAAGTGGAAGAGAGTGTGCGGACAGGTCTGTGGGTGGGTGACTGCTTCATCTACACCAACAGTGTCAACCGCCTCAACTACTACGTTGGTGGGGAGATCGTTACCATTGCTCATTTAGACAGGTAAATGTCACTTGCCTTGTGTGTGTGATGGTGAACTGATAGCAGAATACGCTATTTCACTACACATATGAACGTGAATGCATTGTTGGTGGTTCTCTGAGAACAGATTTTTTTTAAGTTGACATGTTCACTCACAATACCGTCTACTGCTAAAGGGGAATGGTGGGAGTTCTTGGGAATTTGGAATGATGTTGCTTTGAAAAATCTAGTGTTGTGGACTAAAAAGCTTAGTCGAGAAAGATGTATACATTATTTTATCACTTATACAGCATGCCTGACAGAAAGCTGCTTGAATACATAAGGGTGCCAACAGTTGTTTGTGCAAATTTTCCTTTGGGATTAATAAAGTGTCTTGGATGGAAATTTGTAAAAAAAAAAAGCACTTTGCACAGTGTATTCTCATACTTTTTCATTTTAAAAACTTGTGTTGGTAATTTAATTTCCGTTTTTATATTTGTATATATTTATTTGTATTCTTTTTCATCTTTTTTTCTTGTCTTTCAGAGTGATGTATCTGTTGGGCTACATCCCAAAAGAGAACCGTCTGTACCTGGGCGACAAGGAGCTGAACATTGTGAGTTACTCCCTCCTGGTGTCAGTGCTAGAGTACCAGACGGCCGTCATGCGTCGCGACTTCGAGACAGCCGACAAAGTGCTGCCCACGGTGCCGAGGGAACAGCGCACTCGTGTTGCTCACTTCCTGGAGAAGCAGGTAAGTTGGAGATACTTTTCTCCTACGGTTATACCGGATGACATGATACTATAGGAGTTCCCCTAATACCCTCACGACTTCAGTCAGTAGAGCCATCATGCTCCCCCCAGCACAGGCATGAAACTGATTGTGTACCCTAGAGCTGTGGCCTGCATGTAGTACATGTATCTCTTTGGGGCTGAGATCTGTTTTCTCCAGTTTTAGGTGGTTGTCTGATATGGCAAATACATGTACTGAATTAGCTTCCTGGAGGCCTTTCGTGCTGTAAACTCAGCTGGATGGAAAGTGTTGCAGCCGGTTAATTTCAAAAATGGGGGTAGTTTTGAGTGCTTGGAAATGTTCAGCGCTGGGGACTGGTGGGGTTGGGGGCAAGATGTGGCAACAAATTTTTAACCCCAACCACCTACAAACCACATTTGACAAAGTGCATGCAATCAGTTTGAAAGGGTACTAACATGTGGATCACATGTATCTCGCTGCTGTTCTTGCTTGTGTTCACTGTTGATATTAAAACATGTTCTGCAATGGATTATCACAGGGCTTCAAGTCTCAAGCCATGGCAGTGACCTGCGACTCAGAGCACAAGTTTGAGCTGTCCGTGCAGCTCGGGGATCTGCGCACTGCCTATGATCTGGCCAAGGAAATGCAGGTATGCATATAAGTTGGGTCATGAATTAACATGCAGTGTCTTGCGTTGATATTAGAATGGTATACGCACTCAGAGGGTTACGTGAGGTGGTCCTGGCTTTTGGGACTCAGTGACTGCATTTTACTGGGTCTGCAGGTGATCTGCTCTTCACTGCACAGTTTATTTTCTTTCCTTTCATTGTCCCTCTTTGGGAAATTTGGATTGTATTCTTCAGTCGGGGGAGCACACTGCTGTGGTGCAACGCTAGCCACCTATCAATTTTCAGTTTTGCTAGGGTAGGAAAGCAAGAGAGCCTGGAGAGAAACTTTTAACGAGCAATCCAGAAGCTGGGAAAAATCGGTATCACATAATATCACTGCTCGAATTTGGATTGAACCGACACTCCACTGTAACAGCAGTGTTTGGCCTTCCGATAATGCACCTGCTAAAGTTGGATGCACAACCCCATGACAGTTTCATACATTTTTTTGTGATGTTCGCTTCAAGCTGACATTGATATGTGTTCAGGCGGAGCAGAAATGGAAGCAGCTGGCAGAACTGGCTATCAAGAAGTGTGAGTTTGGATTGGCGCAGGAGTGTTTACACCAGGCACAAGACTTCGGTGGACTCCTGCTTCTTGCTAGCTCAGCTGGTAATGCTGACATGGTTGGTCGGCTCGGCAGCACGGCGCAGGCAACAGGGCAGAACAATGTTGCCTTCCTGTCTAACTTCGTCCTTGGCAGGTAGTGGAGATAAATGTGTACCTGTGTAGTGCTGTGCAGCTATTTTGGAAAAACAATAACCCAAAAAAGTGAATGATAGTCTGATGATTTAATGTCTGCCTATGGAACCAGATTGTACACAGATTACTGATAGCAAGGATATTTTCCTTATACTCAGTTATAGTTTTATGATTTTATTATCAGATTTTGGCTTTTTTCTTCGCTTCCTCCCTAGAAATTGTGGTTTGGTAGACAACCTTTATACCCCAGTTTTATTTGTCGGCCTTTCGTATGCATGATGATCTTCATTGGATGTTTATCGTTTCTGCTCTCAGAACAGTTCAGAGGACACTCCTGAGAAAGTGTTAGAAGTATGCTGTTCCATGTGAATGGATCGTCCTCTCTTTACACTGATTGTGCTGTGTGTGTTTACAGATGTGAGCAGTGTCTGGAGATTCTGATCTCTACTAACCGTCTGCCGGAGGCTGCCTTCTTCGCTCGCACCTACCTCCCCAATCAGGTGTCTAGGTCAGTCTCTTATCCTATTCTGCTGGTATTAAATGCACTCTTGTCGTGTTCACTAGGCCGCAAAGACTTACGTTTTGGAACAGTACGCTCAAATTAATCGTAATGATTAGTAGAGTGCTGAATGTGAGACAGTGCAGTATAGTACAGGCAAAAATTTAAATATTCCTACTCAGCCTTATACCAATTTGTGTCATGTTAAAAATATTTTTGAAAAAAGATTCTGTTGGCTCAGTGCCAGTGTGTGGGAGACTGACTGTGTAGGTATCAAAGTAGTGTGATACTAGACATCACCAAAACAGCTCAGAATGATCTGTGAGCATGAAAATCATAAAGATTGGGCCTTTGAGTGTACTTGCTCTGGCAAAGATCACTTGCGTATAAAGTTCAGCCCATCAAAACTGGTGTTTTTGAGATATCGGAGGTTGTGACAGTCTTTAACATAAATATTGGGTTTATTTTCCCATCAGCAGAACACTGCCAAGACAGTGGTGAAATGTTTGTTGTTTGCTTGGTGTGAACACCTTAGTACATTTTGTCTCTTGTTGTTTTCAAGCAGTTTCAGTATCACGTGGGTCTACTGGTATGCCAGTCCCGTACCAAGCTTTCACCTTCTAAATCAAAATGCTCACTGTTTTGTGACTTGTACTTCAGTTCCCTTTACCAGCAGTTTTGTTTGTGTCTGTTGTAGGGTGGTGGGGCTGTGGCGACAGCACCTGGCCACAGTCAACAAAAAGGCAGCAGACTCGCTGGCCGATCCAACCGAGTATGAGAACCTGTTCCCAGGTCTGCGTGACACATTCAAGGCTGAACAGTTTGTTGCACCCCAGCGTCAGCAAGCCCTACCCGCAACCGCGTACCCCTCTTTGACGGTTAGTATTTGGCATTTAAGCTGACTTCTGTTCTTCCTGAACACCTTATGGTTTGTTCTAAACAAAAGGGGGCTGAGAAGGAGCAGGTAAAGGCATGAAGTAGTCAGAGACACACGCTAATAAAAAGTGTCCCACCTGTTCCTAGTAATAATGTCTTGCTGGGTTATGCCTGTCCCAGTGGTGAGTTTCCAGGGCCCGTATGTAGAACTCGAGGTTAATTTAACGCTCAGCTACGGGCCTAACCCAGACTAGGACAAAAGAAAACCCATAACAAAATTAAATAAAAAAGGAAGCGAAGAAAGAAAGACAAAAATCCTTCAGGCACCTTGCTGGAATGGACCCGCTTCCTGATTAAAAACATAAAAAAACAACAGAAAATTTAACCCTAGAGCTAGTTTACTTCGAGGTTAGACTCTAATCCGGGGTTAAACTCCCTAACCCCAACTTATACATGCGGGCCCAGCTCAGCACTCAGACTGGTGAAGGATCACGTGCTGTCTGTCTGTGCACAAACAGGGCACCTCAGTTTTGAGCTGGATTATTTCGGGCTGAGATCTGACCTTTTTTCTTTTTTTTTATGTTTGAGTCAACAAACACATAGATAAGCTTATTCCAGAAAATACCAACGTTGTATCATGGCCATATTCTGGCAGCATTCTGTGTTCATGGAAAAGCTAGACTGAAAGGATTGCCTCCCCACTAATTAAAAAAACAAACAAACAGCAGCTGACTAAAGGACACTCGGCTCCTCTTCTTCTCGTTCCCACCCAGATGTGGCAGATGAAGAAACCTTAACCTGTTTCTTCTTTTTATAACAACAGCCAAATTCTGAGCGCAACGTTGTGGAAGAGATGCAGCAGGCAGAGGATGCTGGTGATTTTGTGTACTCACCTCCCGCAGAAAAAGACGAGGAGGAGGAGGATTTCCAGAGTGCGAACACATCGCCACCTTCTGAGGTCAGTCCTAGCGTACGCAGACATAGGATCATGTTTTTATGGTTTATATGTTATGGTAGAGTACTCGCACTGTTTTTTCAGTGCATTTGGATGGGATTGTGAACGAGCTGTGTTTTCTGGTCTTCACTGATGGTGGGGCACTTGAACTTGTCAGTATTCGCCCTTTGTCTATCATGACTGATAGTGTATTAGTAGAGGGGAGTGAAGGTTGAAGTTAATCAGAACTCGGTAATCTGTGGTACCAGGTTTTGTGAAACAGACACTATGAAATGATGACTTTCAAAGTGGTATTGTCACCTTTGATCCAGACTTTCTTGATACCTCAGACACTGAGAAGTGCACAAAATTTTGCTTTGGAAAGTTCCAGTAGTATACTTCGCACAGTTTCAGTTGACACAACTCAAACTACCTTGGTTTCTTTTGACTTGAGCAGGCAAAATCACCAACAAGTCCTCCCACTCGACCCTCACCGCCTGCCCCAGCTGCTGCAGCAGCAACTCCAACCCCAGCAGCACCTCCAACCCCAGCAGCACCTGCACAACCACCAGTGCAGGCTCCTGAGGTGGTTTCTCCAGCTACAGCGGCGGCGTCCAAAGTGCAGCAGATGGCTCTGGATGACATAGAGAAAGAGTTGGAACTGGATCTGGAGAACGTGCAGATAGAGGATATTGATACAAGTGTAAGTCAAGACTTGAATGCAGAGGCCTTAGTAGATGTTTCACAGAAAAAGAAATCCATGCCTGTGAACCTCAGACAAATACCCACTGGCTTAAACGTGGTGAAACACGTTTGACGTCTTATGGTTTATAACATTGTGTGAAACTTACACAACCCTGTCACACTTGCTTGGCTAATTGGTGCCATGGTAACTGGTATACTGTGAGCACCTCTTGCTGACCATGGAAACGTTGTCCAAGGTTTTAGGCATGGTATTGCTATTTTTAAAAAATCTGTCATTAGATCTTTTCCACTTATTTAGTTTCTGAGATCTGCTTTATTGGTGGCACTTTAAGCAGACTGAGTCTAGTAACAGCTCACTTTTCTCTTTCATCATACATGTTCTTGGAAAACCATGAAATAAGATAAAAACGTTTGCTGGAAAACTTATTTCATTCTGTCTGTTTTCAGTTCTCACAGTTACAGTGTCCTGTTAGTTTCTCCAGCCTGGTTTCGCACCAAGCATTTCTATCTTCTTGTAGTCCCGTTTGAGCTCCTGTCTCTTTCATATACTCGTTTCATTTTAGGTGGCACCCTGTTTGTCTTTAACTTCAGTGATGTTCTGTTTGTTGTCTCTGGCTTATAGAATTTTTTTTTCTGTCAGGTGATTTGTATTTATTTTCTGAGGCAGGTCTTTTGTCGGTGAAATTTTGAACAAAATTTGATACGCACTATTGAATTTGTTGACTTAAGGGAGTGGACGCAGCAGAGGTGAGATATAGTGGGCATGTGGTCATTATAGTTCACTTAGTGCTCGCGGACAGGGTGTGGGAATAACATTCACTTACAGGCCATTAACACGTTCATTCCTTCAACTTACACAGTAGCTAGTGGTTCTTTGATTTACATTTTCCCTGTTGTCCACCTGGATTTTTTTTTTTTTTTTTTTTTAAACAACTGACATCGTGTGTGGATTGGCAGTAGTGATGAATGCAGTTGTATCAAAGCATAATTTCTTCCACTTTTGTGTCTTTGCAAATAGTGCCTTGTGTCTGATTTTGCCTTCTCATTCTTCATGTTTGCTCGCAAGAATTTTCTTTGCCCCGTTGATTTTCCCCCATTTATCCCTGTGTATGTAACACTTCTAACTAACGAAGGATTGCCATCTTTTTTTTCTTTTTTTTTTCCATCGTCAAACTTGAAGAAGTAGTTAGTAATGCTGTGTTATGTGTATTTTAGGGTGCGACTGGTTGGTCATGTGGCTAGTTAGAATTACAATGTAATTCAGATAGGCATTGTAAGTGGTTATTGGTGTATGCAGCTGGCAGAAGACTGAAGGTGCGCAACTGTTTTCACTGTCTGATCATGGCATTACTCTGTGTTGCTCCCCTTGATAGGCTTGGGTTGGTTCTGTGGGTGGGTCCCAGGCAGAAAGCTTTATTTCCAAAACTTTCCAGTATAAAACACTGGTTTTGGGGTTTTTAAAATCTTTACTGTAAGCTTCTGGTGATGTGGTGGTGTTGCGTCGTTCATGACATGACATGACATTTGCTTACAGTACTGTAAAATCACCAGGCTTGAGTCAGTGTTGCTTATCTTCATACACCTTGGGGGGGGGGGGGGGGGGGAGGGGGGGAGAGAAAGTCACTTTGTGTTTGTATGCTCATATAGCACTAAGGTTATCTGTATCTCTGCAACGCAGTTTCCAGTCCAGAACACAGTTTCTTTGTCTTTGACTAGGCTTTGCTTGTATTTCATCATCAAATCCTCGTGTTTCGCCACTTCTTTCTCCCGTTTCCCGCTACGTGGGTTGTTTTAGAGTAAGAAATCGGCAAGCTTTTAGGTTGGCTGCGGCCCCCTGTGGGGGTTGTTTCCAGTCATCAGAGTTTGTTTTGGCAAACAACCCAGCAGAGGTGTTTCTAAATTTACTGACCACACTGTGCGTCGGAGCACTGGCTTTTGGGGTTAAACATGAGCGTTTTGTAGTGTCTCGCAGCATGATGCATGTCGCGTGGGTCCTGATCTTTCACCTCAAGAGTGGTTACGCCCTTCTTTTTTTTTTTGCCCCTGCCCCACTCACTGTAATACACGTAGTTTCTTAATAATAATAATGAGTATTGCATAGGCGCTTCACCCAGTTTCATGAATCGGCTCAAAACGCTGCAAACTGAACCCAACACGCACGCTCATGTGAATCACACGCATTCTCTCACACACTGGACATAAACACATTACAGTCACGTGGTGCGAAAGGTCAGCTCAGCTGTTTAAATTTCGGAATTTAGACTTGCATTTATTTTTCAAATTTGTTGGGCTGAACATTTCCAAAGCAGAGGGGGAGGAAGTCGGAGTACCCGGAAAGAACCCCTGACAATCGGCCCGATTGAACAGTGCCACATACGAAAAGGAAAAATTCTTTGCCCCGAGTGGGACTCGAACCCCTGACCTCTCGCATTGGTGACAAGTCTCTTAACCACTGGACCACCAACCGCCCCTCTTGTGGGTTACAGGGTACTGCAAATGGGGGAAGAGTTACATCCCCCCGAATGGATATAAATTCTGCTGTTGCAATACATGTATTATTACTGATAACAATATAGTGACAGTATGTCAACACCCCAGCTGATTTAACAAAAGTGACAGCATGCCAACTCTCTAGCTGACTTAACGGAAGTGACAGCATGTCAACACCCTGGCTGACTTAACTATTTTATTTTTTAACAGCAACCCAAAAAGAATATTTTGGATAATCATGTCATTTGTGGAAGTTCAAAGGTTTAAAACAACAACAAGAAATCCAACACCAGAAAACACCTAGAAGCAGGTAATATGAATTTGGAAACAAATAGTTAAGAAGAGAAAAGTTTTCTTATTCACAACCACTATATCGCCCTGTTTTTGCCTAATCGTATATCAGCGAGGCATAATATAGAGTCCTTGTTTTCTAACATATTCCATTTTCGAAGGTCACTGTCTGATGTGTAGTTGGCAGCGTTTGTGTAGTATAGACCTGAAACACAGAGGAAGGTAGGTTCCCTGAATGCAGAGCATCACTATGATATGTTGCACTCTGTTGCACCCACACTGGCACGGATGAGTGACATATGTAGACCTTTACAGCCACCTTCCGTGCCAGTTTAGCATTCCGCTGTCCATCACGAGAATTTTTTTTTATTTTAAAGAGGTTTAGTCACAGACTCGTCGGGTCAGGATGAAGTACGTGGGATGTGTCATGAAGATTTTTGTGTGATGAGAGAGAAGCATTTAGTAACAGAATAATGAAACGCATTTGGTTTGCTCATTCCCACTTTGTTTAGGTTCCTGGTTTGTTACCAGTGGTTTTCTTCGAAAAGATTTTTCTTTAATTTGTAAAGATGGATGTGTAACTGCTATCAAATACAATTGTAAATGAGGGCAGTGCATAAAAATGTCATCAAGCTATCATCTCAGCTTCTGATTTAATGTCGTGGTTTAGTACACATCACGTTAGCTTTTAAAACTGTCTACTTTATTTCTGTTCATCTTCATCATCTGTCGTATCCAGCATTTTGTATCAGGTGTACGTGCAGTTTTATTGGGTTTTTTTTTTTTGGCTGCAGCTGCTTCTGTTGTATGTGTAATTTCTCATGTTAAGTCCGTGTGAAGATGGTGAAAACATCAGTCCTGTGCAAGTACATTGTTACCCTTTTCTGTTTGCATTGTTTAAAATCAGATCTTTTCCTTGTCTTTCAGGATGTGAATTTAGATGACGAACTCCTGGAGGACTGAACAAACTTTGCTAATGGATCATCATCGGCTTCTCCGCATTTGTCATTGGCGTCGTCGTCGTCATCTCCAGAGCTGATTGAGTGGGACCACTGAGCGCTCAGAGGTGTTACATAGATAGACTATTACACAGACAATTTCACCTTTTGTGACTTGGGCAGTTTCTGAGCAGTCGTGGTGTTGTAGGTGTCAGACGACTGGGGAATAAAGAAAATCTACTCCTTTGTTTCTGAGGGGTCTCTCCTGTGCTGAGCAGGAAGGGTATTTTATTGACTTGTTCATGTAACTGCCTACATGTGCTGCACATGCATTCATCAAATATGTACAGTTCCGTGTGATGTTTCTGTTTTGTTCTTCTGTGAATGATTTGTACAGTAGGAATTTCTGGATCTACATGATTGGCCAAGTTGGGGTTATGCTTATGCAGGTGATGCATAAAAGTACATAAGATGCACCTGAAAGTAGTAACTTGTAACATTATCTCCTAGGAAAAAGATATAGATGTTAAATTGGGGGGGGGGGGGGGGAGCAAAAAGAAAATTTAACCACTGTTTAATTTTTGTTGGTTTAAACATGTAAAAATTTCCTGAGTGAACTACATTGCAACACACATCATGGGGTGGATGCGAAGACAGGGCAGAAGACAGGCTTATTGTGATATTTTGGTAGTAGATTTGCCTTTTTTTTCTGCAACATACCAAGGCATGCATTCTACGAACAGTTAATATTGCTGAGTCCATGTTGACAGATTTACATTTTCACGGTTGACGCTGGAGTTAGTCGCGAAACTGCGTAGCATTGGGCGGCTGTTTGTCCAAATATAAGGTTTTTGCTGTCAGGCAGTGTAAACTTTGGTGCGTTTTTGTCAAAACATCGTTGAAAGGGAGCTGATGTTATTGTTTAACATTGTGTCAGCTGTTTAGTCATTCCTAAACTAGAAGGTCTCGCACCCAACAATCGGTGTACGGCCTGAATTCCGCTCCCTCATGCCTTCACCTTTTCCCACACCCATTAAAAATTTTTTTTTTTTTTTTAAATCCAATTTGGGGGAGGTTTTCAGGAGGGACTGCAGTTTTTAGGTTGACCTGTATACATTGTAGTTATTTATGTTTTGGGCGTTTTGCTATATGTAGATTCTGTGGATTCATATGTTCAACTGGATGCGCTTGAAGTGAGAGAGAGAGAGACGAGAAAGATGCATATATGATATTTATGACTGTTTTCTACATTCTCCCTTAGTCATTACCATGTTTCGTGTCAAGTGCATCGTATGATTTCCCTGAACATTGGATTTTGATGTGCCACCACTGGTGGATTTTTTTTTTCTGTGATGCCTGAGTACGAAAATCTCGGGTTTTGTTGCAAATAATAAAGAGGTACACGGTCATTTGAATGGTTACTAATGTGTTATGTTTTCGTTTGTTATGCATTGTGGAAAAAGAATGTGTGTGTGTGTGTGTGTGTGGGGGGGGTGTGTGTGTGATGGCTGAGCTGGTTAAGCATCATCACAATTTCAATGTGGCAATCACGGGCATAGCGCAAGTAAATACATGTATTCGTTTCAACAGTGAATCACCTGTGTGATGGCTGATGCTTTAGCATTCTTATCTACTGTACAAATCCGTCAACAATTTTCGAAAATGCAGGGGTGACTAGGATAACGTTTCCGCAAATAATTGTAACAAGGAATATTCTTTCTGATGCACCAGTGAATACGCGTTCACAGACATAAATGCCGTCGCAAGGCTGCACAGCCTAAGAGTCCCAAAACTCGTGTAAGCTCTCTCTCTCTCTCACGCACACGCACACACACACACACACACACACACCGATGGAGTGTGTTTTTTGTCGCTTAGCGTACCATCTGTTTTATGGGAAGCGGCGGTAGTGTTTACCAAAACAAGTCGTCAGCACTTTTTTTCATGCTAAAAACACGGGCCAAGAGGTGGGGGAAACACGTCCAGGGGGTGGGGTGGGGTGGGGTGTTGGCTTCAGTTGGAGTAGGGATGGAGGTGGATGGAGTAGGGAAGGAGAGTGTTGGGTATACAACATGGTTCGTTGACCAGTCAGTGCTACTGATGTAGTCCAGTCCGTACAGTTCAGCCCGACGAATCACGTGCTCTCTGATGCAGGCAGCACGCGTAAGGGGCAGCGTACAGGCTACCTCAGGTTTGAGGTAGATTTATCGGGATGAACTGAAGACTGTGCAGTCAGTTATTCCGCGTGGTAGTTCCATGATGCCAGGCTGAATCGTTCCTGCTTTTGCGAGAAAACGACGGGCGTTTTACCGTTGCTATTTTGGTTTCCACTCCACAGCACCGCGTTTTTCCAACTGAATTCAAAACGCCATAGTACCGGAAAGACTGTGACGCTTCGGAATTTCAGTTGTCGGTTAGACAAACGGTATAGTAACGTAAAAAGAGCGTCCATTTTGATTGTCTCCCGCCTGTGCTCTAAATGCGTGTCATGCAGTTTTGAAACTGTTTCAATTTTATCCAGTCGGTAATACTGACGCTGGCAGTCTTTTTCGTTCTGCCGGATACGCGCGAAGAACGAAAACGCGACCCAGCGGTGAAACTTGAGTATATCAAAACTGCCAGTGATTCCAGTTTTCAGAGAAAAGGCCAAAGAGCGATTCACAAACTCAGGAACACACAAAACAAAACAAACAACTCTCTCTCTCTCTCTAGGCTCTCTGTAACACTAACTGACACACACACACACACACACACACACACACACACACACACACACACACACACACACACACACACACACACACACACACACACACACACACAACAACAACAACAACAACAACAACAACCCCGCAAACCCCAAACGAAAACGAAAATTTATCAAAAACACAAAAAATATCAAAATCAGTCATTTAAAGAAAATTAAAAAGAACTGATTTCAGTTTTCCTAAACCGGCAGACAAAGACACATAGTTTACTCCTTGAAACGTTCAGAGGTGAACGTACTTGAACTGGCGCGACTGAAAGGACGCAATTTTTGACCGCTAAGCATGGCCGCATCAGTCACAGTCTCGGCCCATGTCTGAGAATATTATGATTGTTGAAGCGAAAGCGTAACCAAAACAATATCAAAACACAATAGGTGCGACGGTGAAGCTGTGTTTTTCCAGGGTGTCATACAATACAGGAACAGAGCATGTATATTTGTTTGATATGCCTGTCAGTTATTATTTATAACGGCAATTCTTACGCACGCCGCCGCCCGGTTTTGTCCCCCTTTGGTGGTGAATCGTTTAGACATTTGATGCTGTGTGTTATGCAAACTTCCGTTCTGACCGTGCTTTTATGTGTTCGGGTTTGAAGTCACGTACCGACCGCATCTGCCCCCCCCCCCCCCCATCCCCCTCCCCCTCCCTTTTTCCGCCCACTCCTCCCTCCTGGTTCTGATCACGCCCTATGATACCCCTCATCCCTCGCCTTGTCTTACATTGATTTTCATCATCTTCATCATCATTATCTTCTCTCTCTCTCTCTCTCTCTTCTGTACTGGTGTGAACCTGCACTAATACGTTTCTTAAAGTTTTTCTTTTTACCATCAATTTGAAGTTCAAGTATTCCGTTTGAATTTGGAGAGAGAGAGAGAGAGAGAGAGAGAGAGTTTGTGTTGTAGAATGTAGCAAGGACAAGATAGAAGAAAGGACACTGTACGGCCTAATCTTTCATCCTTGAAAAATAAAGTGTCACTGTCATTGTCTCTCTCTCTCTCTCTCTTACACACACACACACACACACACACACACACACACACACACACACACACACACACACACACTGGCACACACGCACGCACGCACGCGCGCACACACACACACACACACACACACACACACACACACACACACACACACACACAGAAGCGCGGGGAGAAGCGGACAGGGGAAGGGGAAAGGGGGGGGGGGGGACTCCTTGCAAATACTCGTTGTAAACTTGTACAGGTTCGCTCTGAAACATAACAACAGTGTTCCAAATATTCAGGGATATGCCATTTCAAGGCTGAGTTGTCATAGATTTAGTTGTTCGTTTATGGTTGGCTGGACAGTGTTTATTGTTTGTTTGGCTGGTTGTGTTTTTGTTTGTTTGATCTTGTATCAACTCTTCTTGTTACAATTATTTTGGAAAAACTGCAGTTAGTTAACCTTTTGTACGTAAGTGACTTTTATCAGTATTTGACATTCACCTCTCAAATTCCGATTTTTGCCATTACCGTCAGTGTTTGGTACGTTCCTGAGTTCTTTGCGACCACTGTGAATAACTTCACACACTAACAGAAAGATATGCCATTTGTTGTTAAAATTGCAATTGAATACAGAAGAAATGGAATTCGTTTACATAATTGCAGGTGGCAAAAAAAAAATCCAAAAAATTACAAAAATAATTCAAAGAGGAGGCAAGATTTCAAAAAGTGGAAAAACTGAACACGAATCACACGTAATAGGCATGTTTAGTAGGACTTCGTAAGGAAGACTTCGCTGAGCAGCGTAACCCATTTACATGTAAACTAGGCACGTTAGGGGTACTATCAGCTAATCGCAGCGCGTTGGCCGCTCACGGCCTCTGCCGTGTGAGCCTAATTAACATGTAAATGGGTTACGCTGCTCAGCGAAGTCCTCCTTACGAAGTCCTACTAAACGTGCCTAATATTGTCGGACCAGGGCCCGCATGTAAAAGTCGAGGTTAAGGATTTTAGCCCAAGGTTAGAGTCTAACTAAACTAGCTCTAGGGTTAAATTTTCTGTTGTTTTGTTGTTTAACCAGGAAGCGGATCCATTCCACCATGATGCCCAAGACGTTAGAGAAGGATTTTCCACTAGCTTTCTTCGCTTCCTTTTTTAATTTTTTAAAATTTAATTTTGTTTTGGGGTTTCTTTTGTCCTAGTCTCGGTTAGGCCCCGGCCGTAGCCGTGGGTTAAATTAACCTCGAGTTTTACATAGCAAGCAGTGTTTCCGCTTACCAGCCGTGCTCTAAGCTGCGTGCCCTGTCTCCACGCCGAGTTCAGGAGGAATGGTTCAGGTAACCAATGTTTTTGTTGTGTGCGCGCTCCAGGGGTGCTGTCAAAATGCGGAAAAACAAACAAGAAGAATTTTCACGTGCCACTCTTATCTCATATCTAGCACGCATTAACACAAAACCCAGGGATTTCGTGCTTTGTAGACAGTTTTTTTTTAAAGAGATGGTTCCCAAAACATATGTCGGGGTGGTCGCTACAGCCAAACCCGGGTACAGACCGGTGTTGGGGGGAGGGGAGGCGAAGGGGGGAGGGGGGAGATGACGACGGCGGGGAGGGGAGGGCGGAGAGTGGGGAGGCGTTAGCTTTGAAATAGGGGGGGGGGGGGAGGAGGTGGGGGAGAGGGGTGGGTGGGGGGGGGGTGTTTGGGGGTTTAACGTCCTTTTCCACCACATAGCGCAAATATTTGGCCCCAGCCGGGATCGAACTCACGACCCGAGCATTAGAAGTCCAACGCTCTACCATTCGACCACCCCGGCTCCGGGGGGGGGGGGGGGGGGAGAGGGGGGAGAGTGTGTGAGAGACTTTTACTACTCTTGATAATCAATTTTCATCCATTCCTTGTTGTTGTTGTTGTTTTAAAATTTAAGTCCCACTCGACAGGATAAATGAAGGTAGTACTGTGTGTGGAAATCTGAAGCATAGAGACCGAACCCCCAGAAAGTGCTGGGGTTTTTAGGGAGTGGAGGGGGGGGGGGGGTCAGAGAGATCAAACAAACAAAGTCTTCACAAAAACGAACGAAGGAATATTTGTCAGTACATGTATAATGATGATAATATAATAATAATCATAATAACATACAGTCAGTGACGCCCTGGTGGCCTATATTATGTATTACGTTTTGCTGTTTGTTTGTTTGGGTTTTCTTTAATGTCGGTCGTATTTGTACAACATTCTGACATTCTGATGAAGGCCGCAACACGTTTGCCGAAATATCAAAAGGGCGTGTTATGTCAGTTTTTTTATGATTTTCTCTGGAAGGAATATTTGTTTTAAAAAACCTCAAAACCTCAAAAACAAATACAGAAATAACATGAGCAGCAACGATACCAACAAAAACAATGAGACGAATAACAACGCCATTAGCAATGACTGATGCGTGATTTTGTAATCAGTGGATTCAGTGTAGGCTACGTGTCAGACGGTCGGTGTGCGAAGTACCACAATTCGACCTGGAGACAGGGAAATTGCCACCCTCTGTTTACTGTTCTCTACATTCTCTACACGAAAAATAACACCGTATATCTGTCAACGACTAATTCCCAAAATTATTCAAACACGCACCTAATCACAGAAAAGCCAGAGGCACTCTACCCGCCAGCAGCGTGGCGCCGCGATAGCTTATCGGGCGATCAGACGCGCAGTGGGCTTTACTGGAGTTGTAGCCAGCTTCGTGTCCCCCGCTGTGAGGCCATGTGGTTGCGGGTTCCATTCCACGGTATACGCAAACATAGTTTTATCGAAAACAAATTTATTCGACTTAAAGTCAGGGCGTGTGTCCCAAAATGCTTTTTTTTTTTTTTTTTTTTTTGGGGGGGGGGGGGGGGTTCAGCTTCAGACCTATCAAGGAAAATTTCTTTTGTTGGACAGACGATGCATGCTAGCCCGGATAAATGTGACTGAAACGATATACGTACGGACAGACAAAATTCAGTTTTAAAAGTAATAATGCAATTACGTGGGGGGGGGGGGGGGGGGAGTGTTGACTGCGCTGACACTTCACTGCTGTACACAAAAATAGCATCAACAAGAATGGAAACAAACAACAACCAAAAACAAAACAAAACCCCCGAAAACAAACAAAACTTAATAATAATAATAATAATAATGAGTATTATATAGGGCATTAGGCGCTTTACCCAATTTCATGAATCGGCTCAAACCGCCGCGAACCCAAGTCGCACGCTCACGTGAATCACACGCATTCTCTCACACACTGGACATAAACACATTACAATCACGTGATGCGAAGGGTAAGCTCGGCTATTTAAATTTCGGAATTTAGAATTGCATTTATTTTTCAAATTTGGTGGGCTGAACATTTCCAAAGCAGAGGGGGAGGAAGCCGGAGTACCCGGAGAGAACCCCCGACGATCGGCCCGAATGAACGGTGCCACATACGAGAAGGAAAAATTCTTTGCCCCGAGTAGGACTCGAACCCTTGACCTCTCGCATTGGTGACAAGTCTCTTAACCACTAGACCACCGACCGCCCCAGAACTTAAAACAGAACCACAGGAAACAATTGATGCCGAAGGCAGAGAACTCCTCCATACTCAAATTAAAAAGAAAGAAACTGGAGGGGGGGGGGGGAATAGTATCCAAACCCTTCTGATGTTGGAGAACCCGGCTAAAACACACGATGTATTCAAGTCATCTAGAGGAGAAAGTAGAGACAACCAATTTTACTTCGTCAGATCTGAAAGCCCATTGGTCAGTTTAGATCCTTATACTGAATCAGAGGTTGGAGGTTTTCTGGTGAATCAAAGTGGCGGTTTCTAAGGGTGGGTAAAGGCCCTTGGTAGGTGATACGCTGTGCGGTGGTGACTATACGCCTAAATGCCGTAGCTTGCTATTTCAGTTAGACTTGTATCTAGGTTTGCACACTCAGATCTCGCCTATTTCGTCAAATTATGCCCACTTACCGCCACTTTTCGAGCGTTATCTGCTACATGTAGCTTTAGAGTGTAGCAGATGCATCAACTATGCCGCACAAGCATACTTCAGTTCGTCAGATACAAACCTACATAGCGGCAAGCTAGTGTGTCATTACTGACCTACGTATCACCACAGCACGGCGTATCACAAACCAACGGCGTTTACCCATCCTGTTTCTACGGTCTTCACACGTTTCACTGGGGTGGCCGAATGGTAGAGCGTTGGACTTCTAATGCTCGGGTCGTGAGTTCGTATCCCGGCTGGGGCCAGATATTTGTGCTGGCGTTTTCAAGTCATCGTTGCCCCGTCCTTGATATCACCCGCATGTG